>PVHT021183634.1:34060358-34229287 GCA_004024745.2 Catagonus wagneri | reverse complement strand
GGGGGGAGGGGAGGGGAGCGGGGATGGTGAGTGCTTAAAAAAGGGGCAGCGTTCTGGTTGGGGAAGGTGAACACGTTCTGGAGATGGACGGTGGTGATGCTTGTACAGCAGTGAGAATAGACTGAATCCTATACAACCGTCCAGTTAAAATGGTTGGTTTTATGTGTGTGCATTTTACCACCATCTAACAGCAGCATTGAACCCGATAACATTCAAAAGAGTATGAGAGAGAGAGAGAGAGAGTGAGAGAGTGGGAGAGGATTGCCAGGCGCGGGGACCCAGCAGAGCTGAGGGAGTGGGAGGGCAGAGTGGGCTGACCTCCTGGCGTGTGGCCTGGACGGCAGCAGGGCGAGGAGGTGGTGGCGGGGTGGCCGCACTCAGGGTGGAGCGCGTTGAGTCTCAGGGACTCCAGGAAACATGCCCATCAGGGAGCATGAGCTGGAGGACCCACGCGGGAGTCATTAGCTTATCGCTGGTAACTGACCCCACGTGGAGATAAGAACCCCCGGGGGAGGGTGAGATGTAAGAGCAGCGCACAGGGGAACAGGTGGGCCACGAAGAATCCATTGTCAAGGAGAGTGAGAAGGAGCAGGGAGAAAGGAAAGAGGCCAACTGAGACAGTCTCGTATTTATTTGACGAAAGGATCAAGGACTCGTTTGTGGCACCCGAGAGCAGTGAGGGGGCGGTGGGTCTTCTAAGGATTTTGGGAGGACGGGGGTCTCATGGGACTCCAACAGCAATCCAGGCCTGAGGGAGCAGGGACTGGGCCCTTCTGGGGTCACAGGGCTCTCCATCTCTCCGCCCCATGAGCTCACCGTCCAGGTTCCCTCCCAGAGCCCCACAAGGACCCTGGCCACACCTAGACTTTGGACTTCTAGCCTCCAGAACTGAGAGACAAGGAATTCCTGCTCTTCAGGCCCCTCTGTTTGGGGTGCTTTGTTAAGGCAGTCTCAGAAACCAATACAGATGCCAAGCAATAAAGGAACTCATTTAGGTAAATCATCTTAAAAAAAAAAAAAAAATTCCAGGCCACCGCATAGGTCATTGGCTGCCCTTGAGCCAGGCACCCACTCTGACCAGTCAGCTGAGGGGCGATCACATGACGTGAAGTATGGCTGCCCCCAGAGGTGCCCCTTAGAGGAGGGCAGTGGGGAGAGAGCTCTCTCAGGAGGAAGAAGAGACGTCTTAGCCATCCTTGTGTCCCTGGAACCCATGGAAGAGAGAGGCACAGGCTTCAGTGATGAGGACTCGTGGCCTAAAATCCCTTTGGCCAAAGTGTCTTCCAAAAGCCAAGAGGAGACAAAGACAGGAGAGGGCTTATGAAGAATCCACTGGCGTTCCCGTTGTGGCGCAGCAGTTAACGAATCCGACTAGGAACCATGAGGTTCCGGGTTCGATCCCTGGCATTGCTCAGTGGGTTAACAATTCGGCGTTGCTGTGAGCTGCAGTGTAGGTTGCAGATGCGGCTCGGATCCTGCGTTGCTGTGGCCGTGGCGTAGGCCAGCAGCAACAGCTCCAATTAGACCCCTAGCCTGGGAACCTCCATATGCCATGGGTGTGGCCCTGAAAAGCAATAAAAAAAATCCGGTTTGTTTGTAAATCCATCTCCTTTTGTCTGGCATCAACACGTTCACTGTGGTTGAGATAACAAGATAGCATAACCAGAAAATATTCATTTGAACACGTGAGTCAGCTCTTCCTGACCTCAGGGAAGTGCAGTGCATAAAGCAATGTGCTGTTCCAGCACCTCCTGCCCAAGTGCTCCCCCACCCCATCCCCACCCCTGGGGGCAGGTGCTGGGGGCGGTGGTGGCAGGGGGGAGGGGCATGAGCAGAAGTGAGGGCAGCTACTTGCCATGAAAAATGTCAATGCACATTTGGTTCTCCAGAAGCTTCCCTGCCTCAGAGCTTTCCTTTCTGAAGCTCCCGGATGGATGGTCTCAGCCCTCGGTCCGCTCATTTTTACTATCCAACCTGCCTAGTTTTACTTCCTGGCACAATTTGTAAATTTCATTTGTTTTTCATGTGTAGCAGGCACTTAAGGCTTCTGCCCTTGAGAAGCAGAGAGGCCAGATAGGCCTTAGCGTAAAATTCACACCAGATTTGGAAGACGGCAGTTTTTAAAGGCATCGAGCTATCCTTTTCTTTTCCTCACTAGCTCTTACTCAGGACCCTAGTAAAGCAGGCAGCTTGGGCGGTGCAGTGCTGCTTCGGGCGGGCCCTCTTGCTGCCCACCCTGCCCTCTTAGGTTTCCAGCCCTCCCACCTCTCTCCATTTTCTTTTCTTTTTTTTTCCTTTTTTTTTTTTTTTGTCTATTTAGGGCCACATCCGCGGCATATGGAGGTTCCCAGGTTAGGGGTCCAAACAGAGTTGTAGCCGCCGGCCTACACCACAGCCACAGCAACGCGGGATCCGAGCCACGTCTGTGACCTACACCACACCTCACGGCCACGCTGGATCGTCAACCCACTGAGCCATGCCAGGGATCGAACCCGCAACCTCATGGTTCCCAGTCAGATTCATTAACCGCTGCGCCATGACGGGAACTCCCCTCCCCATTTTCAAGTGCGAAAAACGGGCTCCGAGAAGAGAAAGGACTTGCCTCAAGTTCCAAGGACACTAGATGAAAAGACCAAGGCTGCTCCTGTCCTTCTAGCCCCTTCAGCAGGCACAGGGCTAGGTTCTGGGGCCACAAAGACAAGAAGACACAGGTCCTTTCATTACTGTCTGATGACAGTATTTGGAGGAGGAAAGGGGGGCGACCCTGCAGCGGTGCTACCGCAGCCTCAAAATAATGGCTAATATTTGCAGAGCCCACGCTGACCATGCCCCGCCCCAGCCTTTTGCACCTTACCTGCTGGCTGCCGCTCAATCCTCAGAGCTCCCCATGGGGCGAGCGCTGTTACCCTCTCACCATGTAAATGGAGAAACTCAGGCCAGTGATTTTCAACTTTTTATTTCAGCAGCTGAAGCCTTTCTTCAAGGGAAATTTTACAAGGAGCCCCCAGTAAATCAGGCAGGTCCAGGGCGAACCCCCTTACTGAGCCTTTCCCTCTCAGCCCCCTGCAGCGGCTCTGGAGAAGCCTGGGGTCTCCCCTGAGCGCAGTTTAAAGACCACCCAAGGGGAGGGGACAGGTTCTAAGCAGAATTTCCCAGTCCGTTTATGCTCATTTTACAGATGAACAAACCGAGGCCCGGAGGAGGCGAGGGATTTAGCCAGGGTCAGCCAGGGAGTTCGCGCCCCAGCTGATGCTCTGGCCAGAGTTCGCTGACTCTCAGCCCTGTGTCCGTCGGTGACACCTCTTTTACCAGAAAACAGAGGCCTTTTACTAGCTGCTAAAATGCCATCTCTTCCACTCCATCTTTTTTTTTTAACGATTTTTTTTTCCATTATAGCTGGTTTCCAGTGTTATGTCAATTTTCTGCTGTACAGCAAGGTGACCCAGTCCCACATACCTACATACATTCTTTTTTCTCACATTATCAGGCTCCATTGTGAGGGACTAGACGTAGTTCCCAGCCCAAGCCGTCTCTTAAAGCCCAGCTTGCGGTGGGCTCTGTTAACACACTGTTTTCACCACCTCCTGCCCCGTCTCCCCTGCACCTCCCGGTTCTCCGCCGTCACCGACCGCAGGGGAATCTCGCTCTAGAGAAACCGTCTCTGAGAGCCAAGTGGATGAGTGTGGCTTGAAGCGGACAGCTTCGTAGTTTACCTTAGGAGTTCTCCGTTCCTCTCAGCTTATTTAATGTAATGCCTCATCACTCCGTTATAGTCACGGGACACTTGACATCAGGAGGGGCCTTTTAAATCCTCTGAAATAGGACTTTCAAACCCATCGCCACCTGGGAGGGTGTGAGTGGAACATTATCCTCCCTTGTGCGCTAAGCGGGAGGCTCCTGCAGGAAATGCAATGACTGCCTCCCTCGGGGCGGCCTCTCCAAGGTGGCCTGCCGCCCAGCGCCATCCCTCCTGCTCTCTTCTTGCTCCTCCCTGCCCCTCTGTCCCCACTGGCTTGGCCATGGATTCCTCGCTCCCGGAATCCTGGCTCCTCTCGTCCCTTCTCCAGGGTTCGTCCACAACTTTTCTTAAGGGTTTTAGTGCCAACCATCTAGGAGAAATGAGTTGGCTGGGCCAAGGTAACAAGCAGAGGACACTCCCAGGGTCCCAACACTGGCCCAGTTCCCCGTCCCTTCTTGTTGCATCTGACTGGCTCCCTCCTGTGATCTGGAGGTGAGTCTAAGGCTGTGTTTTCCAAGATCTGTGGCGTGAAGACTCCAGCGCCAGTTAGCAGTTTCTCAGAGGCGTGGTTTCACGCTCCAAGGCAGGGGGAGTCCTGCTTGTCCCCTCCCGGGCCCCGTGACCACCCTCTGGTGTGGGGAAGCACAACAGTTTTGAGAAGTCAGGCAGCCCAGAGTCCTGTGCAGCTTCATACGACACAAGCCTGGTCGGAGCACCAGAAACGTGTTTTGCGGCCTGCCTAAGAGCTGCTAATTCAGACGGTCTCTGTGAATTGGTTCCAGAAGCTTCCGAACCCTTGACTAGGGTCCTCTTGGCCCCAGGATAGAGAGCGTGGGGCCTCTCCTGGCTCCACTCAGGAAAATCCAAATTAGGTTATTCTCTGAGAGCCTTCAGGAAGGGTTGCTTTTTTTTTCTTCTTTTTTTTTCATCTATACCAGAGCATTGTCAGCTGCTTGTGCTTTCTTTGGAAGTAAATAGAAACGAATCAAGGGGGGGCCCATTTATGGTCTGAACATTGCATTCTTCGGGTCTGGTCAAAGGAAGACGTCACGCCGAGCTGAGCCATTCTGAGAGTGAAGGATGGCACCGGTCTTTTCTGTGTTTGGGAAGCAAGTCCTTTCTTATCAACCCAGCTGTCACACACTCAGATTGCTCCTACGAATATGCCCCCGCGTGCACAAACTTACATTAATAACACCCATCCCTGCTTTCTGAAATGGAGGCTTCTTCTGGTAGCTGAGTGAACTCTGGGTTTAGTTTGCTTTTTATGACTTGAATTTTTTTTTTTTTTTTTTTTTGGTCTTTTGAGGGCGGCACCTGCGGCACGTGGAGGTTCCCAGGCTAGGGGTCTAATCGGAGCTGTAGCTGCCGGCCTTCGCCACAGCCACAGCAACGCCAGATCCAAGCAACGTCTACGACCTACACCACAGCTCACGGCAACGCCGGATCCTTAACCCCCTGAGCAAGGCCAGGGATTGAACCCACAACCTCATGGTTCCTAGTCAGATTCGTTAACCGCTGCACCACGAAGGGAACTCCCTGACTTGAATTGTTTTTACGTAACAGCTCATCCCAGCTGTTTGATCGATTAGCAGGTTGTCTCTCCCTAGTTGCTGCTTCTCTCTGGAAAATTCCGTCAGTCATTTCACAGCCGAGTCATGGGTGTTGTCTGTGTGTGTTTGCATCAGGTCTAAACCCACAAGCTGCTGGGAAGAAAGTGACGTTGATTGGGTTCATTTGCTGGGGCCGCCCTAATGAAGTACCAGGCACGAGGCCTCTCCCCCGCTTCTGGTGGTTTGCTGGTAATCTTTGGTGTTCCTCGGCCTGGAGAGGCGGTATCCCCAGCTCTGCCCTCATCATCACATGGTGTTCTTCCCCTGTGCCTGTCTGTCCAAATTCCCCTTTTTTATAAGGACACCAGTCCACTTGGCTTAGGGGCCCTCTCTGGCTTGACCTGGTCCCAACTTAACTGATCACAACCTGCAACCACCCTCTTTCCAAGTAACGTCACCTTCTTCCTTGGAATGTGGTACTGGGTTCCTGAGGTCCCAGGGGGTACTTAGAACTTCAGCTTGGGAATTTGGAGGGGACACAGTTCGACCCATGACATCAACTCTATACATAATAACACATTTTATTCTGCAGCATCAAAAAAAAAAAAAAAAGCCCCGAGCTGCTGCCTTACCGCTTGGCCTCATGGCCTCAGAAACAAAGGCTGAGAGCTCAGCTCACGTAGGCTCAAGGAGAGGTGGGGACGGGCTTAGGCACAGAGATCCCAGCAGCTCCTGCAGCAAGCTGACACTGTCATTTTTCCAAAAGAAGAGCCCAGAATGTCACCAAGGTGGTCCAACCGGACCACTAATGGCCGGTGGGAACTGGAATCGGGTTCATTTCAGTCAAAACCTTCCTGCTGTGTGTGCAGCCCTGGGTCAGGCCCCAGGGAGGGTCGGGTGGGCCTCCTTGAGGCCCTGCCTACGGGGAGGCCTCAGGAGACAGGCACGCGAGCTGCGTTGAGCCGTGTGGACCCAGTGCTATGGCCGTGATGAACTTTGCTCAGTGAGGGGACACCAGGGCTTCACAGGAGGCATGACATATGAGCTGGGCTTGTCATGGTATCAGTTTCAGCCAAGCTGGAGGACAGAAGGGCTTAGGGCCCCATAGTGTCTCCAGGTGAGCGGCAGTGGGGAGCAGTGGTGTCCAATGAAGAGGTCCTGGGTCAAGTCCTAGGCCATCCCTCAGTCTCCTCATTGATAAAATGGGCCCTAGGCCATCCCTCAGTCTCCTCACTGATAAAATGGTTTAAGTTAAAAGACTCAATTTCCAGATGTGATCTCAGGGTCACATGAGTTCACAGGTGTGACAGTGTCATGTTGTGGAAGCACAGGATGGAGACTCAGTGGTTAGGTGAGGTGTCACCTGTGCCGTGGGAATGAGCAGCAGACTTCTCTAGTGGGAGAGCAGCCTGAGAAGGAGTGGCAGGCCTGCACCCCATCTCCCTGGACCCCCTGGGTCCATCACTTCCTCCCTCTGAGCCAACTCCCTAGGGGTTGTGAAACGAGGGGTCTGAACGAAGCAGGCTCCTTCTGGCCATGACCTTAGGTGACTATGAAAAGGCACTGGGTACAATGGGCAGAGCAACATGGGCTTAGAAAGCCAGCAGGCCTGGGTTCGAATGGTTCTTCTGCTGCTGCTTACAGAACGACAACTAGTGTGGTTGGTTGGCGTTGCGTCACCCGCCTTCTCTAACCTCAGCGTCCTCATCTGCAAGCTAGAGATAAATGCCTAACTCACAGGTTAAATTAGAAGATCCTTGTGAATTGCTTAGCACACAGCTTGGCTATGGTAGTAAAAGTTAGCTCTGACCGTTGGCTGCTTCCTAGAGGACTGAATGAGATGTTGTAAGGAAGGGCCTGCCTGCAGCAGCTATGCAATTAACCACTGACCTCCCCCTGTTTTTAAGATCGGCCTTAGCAGAGTTTCCAGGGTTCATGTTTTCATGGGGCCGTGAGGTGAAGGGTGGGGGTTGTACAGAAAAGCGTTTGAACTACTTGAAGAATAAAATAGTTTTCAGGCACTCAAAAGCCATTTATAATCACCTATTACTTGTAACTAATGGCCAGGCCAATTACTACAATTACGATTCGTTAAATCACATGCCCTCAGGGCTTTTCCTTTGCACAGTTTATTAGAGAATTAGTCCGACTTAGTGCCAGATTCCACTCTGGTAATTATTATCCTGACAGTTCGTAAAACATGCCTGGGCCACCGTATGTGACAAGCATCGATTTGCTCCGAAAGCAAGTCCAAGAAGAGTCTTTCGAAGATCTTTCTCTTTCTCGCAGGTCATAAATCAGCACAGGAAGTTCTTCTGCCATGTCGTACAGACGAGAACTAGAGAAATACCGCGACCTGGATGAAGACAAGATCCTTGGAGCCCTAACGGAAGAAGAGCTCAGGACCCTAGAAAATGAGCTGGATGAGCTGGACCCTGACGTGAGTAGGCACGAGAGGGGTCAGGTTGTCACAGGTGCTAGAGCAGCAACCTTTACCACCCAGGGGACGGGCAGGTGCAGACTTCCTAAAGTACCACTTCCCCTTTCCTTCTATGGCAGTGACATTGCCTTTGTAGGTGTGTGTGTGGGTGTGCATGCACGTTGTATCAGTCAGGGTTCTCTAGAGAAACAGAACTAATAGGATACACACACACACACACATATATATATACACATATAGAAAGAAATTTATTGTAAGTAATTGGCTCACATGATTATAGAGGCCGACAAGTCCCAAGACCTGCAGGTAGTAACTGGAGGCCCAGAAGAGCTGGTTCCAGCCTGAGTCCAGAGACCTGAGAACCAGGACAGTGTGGTTTCAATACGATACCTGGCAGGCTGGAGACTCAGGAAGAGCCAGTGTTTCAACTCAAGTCCAGACGCAGAGGGGAATAAATACCCAGCTCAAGGCAGTGAAGCAGGAGGAAATTCCCTCGTGAAGACAGGTGGAGGGAGTGTCAACTGCTTTTTTTTTTGTATGTGTATTTAGACCTTCAACTGATCAGATAGAGCCCACCCGTATTAGGGAAGAGAGTTTGCTTTACTCGATCTGCCAATTCAAACGTTAATCTCATCCAGAAACAGCCTCAGAGACACACCCAGGATAATGCTTAACCAAATGTCTGGGTACCCCATGGCCCTGTCAGTTCGACACATAAAACTTACCATCACAAGTCGAAGAGTTCCCATCGTGACACAGGGGAAATGAATCCCAACTAGGAACCATGATGAGTGGGTTAAGGATCTGGCGTTGCCATGAGCTGTGGTGTGGGTCACAGATGCAGCTTGGATCTGGCGTGGCTGTGGCTGTGGCATAGGCTGGCCGCTGTGGCTCCTATTAGACCCCTAGCCTGGGAACCTCCATATGCTAGGGGTGCGGCCCTAAAAAGCAAAAAAAAAAAAACTCCTAGTCAACTTGGTATCCACACACATCTCCTTAAACCATACTTATCTCCATATAAAGAAAATGACAGGGTCATAATTCTGCCTAACACGCTACAACCCGCCCATGTACAACTTGGCAGGAGAAGAGGTAATGTCCTTGAGTAACGTTTACTTTTCTCCTTGATATCCCATCGCTTAACAATAATTAAATACTGCAGTACAAAATCAATGCCTCTGATATTACAGTACCTCTTAAGAGAATAGGAGAGGGAAGAAAAACAAAGATATTTGCTTAATACATAAACTCACGTACCCAAACATGTTTACAGCAAAACACAGAAGACATAAGACAGCCTTGTTCTCCTTTCTCTAACTGGTCACATGGTCATAGCTGCTGTTTGTAACTCCCTTCGTCCACCACCCGCTCCGTACTCCCTCGGCCTTCAGCAAGCACCTTCGCTGGCTGTGCTTCTTCGCCTGGTAGGGTGACTCTAACCTTGACTCCCGAAGGGCCTGGACCATTAGTAGTCCTACCGAACTGAGTTGTTAGTTTTCCATTGACTTTAACCAGAGGGCCTGGCGACACTAAGAAAGCCCTAAGGAGGCTCCGGTACTGCAGGCACGCTCTTCCATTACCACCGTCCGGGAGCAGCAGTCCGACCTCCCCTGGGTCATCAGGACCAGTCTCCCCAGCCAGTAGGGAAACTCCCTCCTCTGCCTACTCATTCAGAGGCGTGAGGACCCCAAGTGGCCAGGTGACCGTCTTCACTTCCAGTCCGCTGGAATCACGGCTGTGTCTCCTGGTGCAAGCATTCCTCCGTTGAGAGCTAAGACCTCGAGGTCAGCAAAGCCTCAGTGGACAGGAACAGGGAGTGCAGCTCCTGCCAGTGTGTCAGTAGAGGTACCAGTGGCGAGAGCGAGTGGTGCTGCTATAGAGAAAGGAAGAAACTAGGAGAACCTCTTTCTCTGGTTTGGTGTGTTCATCATTGCCTTTCGTGGGTAGCGCACAGAAGTGTGTTTCAGGCTCTGACCTCTCCTTTGCAGTCAGGCTACGGCATCACAGGGCAGGGGGCTCCTTGGTCATGTCTGTGGTTTGGCCAGGCCCTGGGGAGCTGTGAGCAGAGCTCCCAGGCGGCTTGCAAGGCAGGGGCCTTCATCCTATCCATATCCCCGGTACCCAGGCCAGTGCCCAGCACAGAGGAGGTAGAGGATGAATGTTGTTGAATTAAGTGGCTTTTCCTTATGATATGTTTTTTGATTAAAAATGAGATATTTTGGAGTTCCCATCGTGGCTCAGCGGAAACGAATCCGACTAGGAACCGAGAGGTTGCAAGTTCGATTCCTGGCCTCGCTCAGTGGGTTGAGGATCCGGCGTTGCCGGGAACTGTGGTGTAGGTTGCAGACGCGGCTCGGATCCCGCATTGCTGTGGCTGTGGCGTAGGCCAGCAGCGGTGACTCCGATTAGACCCCTAGCCTTGGGAACCTCCACATGCCGCAGGTGAGGCCCTAAGATGACAAAAGACAAAAAAAAAAAAAAAGGCTCATCACTGCTCAACTCTAGTTTAACAGTGACCCATAAAGGAAGCACTATTCTACCATTTCACTAATGCTCAAGTCACTGCAGCTCAGCTCGTGTAGACAGAATGTAACTTAGCAGGAAAAATGCAGAACTAGAGGTGGGGGTTCCCAGGTGCAACCCTGGCTGTGTCTCATATCCACATGGCCTTGAACCAGCTGCTGTCCTTCCCGAGGCCTCCGTGTCCCCATCCGTGAAACGATGGATTTGGTTGGTCCCCTTCAGAGATAAGCTTCCGTAAGCTTACGACCTGGTCTTAGCTCCAAATTCAATTCAAGGTATTCTTTTTAGATAACCCAGAATCCTTATCTAGGGGTCCTGGGCCCACGCCCCGCCCGAGTGTCAATCCCCTCCAGCAGCGTGTCCTCATCTTGCTCTTTGTGACTTCCCTGCCCCCTCCCCCACCCAGCCCGGAGGCCGTGGTCCCCACGGGAGGCTGCTGGGGTTGTTTAGAAGGCAGCCTTGGTGGGAGAGCCTTGGATTCTTCCTTCCCCTACATGGCAGCCAAGGTTTCCATAAAAAATAAGTGAGGCACGCAAGAAACGTTCACGCTTCTGGCTTTATTATTCTATTTATTTATTTATTCTATTCAAGTTATTCTATTTATTTATTTAATTGAAGTGTAGTTCCCATCGATTTACAGCATTGTGTTAATTTCCGCTGTGTAACAAAGTGACTCAGTCGTACGCAAATATACGTTCTTTTTAATAGTCTTCTCCGTTATGGTTTCTACTGGGATCCCGAGTAGATTCTGTTCTAATTCTATCCTCGATTACTGTCACGTAGCATTAAAAGGACAGATCGTTTTAAAAAGTGCGAACAAAAGGGGGCTGGAGCCTCTTCTAGTCGATTCAGTAAACAGGTCTCGGATGTCTGCACTGGGCCCTGGGACGCCACCAACAGAGAGCCTGGCGGGGACGCTGCCCTGCTGGAGCTCTGTCCAGTGGGGAGCAGGCATAATAAACCACGGCCTAAATGGGAACAGACAGGGAGCTCAGGCAGAGGATTCTTTCTGGTGGAGGCTTCCCAGAGCAGGTGATGCTGGAACCGGGCCCTAGATTTTTCTAAGTCAAGAATGAAAACAGTTCTATGCCCAGTGAAGGCTACAAGCAAAGGCTCACACACAGAAAGTCACGGGCGACGGGGAGTTTGGGTGTGGTTTCTGTGGAGGTTGGATGAGCCTGGCAGGGGGCTGGGGTTAGATCCAGAGCGGGCTGTGAGCCGATTGAAGAGTTCGGACTTTTCTCAGCAGGCCCAGAGCCCTGAAGGGCAAGGCAAGGCCTTGGTGGGCTTGCTGGCTGAGGACGGATGGCCTGGAGGGAAGGCCGAGGAGATGGGTAAGAGGGAAAGGGACTCTTTTCTGAAGACAGGGGAGGGACCCATAACCCTTCACCGTCCTGCAGAGTCTTTGCTGTTCCCAGGGTGCAGTGCACACCCTCAGGGCCCCCCTGAGGCCGGCTGCCTCTGGCCTTTGGGGCCTTTGAATTCGCCCTGAGCTCCTGGCTGGGGGTGAGTTTAGATTAGGCAGTGGCTGCAAATTGGATAGCGGGGGACAGGGTCAGGGCCACTCCTCGAACCTGGGAATGGGGCCCCAGTCGGGAGCTCTGTTCCACCTCTACACTGGCCAAGGGCCCTCACCCCTGATAGGAGGGCATCTGGCAAATCCCCAGGGCCAGCTCCCAAGCCCTTCTCCCAGGTGACTAACAGGGAGGCACGCCTGTGTCCACCAGAAGGATGGAGAAGCCCAGGGCACAGAGAGAAGACTGACTTGCCCAGCGTCTCAGGCCCAGAGCTTGGAGACTCAGAGTTCAAACCCTGCTCCCAGGGGTGGCGCCTCCCCCTCTGGCAGGAGGAAGATAAAAGTGCGCTAGAATTTGGGAGCGGGGTTGAGGGACCTGAGACCTGTCATCCTCATACCTCTGTGGTTTCAAATGGACGTTTTTCAAAGACCCCCCCCCCCCCCCTCTAAGTTCAAGGAAACGAGAGAAGAGAAATCAGAGCGAGGCGAGGAGGAGATCACGGAGACCAGTGGGGCTTTTGTCCCAGGCTCACAATTGGCCCTTCACTGAGATGTCTCTGTCACCTGATTTGCAAGTCAGTAGGGGAGTTTGGAAAAGATCTAGTCGGGGCCTCCCTTCTGTCTGAGAGTGCAAACATGCCAGCTCGCGTTTCACCTGCCCTCAGCCCATGTTCTGAAATCACAGCACAGGGAGAGGCCAAAGCTATGCAGCCCAGATGCCTCTGAGCCCGGGAGGGGACGCAGAGACCAGCAGGTGTCCAGCCCTCCAACCTGCAGAGCAGAAACTGAGCCCAGAGAGCAGAAGGGGCTTGCTGCGGCCGCATGTCTAGGCAGAACCAGCCCAGGACCCAGGTTCCCTGCCCCCTCTCTTATACGCTATATTATTCTTGTTTTAATTCTGGTTTAACAGGTGCTTCTATGGCACTTACTATGTTCAGACACTGTTCTCGGGACTTTGAAAATAGTAATTTATTCACCGTCATAATCCTGTGATGCTGGCAGTGTTATCATCCCCATTTTACAGATGAGAAAATGGAGGCAGTTTGTCCGAGAAACTAAAACGACTCAATGGCAGAGCCATGATGCAGTTCTCAGAGTTCATGTCTTAGCCACATCACTGCAGGGCCTCACTGGAGTCTTCAGGAGCATAGTCTGAGCCACAAATGTGCTGTGGTTTTGTAGTGGGGGAGGGTGCTGTATGCAGCACGGCCCCCTTTTCTTCCTAGTAGCAACTTGAGATGCAGAGGCCCTGGTTCAGTCCTGACTCTGCTCCCAGTCTAGGCACCTGCTTTTCCAACCCTTTAGGTCTCAGTTTCTCTATCTGCAAAATGGACACAGCAGGCCCAGTAGCCCTCTGACACCCCCCTTCCAGCTCTAACTATCTCTGATTTGATGAGCAATTCCTGGCTGTCTTATGACCTGAATCGAGCTAACAGGTACTGTTTTGGGGGTTATGTTTTCAGTGATGCAATTGTTAAGCCCCAGTGTCATGTGACGGAGTAGAGTACTCGGAGTTGGAGAGCAGCTTTGTTTGCAGCAAAGGATTCCAAACTTGTGCACATTAAAAAAAAAAAAAAAAAAAACCCTGAAACTTTCTCTCTGTTAGTCTGTGGCCTGGAAAAACTCGAGCTTATCATGAGATTGTTGCACTTGGACTCCCACGGGAGAGGAATGCTCCATGTGCTAAAAGTATCCACTGTTGACTGATTCCCCAAGAGGATCTGTCCTTTCTTGTCTCTCTGGAGTTAAGTGGATGCTGCTCTGAAGCCGAGCCAGCTCCTCAGTTCAGATTGCCTTTGTACCCGGCTATGGGGAAAACGGCAGTGTACAGTGACGTTTGAAAATGACAGGTCACACCACGACGTGAGCCGGGTACCATCTATACATTTTAATAGCATCTGTAGATAGCTGACATTTACTGGGAAAAAGCCCTGCACGGAGTATCTCATTTAGTCCTCTGAGAGGTTTGGTTATCTGCCCCATTTTAAAGATGGGGAAACTGAGGCTTAGAAACATGAAGGCACCTGTGCAGGATGCAGCATGGGTGGAGCTGGGATTCCAGCTCAAACGGTCAGCCCCAGCGGCCCGTGATGTTAAGAACCATCTCCTGTGAGCACGTGGGGGACAGGCCTGGAAGGAGCTTGGAGACCAAAGTGGGGAACTGCCAGCACGTTACCAGCAAACTGTTTTTTTCTAATTCAGTTTCTCTTGCAGTTGTTATTTTCACCATAAATACAAATCTTAAAAAAAGAAACCACCCGCACAAAGAATGTAGCTATGAATGTTACTTGTTAACGAGTCTTTGAGGAAAAGGAATAATGTTTTTTAGTGTCTCCGTAAAAGGATCAAAATATTTGTAGGAGAAAAGATGATAGAGACAATCTCAAACTTATAAAGACATTTGGTCCTTGAAGTCTGCTCTTGGGAACATGTGACACATTGCGACTGTAGAAACTACAACGGGAAACAACAGGCCTGAAATAATAATAATAACAATAATAATAATAATAGCAATAATAATAATACCAGACTGCACAAAATCATAACTATAATTATTTTCTGTTGAGCTCTTCTGACATGCCAGGTGCTGTGATAAGTGTTTTTATGGTTATCATCTCCTAAAATCTCCACGAGGATCCTATAAGAGCGATCCTCACAGGTTGGGGTTAGAACCATTCAAAGGAAAGGAAATGGATGCCCAAAATCACACAGCTAGTAGGCGATGGCTAAAATCAGGCCGACCTGCCTCCCTCAGCCCATAACGTGTCAAGCGTTCTGAGAACAAGGAAGCATGAACTGCGGGGAGAAGTGGAGGAGAAAACGTAGAACTGTAGACTCTCAGAGTCAGAGGGACACTTAGAGATGATCTAACATGCCCCCCCCCAACCTGCCACCTGTGTGTACAAACACAGTGCAGCTAAAGAAACCCTGATTTACAGAGTTCCTCCTGTGCACGCATCATTCTCCTGGTGCTTTATGTATTTCTTCAAATCCTCATACCAACCCTTTGAGGTTAAGTGGTATTTTCACCACTTTAATGATGAAAAATCCAAGCAACGACAACAAAACACCTGAAGTCCAGAGAAGGGAAAGGACTCCTTCAAGGTCACGCAACAAGTCAGCTGCAGCACCAGGACAGAATCCCCGTACTTCCCATCACACTGCGTGGCTTCCTACCAGACTGCACAAAATCATAAAATCCTCCCCACTCGTGGCCCAGATCATATCCTACAAGCCAGAGGATGCTCTTGGCCCTGCAGAGAGCAGCCACGTTTGGTCCACAAGGCCGTGGTTCTCCCTTGTAACACAAACTGGCAGATTCACAAGCCCAGGACAGAAGTAAACAGTTGAAATGGAAAGAAAGAAAACTCTGCTCTAAAAATAGCCACACATCCTTAGAAACACTGCTGGCCGCGCACGGAGCCAAGGATGGGCCTGGCGGGGTGCGGGCGGGTGAGGTCAGGTGTCACTGGATCCCCACCCCACCCCACCCTCTGTCTTCTGGCCCCACGACTACCTCTCCATCCCCCACCCCACCCCATTGCCTTCCCCCAAACTGGCCTCCAGCCTACCCCAAATGCCCTCCTCCCTGCCCCTCCAGCCCTTCCTCCTGCCTCTGCTCCCCCGAGGGCCTCTTGGGTCTGGATCATTCTCAAGTCAGAATCCTCCCAAACCCCCCCCTTGAGAAGCCTTCCCGACCCTCCCCCTCCAAGTTCCCAGTGCAGTACCTGCCTCACTGAAGACAGCAGTTTCCCTTTTGCCTTTGACATTTTTAGCAGGAAATATGTTAAGCATATAGTAGAGTACAGAATATACTTATGTTCCGATTATCCATATTTAACGTGAAAGTGTTGCCTTATTCGATTCAAATCACCCTTAAAAAAGAAAAAAAATCACCATAAAGTTTTAACCCTGATCTTCTCACCACACCCCCCCACCCCAGTTTCTTCCCCATCTTTCTTACTCTAGTTGACTCTTTCTACCTGAGAGGCAGCAAAGCAAGAGCTCACAGTCTCAGGCAGGTAGTATAATGAAGGAAGATGGGCCAGTTTTCTTGAGGCACGAGGTCATCCTGGGTCTTTTTTTTCCACTCTGGAAAGAAGACAGCTTAGGAAAGTTCTTGTTTACCACTGTTTCTGGGCCTCTGTGTCAGAGACAGTAGGGAGGGCTGGGGACTGAGGCAAATGGGAGAGTTTGTGTTGGGCACTTGTTCCACTCCACCAGTGGTTGCCCAATATTGCCACAGCATCTCATTTTTTAAAGAGATGCTGGAAATATGAATTTTATGTGCAAGTTTCCCATTGGAAAATGTTGGTAGCTCGTTCAAATATAGAGACAAAACCAACCAAGTTCTGGCATTTGATTGGACTACTGTGCGGGTGGTTTCTTTTTTAAGATTTGTATTTATGGTGAAAACAACTGCAAAAGAAACTGAATTAGAAAAAAACAATAGTCCAACAGACCTCCCAGTTTCCAATTCTGACTCTGTTCATATAGTAAATAGGTAGATAACATCTAGTCCAGTGCCTGGCACATAACCGATGCTTAATAAATGTTGAATTTGAACATATGATTTGCCCATTAGAATCTAGGGTTCTTGCAACTTAGAAGCACATCGTACCACCCCAGATATAGGGCAGCCAGGTACAGTTGTGCAAGTTGTACACTGCACAACTCCAGAAGCTACTGTTCCCATAAACCAGAGAATATATACCTTTTAAGGAAATTAAGTAGAAATTGCCACTAGACAGTTCTCAAATCATGACTCAACCTAGCTGCAAGGGAGCCTAGGAAAAGTAGTGCTTAATCTAAGTGGCCATGTGCTCAGCTAAGAATGGAGTGTTTTTATTACTGGAGAAGGGGAAACATGGTATTGAGGCCAATTTGAAGTCTATCATTGTGGCTTTTCCAGTTTGATGGTCTACTGTTCTTCTGCTCTGCCTAAAGCTCAGAGGAGAAATAAGAGGAGTTGATAGGAATTTAACCAAATCTAGGTCCACAAAGAAAACATCAAAGGTCTTATGCTCTAGCTTTGCATTTCCCAAAACCTGAACCGGGGAAGACTGATTCCACCATGGGCACCCCCACTCTAGAACCCTTCATCATGTGTCCCCTCCCCCAGACCTGCTTGGGGCATCAGTTGGGTGGCCCAGCAAACAGCTCAGGGCAGCAGGTGTCCAAGAAATACAATCTTTTCCCAGTTTGCAGCATCAGTGCTGTGTGATCCTGGACAATTCAGAACACCTTTTCTTAGCACCCAGTGCTTGGTGCTGGGGATTCATAGAAGACTAGAATACAACCCAGCTGGCCTTTGAGGGGCCTTAAGTCTCTCTGGAGGGAAGGATGCAGCATACGTGTGCTCCGAGACGAGTTCGGATGAGTATTATATAAGAACTGGCGAGGGACCTCAGAGAATTTGGAAAGAGTATCACCAGACCAGTGTGGGGAGCTCTGCAAAGGCTGGACAGGGTGCCCAAAGGGGAGGGTTTGGAAGGATGAATGCGGGGCGGGGAGGGGAGGGGGGGAATTCCAGGCAGAGGGCACAGCCTGAGCAACGCCCTGGCAGGCGGAGGGTGTGGGGAGTGGCTGTGGAATGTGGAGTGGCCCGGAGTGGCTGGCTCGTGGAATACTTAAAAGATCGGGAGGCTGGAGTAGGTTGGGGTCAAATCATGAGAAGCTCTCCATGCCTGGCGGGTGAATTGAGTCATGTTTCTGTGGGTTAGTGGAGGCGCTGAGCAGTTGCGAGGGTGCTGTGCGGTGAGCCGGTCAGATGCGTTAAGTTGGTGCAGTCTGACTGACAGAAGGGGAAGGGCGGAGAGGTGGAGAGGCCAGAGGCAGGGAGACCAGCCCGAGGCTGCCCTGATAGTTCCAGGAGAAGATGCCGCAGCTTGAACCTGTGGCTGTGGGACAAAGATGGTTCTGAGCCCTGCAGCCTCAGGCGCTTTCCCCTGGCCAGCCACGCCCCCTGGTTCTGCCAGGCTTCGGTCTGTGCTGTGCTTTCTGCCCCCTCGTAGCATCCCTCTCCTCTCTCCTCTTCACCTGGCCGTTTCCTCCCCCGTCCCCTGGGTAGGAACTGCCTCCTCCAGGAAGCCCCCGTGGAATAATCTCACACTTGGGCCTTTCTCCCTCTCGGAGAGCCCTGGTGGAGTGCGATCTCTCATGCATTTTCTCAGGAGGCCCAGCGTGCAGCACAGCAGGAATATAAAACGTTTTCCTTGTACTTGAGGCAGAAAAGGAGGATTAGGAGAACGCCACGGAGCAGAGAGAAGACACAAAGTGTGCTGTTATGACCAAGAGATCCCCCCGCAAGCAACTGCTGGGCTTGGGCCGCAGGGGCGCCCTTGGATGTCAGCACTAACACCCTGTATGGCTGGTGGGGGCAAGTGGTGGTTCTTGGGCTCTACCAGCCCTGCGTCTGGGTCAGGGTGGCCGAGTCAAAGGTCTGGATCGTTCTGGAGAGAACAAGAGAGGAGGAGGTGCAGAGTGTGTTGGCGGGGAGTGCAGGTGGGGGTATGTTGGGAGAGAGGGGCTCGTAGAAGCTTGGACCCGCTTATCCCCTCTGAGACTGGGGCATGAGTGTCACATTCTCAGGTAAATCCCCCTCATGTGTGACAAGAAAGCTCTGTTGAAGCTCCACTGAGTGACTCCTAGTGGGATCTGGAAGCCACTGGTGAGGGAGGCAGAGGCAGGGCCCTCTATGTCCTGATGGGCCCCAAAGGCCTGGAGGACCACACCTGACACAAGGGGACGCAGACCGGGCAGATAATTGGGAAACAATTAAAAGTCCTTGAGGTGTTCCCACTGTGGCTCAGCAGTAATGAACCCAACTAGGATCCATGAGGATGCGGGTTCTATCCCTGGCCTCACTCAGTGGGTTAAGGATCCAGCCTTGCCGTGAGCTGTGGTATAGGTCACAGATGTGGCTCAGATCCCGCTTTGCAGTGACTGTGGTGTAGGCCAGCTGCTACAGCTCTGATTTGACCCCCAACCTGGGAACTTCCATATGCCACAGGTACAGCCCTAAAAAGACAAAAAAAAAAAAAAAAATCCTAAAAACCACATGAAAAAAACTTTTTTTTGATCAAATACCTTGTCACAGGTAAGTGGGAGATTGGCCTATGCGATGTCTGGGCTCCTGCGGTGGGAGGGTGGGCGTCCGGGAAGGCCGAGGTGGGCCCAGGTAGGAAGGAGAGAGACATCTGCGGTACTTCTGCAGTTAGCCTCCCGGGTTTCCCTCTTACCCAGGACGTAACTCCGCGTCTCAACCTCAGTTTCTCCACCTGTAAGCGGTGTGATAAGAGGTGAGCTGTGGCTTTCCAACAGCTGGAGAGAGAACCCGGTTCGCACTTGGGGCCCCATGTGGTTTCCAGGCTCCATTCCTAGAGGAAGGTGGCTGGGGGTGGGGGGAATGTAAGTTTCTCTGTGGCTTGGAAGGCGGGAGTCCCAGGCTCTCAGTCCAGCACAAGACCTCAGGCGAGGCCCTTCCCCTCTAGGGCCCTTCTGCTCCCAGTATCCCATAAAGGGCACGATCCACTCTCTTCCAGAGGCCGTGTGTGGCTTGGTCACAGAACAGAAAATTGGGACTTCTGGAGCCCAGACCAACGGGAGCGCCTTGTACAGTCCCTTGTTTTTAGACGTGGCTGATTTATCGGGGGAAAGTGATACATTAGCTTTCTTATCACTGCCAAGAGCCAGGTTAAAGAACACTGCATAGGCGCTAAGCTGCCAGTCTGAAGACAGTCATACTGATCCTTGAAATGCTAATTATGTACAGTGTCACATACATATCAGCACAGGCTTCCTGGCTGTGTGGCCAAGAAGCTGTGTGACTTTGGGCAAATGACTCCAGGTTCCTATGCCTCAGTTTCCCCAACTGAAAATGAAAGAATTGGCCCATAGGCTCTCTCCAGGCTTTGCAGCTCCGAGCTGCCAGGACTCTATGATCCTTTTGATACATTGGGTGTGCGTGTGTGTGTGTGTGTGTGTGTGTGTGTGTGTGTGTGTGCGCGCGCGTGTTGTGCTCGTGTGCACTTCTAAACCAGCTCCTATCCTGGTTCTAACCAGGCTGGCTTCTCACGCAGCCCCAACTATCTGTAGCTGTGGTAATTGTTCAGATACTTAATATTTGGCCTTATCACACCTGTTTGCAGGGTGTTAGTGCCCCTCGCGGCACAGTTGAGGATTTGTCAAAGTTTCCATTGTCCTTTGGGCAGCTGGACTCCAGAGCCCAGCTGAGAAAATGAGACTAAGATGTTAACCTGTCAAGCTGCACATCCGAATTTTAATTTTACAACATTTAAAAGGAAGTTGCCGCTTGAAAAACCACAAATAGGGAACTACAGAAAGAGACTGCCTCTTCTTTATCCCTGTGATTATTTCCAAGAACATATTACAGTTTTTTATTGGTTTAAAGAAATTTTTTTAAACCCCTAAATTAGGAACCCATTTTTTTTTTTTTTTTACCTCTTTCCGCTTCTAGCCCAAAGCCTGCAATGGGCCAGACATTCAGCACATAGTTGTGAAATAAATGAATATCTTGACTTTCTCCACCTGAAATTTTAGCCCGATAGGAACCTCGGATCAGAAATGGCAGGGGCTGAGACTGGCCTACCAGTGTGTTCTCTTTGGCCTGGATATTGGTTTTAAAATATTTGGATTGTATGTCAATATTTAAAAATCAAGAGCTGCCTCATAAAGATGAGCAGATCTAATAACACCACCCACGTTCTCACCCAGCAATCATCAGCTGGAGCTGGGTCGTGCAGAGGCACTGAAAGCTCCAGTGTGCCACGGTCCTCCCTGCTCCCAAGTGTATAACAGCTATAGTCTTGTATTTTTGCTAAGGTCAGAGAGTGTCTAGGAATTTTCCTCCTTAAAAACAACACTAACTTCCTTGCTGGGAGACTTCCTTCCTCCTTCCTAGCAAGGAGATTACCCAGGCCTTAGTCACAAGGAAATTTCCAATGAAGTAAGGAGCTGAAGACCTACTCCAGGTCCTAAATACCAAAGCTGTCTCCCAAAGCACATCTCGCCCTAACCCACCGGTCTTTGGAGTGATGTGCACACCCGTGCAGATTCTCCCAACCCTGAAGGGACATCTGCCCTGGAAGTGCCAGACTCACCCAGCAATATATAAAGAAATATCTGTATTTGAGCCAAATATAAAGAAAGCACATGCCCGGCAAATTTACCCTGTGCAGACCTTAGGACTAGGAGAATGAGACTTGAGTGCCTTAAAGGTTAGCCGGTTCCGATTACCTGCAGGCACCATGGAAGCATTCGACATTTACGGGCAGTGGAGAGGCTGGTGAGCGACTGTTCTTTGCTCGTCGATAAAGCAGACCCCACTTTAAAATCCCCAGTATGCTTCGAAGCCAGAACAATGCCTTGTTTTCCACGCATGCTGGAACTGAGACTTTCCTCTCATTTTACTTGACTTCCCCCATTTACCTTCCATCTCCCTGGTTTCTCCCAATTACGAGCCCTTGGTGGGGTCCTGGCCCTATGTCTTAGCACACTGCCCAGACATGTAATACTCACTCCGTGGATGTCTGTTGATTAAATGAGAAATAAGGGAATGAAAGATATAGTTCTACACATACAAGTTCAACAAATGCTCTCTTGGTGAAAGGTGACAGCAAAACGGCTGTGGGAACACCTTCCTCACCAATTAGATAACTTGGGTCTGAGAGTCAGTTTTAGTTTCTAATAGTCATGAGGGATCCAAGGCAGTATTTTCTTAGCCCATTTAACTCCTCCGTGACTAATTTACATCTATAGCCCTGCACTCTATAAAACCGGACACTATTTTAGATCTGGCCACCTCTAGCCTGGACAATCTCAGCATGATTTTTGGCCACCAGCACACCAAAGAGCCTGTATCTTCAGCATTCTATGGCCATTTAGTTTATTGCCTTAGCTATTTTAATGATTTTCCCCTTGATAACATAGTGCATTGTTTCATTTTGTTTTGTTTTGCTTTTTAAGGCTGGACTTGAGGCATATGGAAGTTCCCAGGCTAGGGGTTGAATCAGAGCTATAGCCACTGGCCTACCCCACAGCCACAAGGTGGGTTCCAAGCTGTATCTACAACCTGCAGCATAGTTCAAGGCAACACCGGATCCTTAACCCACTTAGGCCAGGGATTGAACCCGCATCCTCATGGATACTAGTCGGGTTTGTTGCTGCTGAGCCACAAAGGGAACTCCAATATAGTACAATTTTTAATAACACCTTTTTTTGAGATATAATTCACATACTATAGAATCCACCCATTTCAAGCATTTAGTGTTTCCTAGTATTTTCAGAGTTACATAACAATCACCATGGCCAATCTTAGAACATTTTCATCACCTCAGAAATAAACCTGTTCCCATTCACTGCCACTCTGCATTTCTCACCACCCTCCTCAGCTCTAGGCAACCATTAATCTCCTTTCTGTGTCTATAGTTTCACTGTTTTAGACATTTCATATAGATGGACTCAGACACTGTATAGTCTTTTCTGACTGGCTTTTTTCACGTAACATGACATTTCCAAGGCTTCAACTCTGCTGTAGCATGCAGCAGTACTTCATCTCTCTTTTTTTTTCTTTTTGCTTTTTGTATGGCCGCACCTGCGGCATATGGAGGTTCCCAGGCTAGGGGTCCAATCGGAGCCACAGCAACGCCAGATCCGAGCCGTGTCTGCAACTTACACCACAGCTCATGGCAACGCCAGATCATTAACCCTTGAGCAAGGCCAGGGATCGAACCCGCAACCACATGGTTCTTAGTCGGATTTGGTAACCACTGAGCCACGACAGGAACTCCACTTCATCTCTTTTTATTGCCAAATAGTGTTCTGTTGTTTGAATATACCACACTCTATTTATACATTCGTCATTTGATAAACATTTGAGCTGTTTCTAGCTTTTAGTTATTATGACTAATGTTACTGTGAATATTCATGCATAAGCCTTTGTGTGAACATATTCTGTTATTTCTCTTAGGTATGTACCTAAGAGTGGAGTGGCTGTATCATATGATAGCTCTATTTTCAATCTTTTGAGAAACTTTCAGATTGTTTTCCAAAGGGATTGTACCATTTTACATTCCCGTCAGCAGTGCATGGGTGTTTCAGGGTCTCCACATTCTTACCGATGCTTGTTTTTACCTTTCTTTTCTTATTTTATTTTTTGGCCGTGTCCTTGGCATATGGAATTCCTGGGTCAGGGATCGAACCTGTGCCACAGCAGTGACTCAGGCCATTGCAGTGACAATGCCTGATCTTTAACCTGCTGTGCCACAAGAGAACTCTATACCTGTCTTTTTTATTATAGCCATTCTAATGCATGTGAAGTAGTATCTCATTCTGGGTTTGATTTGTGTTTCCTTCATGATTAATGATGGTGAGCATCTTTTAATGTACTTACTGGCCATTTTCATAATCTTTTTTGGAGAAATAGCTATTCAGTAACAATAAATTATGTTATTTGTCTTAAATTTTGAGTTTAAGGGATCTCTGTGTATTCTGCATACTAGATCTTTCTCAGTTATATGATTTGCAAAAACTTTCACCCAAACTATGGATTGTCTTTTTACTTTCTTGATAGTTTCCTTTGAAGCACAAACATTTTCAATTTTGATGAAGTCAAATTTATTTTTTTCTTTTGTTGCTGTATTTTAGTATCATATCTAAGAAACCATTGCTTAATCCAGGTCTCAGAGATTTATGGCTATGTTTTCTTCTAAAAGGTTTATAGTTTTAGCTCTTGCATTTAGGTCTTTGATTTATTTTGAGTTAATTTTTGTATACCATGTGAGGTCATACGCTGTTTTTGAAAACAAGTTAAAATGATAAATAATCATGAGTTTAAAAATGTGCAACTGTCTTTGTGTTTAACTGAAAAATTGTGTTATATTTCACTAAACATACCACTTAATGGAATGAAAATAACTTCCTAATGAGGCCTATGTTCTCGGTATTTACTTTAAAAGTCCAGTAAGCTAAGAATTGTTGGAAAAGGCTCTGATGCTTTTGTTTTTTAAAAATCATCTGCTTTCATAAAAGAGGAATGGAGTTCTCTTGTGGTGCAGCAGGCTAAAGATCGGGCGTTGTCAGTGCAGCGGCCCAAATCATTACTGTGGCACGGGTTTGATCCCTGACAAGGGAACTTCCAAATGCCGCAGGTGCAGCCAAACAAACAAACAAACAAAAAACATAAATGAAACTGTATTTTAATGTACTATGTAAGTAATATTTTTTAAATATACCAAAAACATCTTTATTCCCTCATCATAATGATATAGGCTTCAGTTTTTTTTTTTGGGGGGGGGACTTTTGTCATTTTAGGGCCATACCTGTGGCATATGAAAGTTCCCAGGCTAGGGGTTAAATTGGAGCTACAGCTGCCAGCCTACACCATAGCCACAGCACTGCAGTATCCGAGCCACATCTGCAACCTACACCACAGCTCACAGCAACGCTGGATCCTTAACCCACTAAGAGAGGCCAGGGATGGAACCCGCAACCCCATCGTTCCTAGTGGGATTCGCTTCTGCTGCGTCACGATGGGAACTCCCTAGACTTCAGTTTTAATACAGTGGTTCTCAATCAGGGATGATTTTGCCCACCCTGCCCCATTGGAGGACATTGGTGTTGTTTGGACATCTTGGTTGTCACACCTTGGCGGGGAGGGTGCTACGGGTATCCCTTAGAATGAAAACAGAGATGCTGCTAAACCACCAAGAATGCGTAGAACAGCCCCCAGGGCAGGGAACGATTCAGGCTCAACGTGCTGAGGGTGAAAAACCCTACTTCCCCCACCCCAATTTAATTGATATAATTGACATCCCAGATTTAAGGTGCACAGCATAAAGGTATGACTTACATATACCGAAATGATTATCATAGTAAGTTTAGTGAATATCCATCATCTCATATAGATTAAAAAGAAAAAATAGTGAAAAACCCTACTTTAAATCAGTGGCCTCTATCAGATCTATTCAAAAAGAGACTTGAGTTTGCAAACCCCGTCCCCGTCAGTTACAGCCTGGTGTGTTTCCCTGATAACAATACTCAGCCTTTGAGAAGCCAGAATGTGGCCCAGCACCTCACTGCCATCCCAGTCCTTCACGGTGACAGACCTCGGTCAGGTCTTCCCTGGTGCGGATCGTTAGGAAAACACTTGCTCTCCATTCTTAATTCGTGTCGTATTTGTATGTGTTCACTTTTTAAATTTTAGGATACACTTGAATAACACATCTCCTGTCCAGCATGCATATTTGTATTTTATCAGATTATAGAACAGCGACAGTAGTCAGTGATCATTTGCGTGCCCACTGTGTCAGGCTCTGTGCTAAGCACTCTTGCGCGGTGTCTGATTTTCTCGACATTTCCAAGGGAGCGACTCTCATTCTTCACACGTTAGAGTGGTAGAAACAGAGAAACGGTGAGATGAGGTGTCTTGCCCAAGATCATGTCACTGGAGACATCGTTACTTCAAGACAGGGCTTCCGCCTGGTGTGGGGTCAACGGTGAAGTGCTGGCATGTCACAGAAAATTTGTGGCATGAATTTGTAACTCCTTGTGAGTTAGCACAGATGGACGCTTGCAGGGCAGTTAGGCTACAGTAAATGCGTGCACACACCAGATAGCCGCAGGAAGTCCTGTCTCACCTGGGACAAGCCCACGGAAGCGTGGCTCTTCTATGGATCATCAGCCATTCTTCATATCGTGTTGGACAATGTCTGAGGACCGCTGCTTAGGGAAAACTGGGGTGAATGGGGCACCACTTAGATTCTCAACTCCTGCCCCTAAATCAGTCATGGCTTGATTTTCTAGCTGCTGGCCGTCCTCTCACACTATGGTCTGGGTCCCGAATGACTCGTCTGACATGTGACCTAAATCCATTCGCACACACACCAGCCCTGCCCTGCAAGCTCCTGTGTGTACCACTCACTGTGCTGGGCCCTCGCTCACCTCACCTCTGCCAGAGTTGGGCTCACACTCCCGTGTCCGGACCTGTCACCCACTGCTCTTACAGGAACAGCGCTGTTGGTGTTGAACAGTCGTAAACTGTCTTATTAATAAAAATCATACTGCAATTAAACAGTAGAATTCCCCGCCCCTAGTTTATCCCTCTCTGTGCCAGGCACAGAGCTCTCTTCATACACCTGACAGCATTTCCCTCTCCGAGGGGGCTTTTAGAAAAGGATCTGGAGTGTGAGTGACTGACTGAAGATGCGCATTTTGCTGGTACAGGGATTGGGGTTGGAGATAGAATGGCTGTCCAGTTTAACCTGCTTGGGGGTGCAGCAAAAAGTGAGGTGAGGGGGTTCCCGTTGTGGCTCAGCAGGTTACAAACTCAGCTAGTATCCATGAGGACACGGGTTCCATCCCTCGCCTTGCTCAGTGGGTTAAGGATCCGGCGTTGCCACAAGCTGCGACCCCTAGCCCGGGAACATCCGTATGCAGCAGATGTGGCCCTACACAGAAAATTTAAAAAAAATTCTGCTCGCATCAGCCTCCCTGTATGCTCCCAGAATGAAAGGGGGTGTGGAGGGCGCGATGATCTGATTGGAGATTGCCCTCTCCCCTCATCTGAACAAGGACCCTGGTTTTATCCTAGATTTGGGCAAGTCTTTATTTGCTCTTGGCCTGAGTTTCCTCTTGAAGGGAGCGTGTGTGCACAGGATGATCTCTGAGCATCCTTGCACCCGTAAACTTCTTTGAATCTCTATGATACTAAGTAGGTGAAGCGCATGCGACTCAAATCCACCGGGATTAGGAATCGGTGCCGGTAGCCAGCCCACACCTAGAAGCCTGCCCTTGTTTGAAGACGAGAACGCAGTGATTGGCTGCTGCTATCTTTCCTGAGAGGCGCATCTCCAGGGGCAACATTCAAAATATTTAACATCCCTCGTGGGTGAGCACCGCCGTCAGGAGGGTAGAAAGCAGCTGGTAGGGCCGTCCAGGGCTGCAGCCTGAAAGCACTTTATACACAGAGGCTGGAAATAACCGCATGCGTCCAAACACTAACTTAATCATGTTCATCCCTCAGCAGATGCTCTCTGAGCACCCTGCCCGGCTTGGCCCCAACAACCCCTCCCCACCCCCTCACCTTTAAAAAATCATTAGAAGCTGGGCAGTGGGGCTGGTGAAGATACCTGAATCCCAGCCTCTCTCTGCCAGCGACCTGGGGCGAGCCCCTGTGCCCCCCCGGGCTGTTTCCTCATGTGTGAAAGAGTGCCTTGGGTTGATTAGCTGAGCTCAGGGCTCCCCATTGTTTCCTGATGAGTTTCTGGAGAAGGGCGAGTCTCTTCGGCAGCTGATTGCTCTCTTTCTCTCTCTCTCTCTCTCTCTCTGTTGTCACCCACCCCATCACCGCCACTGTAGAATGCACTGCTGCCCGCAGGCCTGAGGCAGAAGGATCAGACCACCAAGGCGCCCACGGGCCCCTTTAAAAGGGAGGAGCTCTTGGATCACTTGGAAAAGCAAGCAAAGGAGTTTAAGGACCGCGAAGATCTGGTCCCCTACACAGGGGAGAAGCGAGGTACTGAAACAATGCTGCGCTGTTGAATGCGTCATTCCCCAAGGCGTCTCAGCTGTATGGGCCAGATGTGACTAGGCCTCCCTGCCCGCAGCCCTTCCTGACCCAAAGTCACAAACCCAGCTCCAGAGGCATCGATGCAGGAGGGAGATTTAGTGCAGTCCCCTCCCCCCACAAGTGGTATCAGAACCTGAGTTCCCAACCAGGCCCGTCCCTGCCAGATCAGGAACAAGAGGTGCCCTATCTCTGCCCTAATATTTCTGCTCTTGCCCTCAAGTTCCTCTCTATGGCTGCTGCAACCTCCCTTCCTTCATCTGTCCCTCCCAGCGTCTCTGCCCCAGCCTAAGACAAGCCATCTAGGAGGCTCTGGAACAGAGAAGCACTCCAACTACCCAGCCCTTGCAGAACTCACCCTGTGTTGCAAACTGTTTTCCTGTCCTCTTGTATCGTGCTCGCCCTTGCTCACTGCACGGCCGCTCCTTCTGTCCCCCAGACATTTCAAGCTCTTTCCTACCTCAGGACCTCTGCACGCATGCCCTCTGCCTGGAATGCCGGTCCTGCCGTCTCGCTCTGTGCTGTCCTCAGGCCTGGTTCTCCCTCCTCTGTAAGAGGCATAATGATTAAAGCACAGCCCAGAACTGGATCTGCGTTGGCTGCAGTCATTTTTTTTGGGGGGGGGGAGTCTATTTAGGGTCACACCTGTGGCATATGGAGGTTCCCAGGCTAGGGGTCCAATCAGAGCTCCAGCTGCCGGCCTATACCACAGCCGCAGCAACGCTAGATCAGAGCGATGTCTGCAACCTATGCCATAGCTCACAGCAACGCTGGATCCTTAACCCACCGAGTGAGACAAGGGATGGAACCCGCATCCTTATGGATACTAACTGGGTATATTTTTTGTTTGTTTTTGTCTTTTTAGGGCTGCATCCTCAGTATACGGAGGTTCCCAGACTAGGGGTCAAATCGGAGCTGCAGCTGCCAGCCTCTGCCTGCCAGCCTATACCACAGCCACAGCAAAGCGGAATCTGAGCCGAGGCTGTGACCTGCACCACAGCCCCTCGCAACCCACTGAGCAAGGCCAGGGATGGAACCTGTGTCCTCATGGATGCTAGTCAGGTTCGTTTCCACTGAGCCATGATGGGAACTCCTTGGCTGCAGTCTTGGCACTACCACCTTACTAGCTGTGTGAACTTGAGGTCCTTTTTAAACCTCTGTGCCTTCCTTTCCTCATCTGTAAAATGAGGGTGATGAAAAGAATACCACCAGCATCCCAAGGTTGTTATGAAGATTATATATATATATATATATATATATATATATATATATATAGCACTTAGAACAGCACCTGGCCCATCATAAACACTATGTCAGTATTAGCTATTATTACCCTTTCAGTCTCAACTGTGCTGTCTCCTCTTTCAGGGCAGCCTTTCCTGTCTACACTGTTTAGGACAAGCTGTTCTCTCATCTCCCCCCTGGTTACTCTCCATCTCAGGCGCTTGTGTGTGTCCTTTATAGCAAGTCTTATTTTATCATTATCTCTTTATTTACACTGGGAGGGACTCAGCTGTTTTTGCTTCCATGGTTCCCCCAGCACCCAGCACAGGGCCTGGTGTACAGTAGGGCTCATTAGAGACTTGTTAATTGAGTGAATGAGCTCAAATTAAATTCTTGCATAATGGATCTTGTGGGCTTCTTCCTCAGAGTATAAGCGCCATGGGTACAAGGACCGCATCTGACTTGTTCATCATTATAACCGCATACATGGAGTTCCCGTTGTGGCTCAGTGGTTAACGAATCCAACTAGGAGCCATGAGGTTGAGGGTTCGATCCCTGGCCTTGCTCAGTGGGTTAAGGATCCGGCGTTGCCGTGAGTTGTGGTGTAGGTTGCAGACACGGCTCGGATCCCGCGTTGCTGTGGCTGTGGTGAAGGCCGGTGGCTACAGCTCCTGTTAGACCCCTAGCCTGGGAACCTCCATATGTCGCGGGTGCAGCTCTAGATAAGGCAAAAAGACATAATAATAATAATAATAATAATAATAATAATAATAACCCCATACATAATAAACCCTGGCCTGTAGTAAGTACCCAGTAAATCCTGATTGAGTGAAGGCATTAATTGTAGTTAAGTCACTAGGCAATTAATTGTTTATATTTAGCCTTTTCCATTCTCCCCCACCTCAAGAATGGCAGCATGATGAGCCAAGGGTCTATGTCTGTGGCTTTCATCTCTGTATCCCTGTCGTATTAGCAAAGTGCACTGCACAGAGTAGCTGCTTGATAAATAACAAAATGCAAGAACATGCAGGCGTGGGTGTTGCAGGGACTCCAAGCAGACCCAGTGCCTAGAGTTGGAGCTCAGTCCAGATTTTACCCAGCCCTGGGAAGGTCAGGCAAGCCCAAGAGATAGCTGGATTATAGGCACCTTGGAAGACCGTGTGGTCCGAGGCATCCTGGAGGGGGTGTCGGGGGAAGGGGCCCTTGACTGTAAGGGCTGGATGTGCCTGGCTGAGGTGTAGGCACAAGGTGGTTTTAAGCAGGGTACTTGTGCCATGAGGACTGATTTCTGTGCAGCAGGTAAACGTAATAAAATCCCTACATTTCTTGGGGCCCTAGAACTCCCATTACCCCACCTATGCATTTGAAAAATGGGGAAACCAAGGCTGTGAGTCAGCTGCAGGCCTGGGTGGGCCCCTGATGAGTCATTACTGGCATCTGCTCCCTCTTGTACCCTTCCCCCTCCCAGGGGAGGAGCCCGAGATGGGGTGGGAGGTGGGGAAGGGAATCTGGGCGGTACCCAAACCGATCCTGCTGCCCCTTCGTGGAATGCTGACCTGGCCCAGAGCCGGGAACAGCTCTCCAGACTCCCAGAGCCTGAGTGCCTTCGTGAAAAACCAGGCTGACCCAAGGAGGGTGCCTAGAATTCTATTTTTCATATGATGACAAGCCTAATAAGTTTATCATCATCATCACTACCGCCAGCACCATCGTCATAAAGTATTTACGTGATGATTGTTGGAGCCCATATATAATGAATAAGCACGGATCTCAACAGCGAATGAGAGGGACAACCCCCACCTCTAACAGGCAGATGTGATGCCATTCCGTCCAGCCCTACTGAGCATTTTCCCCACTCTGGTCCTAGAGCTAGCCTCGGCTGAGGGGAAATAGCATTCCAGTCACCGCAAAAGCTGGCAGGATGTGGTAGAAGCCATAAGATGGTACAAAGTCCTGAGGAGTTTGGACTTAAATTCACTCTCATTCAAGTGAGGGGGATCAGAATAAAGCTCCGTGCAAGATATTTTCATTATGCTGATTTAGCTGCGTGTGCTGGAGGAAAAAGGAAAATGAAAAAGACTTAAGATGAAAGCTTAGTTTTCTTTCACTTAGAAGAGCTGCAGGGTTAGACATTCCAGGGCTGGTAAGGCATCTTCCTTGGCATGGGAAATCAAGACCCTTTCCAGTTTTTCATTCTGCCATCCTTTCAGTATGTCCTTGTCCTCATGGTCCATTTGGCTGCTGAAGCTCCAGTCATCACACTCACATCCCAACTAGCAAGTTGAAGGAAGGGAAGAAGTTTGAATCCTTCTTTAAGTGTCTTAAGAGTCACCACACTCTCTAGAGGCACTTGCTGCTGCAGTATAACAAAACATAGGTCTTAAATATTTACTGAATTTTTGTTCTAGGCATTTCATCAGTCATTTTCACGGTTCATTTTCTTTTTAGACATTCTTTTTTTGTCTTTTTAGGGCCACACCTGTGGGTTATGGAGGTTCCTAAGCAAGGGGTCGAATCGGAGCTATAGCCACTGGCCTTTGCCACAGCCGCAGCAATATCAATGCCAGCTCCGAGCCGCATCTGTGACCTGAACCACAGCTCAGGGCAACACCGGGTCCTTACCCACTGAGAGAGGCCAGGGATTGAACCTGAGTCCTCACTCATGGGTACTAGTCAGATTCGTTTCCACTGAACCACGACGGGAACTCTCTTTTTTTAGCCATTTTGTTTTCTTTGTCTGTTTTGCCCTTTCCCAAATCTACCTCTGCTGAAGTTAATGATACGTTTTCCCCCAGACGATTTTTTTTTTGTCTGTTCTGCTTGTATAGGTAATTGATCTTTGCTGTAAAAGATTTAAATAACAAAACCAAGTAATTCAAAGTAAGTCTCTATAAATCAACTATACTTTAATAAGAAAAGTAAAACAAAAACAAAGTCTCTCCACTGAGAGGTAGGCACTGATCGCATTTTAGTGAATATCCTTCTGAATCTCGCGCTTCCCACCCCTCCCCACCTCTGGTCTCGTCACCATCATCTCTGTGCTTTTGCGGGAGCCTCTTAACTATCAACTATCCCTGGCTTCCATCTTCTCCCCACATCAGGCTATTCTTAATCAATAGCCAACATGAGCAGTTTTTTTTTTTTAATTGAAGTAAAATTCACATAACTATTTTAAAGTGAACAATATCAGTTCCACAAGTCCCATCTCTGTTTAGACCCCAAACATTTTCATTCCTCTGAAATGAAACCCCGTACCCCATAAGCAGTTACTCCCCAGACCCCTCTGCCCCCAGCCCCTGGCAACCACCAATCCATATCTATGAGTTTACTTATTCTAGATGTTTCCTAAAAATTAAATCATGTAATAATGTGCATTTGTGTGTCTGGCTTCTTTCATTTAGAATATTGTTTTCGAGACACTCTCATTCCCATTTATTACCAAGTGATAGTCCACAATTTGTCCATTCAGCCATTGATGAGCATTTCAACATTGTTTCCACTTTTTAGCTATTGTGATTAGTGCTGCCCCTGAACATTCCTGTACAAGTATTTGTTTGAGTACATGTTTTCAGTTCTTTTCAGTAAATACTTAGGAGTGGAATTGCAGAATCAGGTGGTAATTCTGCATGAACTGCCAAATTGTTTTTTAAAGCAGCTGCAAACATTTTATATTCCCACCAGCAATGTACAAGGGCTCCCATTTCTCCACATTCTTACCAACACTTGTTATTTTCCATTTTGGTTTTTTGTTTGTTTTTAGCTTTTTAGGGCTGCACTTGCAGCATATGGAGGTTCCCAGGCTAGGGGTCAAATCGGAGCTACAGCTGCCGGCCTAAGCCACAGCCACAGCAACTTGGGATCCAAGCCGTGTCTGCAACCTATACCACAGCTCACAGCAGTGCTGGATCCCCGGCCCACTGAGCGAAGCCAGGGATCCAACCTGCATCCTTATGGATACTAGTCAGATTCGTTTCCACTGTGCCACAACGGGAACTCCCTCCATTTTGGTTTTGTTATAGCCATTATCATGGTTGTGAAGTAGTATCTCTCTGTGGTTTTGATTTGCATTTCCCTAATGACCAGAGATGTTGAGCGTCTTATCACATGCTTGCTGAGCACGGTTGACTCTCCATATCTGCAGGTTCCATATCTGCAGATTCAGCCAACTGTGGATAAAAAATATTCAAAAATAAGTTCCAGAAAGTTTAAAAAGCAAAACTTGAATTTGCTACACACCAGCAACTATTGGTATAGCATTTACATTGTACTAGGTAGTTTGAGTAATCTAGAGACGATTTAAAGTATACAGGAGGATGTGCATAGGTTATATGCAAATTCTACCCCATTTTATATAGGAGACATGAGCAACCAATCCTGCTTGCATACCAAGAGACCATTATATATCCTCTTTGGAGAAATGTCTGTTAGTCCTTTGCCCAGTTTTAAATTGGGTTGTATTTCTTTCTGTTGTTTTAAAAGTTCTTTATGTATTTTGGATACCAAATCCTCCCAGATATATGACTTATGAATTTTTCTCCCATCCTGTATGTTGTTATTTTACTTTCTTGAATATTTTTTAGTGCTCAAAAGCTTTACATTTTGCTGACGTGCAACTGACCTTTTTTTTTTTCAGTCTTTTAGGGCTTCACCCTCGGCATATGGAGTTTCCCAGGCTAGGGGTCAAATCAGAGCTATAGCTGCCGGCCACAGCCACAGCCACAGCCACAGCCACAGCAACGCCAGACCTAAGCTGCATCTGCAACCTACACTAGAGCTTAGAGCAAACTTGGATCCTTCCCACTGAGTGGGGCCAGGGATTGAACCTGTGTCCTCATGGGTTCTAGTCAGATTCGTTGCCACTGAGCCACGATGGGAACTTTCTTTGGTTGCTTATTCTTTCATTGTCATATCTAGGAATACTTTGCCAAATCAAAAGTCATGAAGATTTACACTTATATTTTATCCTAAGAATTTTACAGTATTAGCTGTTTAAGTCATGGATCCATTTCCAGTTTGTTTTTTATATGTGGTGTGTTTGTTGCCCACGTATACCGCTTCGTTTGTATGTTAATCTTGTACCCTGTTTTTGTGTGTGTGTGTGGACTCTTGTCTGACATCATGTTATCTGTGAACAGAGATAATTTTACTTCTCCCCATCCTGTCTGCTTGTTTTTCTTTTCCTTGTCCATTTGCTCTGACTACATCTGTCAGTACAGCGTTGGGTGGCAGCAATGAAAGCGGATGTCCTCGTCTGTCACAGTCTGAGGGGCTCATTCCCTCACGCCGTCAGATCCCAGCTCGCAGGCCATCTTCCCTGACCTCCCTCCCCCCAAATAGCAGAGCCCACCTCACCCACCCGCCTGCCTGGAACTTACTAGTCTTGTGCTCTCCTTTTTCCTTTGTCATGCTCAGTACTGTCTGATATCTTTACGTGTTTGTTTACTACACGTCTCCTTTCACGAAACTCTGCAGTCTTCACTTCTATCCCCCTTGAGCCAGGAAGGGTGCCTGGCACATAGGAGGCACTCAATCAATATGTGTTGCGTGAAGAAATACATATATATGTGCAACTTACGGAATGAAATAATTCATGCTATTTTGTAGACTTGCTTTTTCACACAACATTTTGCCTTGGGCATTTTCCTTTTGAAGCAAATAGAAATTGCTATCATCCTTTATAATAACAACTGTTGGAAGGCCATCGTACGGCAATCCCATAATTTCCTCAGCGGCCCCTCTCGGTGTGTCCTGCACTGACCATCCTTGTGGCTGCCTCTTTGCTTCCTTGTTCAGTTATGAGTCTGACACTTTAAAAATATAATGTCCCAAGAGATGTTATATTTTCTCCCTGTTCCTCTTTTAATAATCTGAGCGTATTTTATTTATTTGGTTTAGAAATGCTTCTGAATTTTTCTCTCATACCAGAACCCTTGTTTAGAGTATTCCAAACCCTGGCATTCTATTATATTTTTCTTTCTTTTTGTTTGTCTGTTTGTTTGCTTTTTAGGGCCGCACCCACAGCATAAGGATGTTCCCAGCCTAGGGGGTCGAATTGGAGTTAAAACTGCTGGCCTGCACCAAAGCCACAGAAACGCAGGATCCGAGCCACATCTGTGACCTACACCACAGCTCGCGGCAATGCCGGATCCCCAAACCATTGAGCAAAGCCAGGGATGGAATCCATATCCTCATGAATACTCATCGGATTCTTTTCTTCTGTGCCATAATGGGAACTCCCATTTTTCTTTTGTATTTTTTTTTCCTACTTAACAGATTGTTAAAATGAAAGAACAGTGCTTTCCCTAGTGAGCAATCTCTTTTGACCAAGTTATAATAAAGTTACTCTTTTCAGACATGAAGGGTGCTTTGCTGGAGATCTCTGGTTCCCTTTCTTTGGGCAAGTTTGGCCCTTGGTGCCCAGAGGGAGAAGCTCTCGGGGAGCCTCCGCATCCACGAGGCTCAGGGATGGTCCCCCTGGGGCCGTCGTCAGAGGTTGCCCCGGGGGGCAGCCGCACTCCCCGTAACGGGCACCCTGTGTGTTTTCAGGAAAGGTCTGGGTCCCCAAGCAGAAGCCGATGGACCCCGTGCTGGAAACTGTGACGCTAGAGCCGGAGCTGGAGGAGGCCCTGGCAAACGCCTCGGACGCAGAACTGTGTGACATCGCAGGTAAGATGTGTTCCCGGTGCTTCCCCGCGTCCTCCAACGGTGTCTGAGCCACGTCTGCAGGGGAGCCGTGGACGGTTTACTTCAACATAAACACCCTCTCTTGTCTCTAACAAGGACCAGAGGAGCTAGGAATCTATTATCCAAAATTAGAATGAGGAAAATCCAGATAAAACCACCCAAGCCCTCCCCACCGTGGAGCCAGCTATTGCTGCCAGGAGACGCCCCCCCCCCCCCGCCCCCGTCCCAGAGGGACATGCAAGTACCCTGTGCAAGCCTGGGCTTTTAACCAGCCATTGCATCAAATCCTGCCAGGGGCCACCTGGGAAGAGCGGCTAGAGGGGGCAGGCAGGGGGCTGCCAGCATCTCAGGTCCGGAGGCTCACAGCGATTTTACCGCTTGGCACAGCTCCGAGAGCCAGGCTTGGAGGCCATTGCCCCATATCTCATATCTGTACAACGCCATCCGTCTTCATGTGTGTTTCGTGTGGTCTTCACAAACCACCCCTAAGACTCTGGAAGGTGGCCTGACGTCCAGAGCCCTTCGCCACCTGCTCTTGTCCCCCTGTTACCATCCAGTCCCTCCTCCCACTTCCCCACTGAGGGTCAGGCTCTGGCCACGACGGACACTCCACCTGCCCACCACCATGCTGTGCTCCCTGGGCCAGGGGAGCAAGGGGTCTTTCCATTCTGCAGTCTTGGGGGCCACTGATCCTCTCCCAGGTGGTGACAGGAGGATGGATAGGGTAGGAAGAGACGAGGAAAGTGGGAAGGGAGAGGAAGACAGCGTCAACTGTGAGATCAGAGGACGAGTCCAGATTTCTGGCTCCAGAGACTAGATGGATGTCGGTGCCATTAATGAAGCAGGGTGCCTTCGTCTGCTCAGGCGGCCCTAACAGAGTGCCAGGGGCTGGTGGCTTAAACACAGGAATGCACTTTCTCAACAGTTCAGGAGTTTAGAAATCCACGATCAAGGTGTCCATAGGTTTGGTTTTCTCTGAGCCCTCTCTCCTTGGCCTGCCGATGACTGTAGCTCACTGTGTCGCTCCATGCATGTGTCCCCTGACGTCCCTTTGTGTGTCCCGGTCTCTTTCTGTCGGTAAACCAGACCGATTGGTTTAGGACCCACCATAACAGCCTCATTGTAACTTCGTCACTTCTTTAAAGACCTTATCTCCAAATGTAGTTACAAATTCTAAGGTGATTAGAAAATGAGCTTTTTCAACATATTGGGGTGACAGATCAGGACGAAACCATCAACTCTGGAGAGACACGACTCAGCTGTGACAGTGGGAGAGGAGTAGGTAAGGGAAAAACACGGAGTTCAATTTGGAACCTCGGGAGTTTGCGGTGCCTGTGGGTACGTGACAGTCTTGAGTTCCACGAGGGGTCCAGGGAATAGAGAGGTGGGTGTCGTTAGCATCATCAAGCTCCAAGCAGAGGGCCTGGAACAAGTGGGGGCCTGGGGCTCTGGAGGCAAGGGCGCTGGCCAAGGTCTTTGGGAGGCGAGGGGTGGAAATTAGGTGAAAGTAGCCACAGTGGGGGCCAGGTGGCCATAAATGGGCCAGGAACCAAAGGCCGAATCAATCTGGGTGGACTCTAAGGCAAGAGCTAAGGAGACAGACTGAGGGTTCAAGGCCGGCCGGGAGACTCAGAAGCATGTGACGCTAGAAGCCAGATGAGGCCACCAGTGCCAGGGGACTCAGCTGGCCGCAGCTGTCTTCTAACTCTCACATCCTCCTCCTGCTTCTCATAGGTGTTATACATGAGGCTTGATGAAATTCTTGGTGGGGGGCGGCGAGAAGCCCCGAAGCCATGTTGCAGGGACCTAAAGGGGTGAACGAGGAGAGCCAGTGTTAGCCCCTCTGTCCACACAGCCCTTTCCTGAGGAGGCACAACATTTGGGAAAGGACAAAGGGCAGTGGCTTGAAGGGTGTCAGGGCTGAGAGAGAGAGAGGTGTTCGTGGTCACGGTGAAGTCCCGAGCAGTGAGGATTTCGCGCCATTGGAAACAGAGCGCTTAACTCAGGAAACTCAGCCAGTCCGCTCTGCCATTCAAGATGTGTTTTGTCAAAAGTCACACAAGTCATGTTGGATCCCACGTTATACTCATGCATTTTGACTGAATCATCCCCCTAACAAAGGTCCCCTTGGAGTTCCGGGTAACCTGTGCAGCAGGGCCGTGGGCGGGCGACATGGGTGTCCAGCAGCTCCGCACTGACTCACCCCAGGGGCTGTGTTTATCCTGGTCTTTCTCCCCCCGTCACCCTCCATGACGTCAGCCTCCCCTCCTTAGGCAGCTCATGGGGACTATCAAATGACCCCGCTGTCAGAACCACCGGCTCCTGTGCCAGAAAAGAACTGCGATATTGTGCTAAGTTTCTGTATGGATTTCTTGAAACGGTGCCTCTTTATTTTTGTCAGTGTCGCTAATCATTAGTATCTGTTGGTGATACCATACGCTTCCGATGTCCGGAAAGGAGAGGGGAGCTGTAAGGCGACACCAACATTAACTGGCTACCCTGGGACACCTGTCCTTGTACGTCAGCCATTGGAAAGGTGGCACTGGAAGGGGACTCAGAACACTTGTTGACCGCCAGCTGTGTCCCAGGTGCTGTGGGAGTTGCTTTCCATATTCTGCGGTATTTTTTTCCCCAAACCTATTAAGTACATTTCACTGATGTCCTCATTTTACAGATGGAGAAAGTTTGAACCCAGGCAGCTTGGTTCTAGGGCCCACTCACAGCATCACCACCCAGTGCCACCACCCAGTGCCTTCGGGGGTAGGGGAGTGGACACAGGATGATGAAAGCGGATGCATGAGTCGGCTTGTGGAGGACAGGGCCAAATTAGCAAAGGCTCCGGATGTCATGCTTAGGCGCCAGCCCCCAGGCCTAGGGGAGTATTGGGAGAGGCCGGATGAAAACAGGGGTCTGGGCAGAGAGATGGCTGTGTTCGGAGGATGCGGGATGTAGGGGACAGGCCCCAGGGAAGGCCAAGGGTCCAGGTGGATTGTGTCTGAGACGTGGATCTGTCTGGGACCGACTGTTCCTAGTGCTGGATCAGAGGCCGGGAGGTTGAGATGATGAGGTGATGCCAGGCTTTCTGGCCTGAGGCACCAGAAAACAGAGCTGGGTGCCTGCGAGGACACGAGGGGAGGGGCTCCGCTCTGGGTCAGTTTCAAAGACAACACAAGAGGAGACGATAGCGGCAGAATGTCTTGTCGGAGTGCTGGGTGCCTCATGGCAGGTGGAGCCTTTCTTGGGTGGGTGGGGGGGGCAGCTGGTTCCACGAGTGGGTGACTCATTAGAGGAAGGAGAGGAGATGGGCTGGGCACAGGGTCTGCGGGTCGCCTCTGGTCCTTGCGACTCCATTCCCAGGCAGAGCGCTCCCATTAACTTAGGCTCCGATTGCTCTGGGCTAATTGTAAGAAAACAGCACGGTTCCTGCCCTCACAGAGCTGAGGTTAAACAAACACTGAGGCCAACATGAAAGGACAAGTGGGAGTGAGTGTCACGGGGGGAAAGGGCCGAGGGCAGGAGGGACTTGTCAGGTGGTGGGGCTGCAAAGTAAAGATGGAGAGCAAAGCTGAGCCGAAAGGAGGAAGAGTGGAGATGAACTAGGGAGTCGGCGGTGGGGACCGACAGCGCAGGAGAGGCTCTGAGCTGGGGACGGGGCGGCTTCTCTGAGCCGTTGCTCTGCAGGTGCACGTGCAGCAGGCTTGAGAGCTGGTGACGATAGGAGCATGGAGGAGGACGCCCAGCAGATGTGTCACACTGAGCAAGGCCTGTGAACTCTCACCCGCTCATTCGTTTTCTTGTTCGTGCATCATTCCTGCATTCATTCATTCACTCACGGAGTCTATCCATTGCTAGGACGAGTCAGCCCCAGCCCCTGACCTGGGGGGGGGGCGGGATGTGATGAAGAGGACAAACTAGAAACACAAAGATTTTTTTTTAAATGTGTTTGTTTTATTGAAGTATAGTTAAGTTACAAGGCCATGATAGTTTCTGCTGTACAGCAAAGTGACCCAGTCATACATACACACATACTCATTCTCTCATCTTTTCCCACATAGATGATCACAGAATCCCGGGTAGAATTCTCTGTGCTATACAGCAGAGAAACACATAGATATTGACATGAAGTGTCATCATAGGGTGATGAGCAGTACTCTGGCCCTGCCTGTGCTAACTCACTTGGCACGTGGCCTTGGGTTGTAGCTCAGAGGCCACCGGCAGTCAACTGCAAGCACATGCGTTATCAGTGCCTCCCTCCCCAGACCAGGGTCTGATCCCAGTTCACCTTTAGGGACCCTCAGACAGGGCAGGACCCAAGAGGGTAGAGAGACCCACCCTTCAGAAGGGCCAACCCCCAGGCCATCCTGGCCAGTTGGCACCCCAGCTCCTGTGACCATAGAGCAGTCTTAGCCAGCGCCCCCCGCCCCACTGGCTTCTGGTGTTATGTTCCTGTCCTGAGGTACCGCTCCTCCTCGTGTCCTATGCGGGTCAGGATGTGGCTTATCCAGAAGCAGTTGGTGCGGTCGCTCCCTGGTCCTGGGCCAGAGCCAGCTTCTCTCACTTGATCCTAGGACGCAGGAAAACACCTTCCTGCCACCTGCCCGGAGCCAGCCCGAGCGCCTGGCGGCGGGAGGAGCTCGGAACGTGTGCCGCTCTCTCTCTCTGTCCTAAGTCAAATTACCGAGCGAGTGAACCCTGCCAAGGCACGGCGAGGAGGGAGAACTCGATGTTCTTTTTCAGAGTTCAAAAATAGTCCTTTTTGAGTTTTGAGGAAGATCTAGACTTTTTTTTTTTTTAAAGAAATCACATTCCCCGGTGCTAAATTCAGCCTTGCCAGTATCTGCAAAGAATGAAGCAGCAGGCCATGCTGATGTGCTGTTTTTCTCCATCACTCACTCCTGGTGACGTGGAGTGTGCCAAACCAAGCAAGGAGAAAGTCCTGACTGGGGGCTGGGGGCGAGCCGGGGCGGGGAGGGGCAGGAAGACTGGCTCCGGAGCCACCAGGCTTCCTGCTCAGCAGCGGAGACTTAGCTCGGCCCCCTTCCCTCTCCTTCCCTCCTTCCTTCCTTCTTAGAATGTTAATCTCCTCTGAACTGTGAAATGGTTTTATTTCTTCTTCAGGCTGCTATTGACATACCCAACCTCCTAGAATACGTATGCTCTGTCCTTAGAATTCTGAAGCTGAGGGAAAGTTCTAGAACGTTAGACCTATTGCTCACCTAGTGCGTGGAGGCGTGGGTGGGAACCCAACTTAGCAGCCAGGAGGGTCCTTGCCGTACCGTCTTTGCTCAGCCGTTTCCCTCTTGAGCCTGCTGGAAAAGTAGGGGTCGACAGACCCTGCCCTGGATGCTTGTTGTAAAAATCGAGGCACATAAAAAGGTGAGAAATTATCATGGGGCTGTTAAGTCCCACATGAAAGTAAGAGATCATCCTTCAGACACACTCCATTTCACGGTGAGAACAGTGAGGCCCCAAAAGTGGAAGTGACCTGGACCGGTTACCCATCAGATTAGTACCAAGGCCCAGACTGGAATCCACATCTCTCTCCTCTGTGCCCTCGCCACTCCTTGTAACTGTTCTGCCTCTGCCCCCTCTTTGCAGATCAGAAGCTCTCATTCAAGCACAAAAGGCATTTTCCATTTTCTACTTCTCTGTACCCTCTAAGTAAGACCAGCCAGCCATATGAGGTTACATCTTGCCTGTGATTCCCAGCAACCTTTCCAAACTGTTTTTCCAAACCTGGAATCCCAGCAGCAGCCCAGAACCACCATCCAAGCCGTCCTGGGTGTGGGAGCTGGGGGAGCCAGCTGCAGAAGGTGATCCGATTCACCTGCTGCTGACTCAGGCCTCACCTCCCTCTGCCCATGGAGACGCAGCCTAAGTGAAGCCTAGAGAGCTCAAAAAAAGTACAGATGCCTCTCTCCCTACCAGCTCTCCTTAGCGATGAGCAGGCAAGTCTAATTTTAGCAGAGAAGACTCTGAGAATGTGAGAAACAGAAGGGACTTTGAGATCATCTTGTCTTATGGTTCTTAGCTCCCACTAAGCATCAAAAGTCATCCAAAGAGATTAAAAACACATCTCCGGAGACTGAGATCAGTTCACGCAGGAGGAGCGCTGGTAGTGTCTTAAAGCTCCTGGGTGATTTGTATGTGCAGCTGTGAGTGAGAACCAATGGTCTGGTCTCGCCCCTCATTGCACAGGGGAGGCTGAAGCCCATAAAGGGGAGGGGACTTACCGAGGTCACACAGCCTCAGGGACAGAGCCAAGACTGGAACTTGGGGAGTTCCCATTGTGGCTTAGCAGGTGAAGAGCCTGACATAGTGTCCAAGAGGACCCAGGTTCAATCCCTGGCCTTGCTCAGTGGGTTAAGGATCCGGCATTGCCAGGAGCTGTGACATAGTTTACGGATGCGGCTCAGATCCCATGCTGCTGTGCCTGTGGTATAGGCCGGCAGCTGTAGCTCCGATTTGAGCCCTAGCCTGGGAACTTACATATGCCCCAGGTGCAGCCCTAAAAATAAAAAACAAAAACAAAAAAACTGGAACTTTGTTCTGTTGCCTCCTCACTGAAGACTCGAACATTGTCTCCCTAACTAGAAATCATGTCTAATGAAATGGCCAGGGGGATTTTTTTTTAATGAGCAAATGTTTACCAAATACCGTATTCTGGAAGGGGTAGAAGACAGATAATATTCTTCTCTGACCTCTGGGAACCCACAGTCCAGTAGGGGACGTGCACATGTACTCAGGTAGCGCTAATACTGTATAGACTATGTACTGTGATAAGGGCTGCAGGTGCTATGAGAGAGCTAGAGAGAGAGAAGGTGGAATCCAGGAAGACTCCCTGGGGGAGGAAGCATTATTCTAGATCTCGAAGGATGGGGAGGTGGAGTTGTCAGATCAAATATAGGCTGCTCAGTTGGATTTGAATTTCAGATAAGCAATAAGTTTCTAAGATAAGATCTCAAACACTGAGTGGGGCATATTAAACTAAGACATTATTCATTGGTTATCTGAATTACAATTTAACCCTGTATGAAAATACAGGCTATCCTGTATTATTATTAGTTTTTTCTTTTTTCTTTTTTCTTTTTCGGTCATGCCTGTGGCATGTGGGAGTTCTTGGGCCAGGGATAAAAACCCAGGCCACATGCAGTGGTTAACAAATCCAACTAGAAACCATGAGGTTGCAAGATCGATCCCTGCCCTTGCTCAGTGGGTTAACAATCCGGCATTGCTGTGAGCTGTGGTGTAGGTCACAGATGCAGCTCGGATCTGGCGTTGCTGTGGCCATGGCGTAGGCCGGCAGCTACAGCTCCAATTAGACCCCTAGCCTGGGAACCTCCATATGCCACGGATGTGGCCCTAAACAGCAAAAAGCAAAACAAACAAACAAAAAAATAACCATGCCACAGCAGTGACAACACCAGATCCTTAACTTCTAAGCTATCAGGGAACTCCTATCCCGTATTTTTTTTTGCTAAATCTCAAAACCCTCCTGGGGGGCTTTTCGGCAGTGGGTGGTGCAGAAGGAGAGGGGATCACCAGCAGACGGGTGGAGCTGGCAGAAGCGGGAGCGTCTTCTGAGCAGTGACCCTTTGTCACCAGAGCAGGAAGAGAGTGGCCAAGGGACAAGGCTACTGAAGCGGGGCCAGCCCAGGGAGGGCGGGTGAAGCCAGGCTCTGGGGTCACAAGGCACCGTCCTCCCACGTGGACACCGTGCCAGCCTCACAGTTCGCACGCCATTCCCTCTGCTCTGCCATCAGTGCTCCACGTTCCGCCTGAGCCACGGTCCTGGAACTCGAGCCAGGCCTTCTCACTCCCAGAAAAAAGACAGGCAAACCCCTTACCTCGGCCTGGAAGATCCTATAGGCTGCGACCTTGCCTGTTTGAATAAAATCTACTCCAAAGGGTGGTTGTGAGAATTCAGGGAGATGGCAATCAGGCAACGTTCTCAACCTTGGCTGCCCATTGAAACTACCTGGGGAGTTTTAAAGAGGCAGGTGCCCAGCCTCAGCCACAGGGGCTGGGGTTTAGTTGGTCTGGGGTAGTCCTGGGCATCAAGAGTTTCAAAAGATTCCCAGTGATTCCGTCGCACAACCAGCTGAGGGTCACTGACGTCTGCCCTTCTCTCTAGCCCGTGCTGGCTTGGGCGTGTGACCGTCAGCCACGCGTCCAGCTCCACCTCTGTCCAGCCTCGGATTCCCGTTCCCCCTCTAGCCTTCCACGCCCGCAGCCGAGGGCTTCCCCCGCATTGTCCCTCTGCCCCAAACATTTTACTTCCTTTCTCTTAACTTGGCCAACACCTGCTCCTGTCTCCCACCCCAAGTCCCTCTGTTCTCTTCTCCCAGAACACACTGAAGCTTCGCTCTCCAAGACTCGGCATACTGTGCACTTAGGTCTTTAGCTGTGTACCTGCTTAGTCTCTCCCAGCAGACCATCAGCAGCGCGGCAGAGGCCCTGTCTTCCTTGTTCCTCGCTTTCCCCACCCCCCAGCCCACCCCGGGAGCTGGACATATGAGGCTGGCACTCAGTAAATGTGGGACAGATGAATGGATGAAAGAGTGACCGGTCACGGGAGGGTTGTGGTCAAGTTTGCATTTCCAGGGAGAAACGGCTGCTCTGTGCCAGATGCTGGGGGTGGGGGGGTGGCGAGTGGGAGGAGACTGAGGCCAGGAGGCCGGTGACTACACGGCTGTGATGATACAGCCGGGCACCGACAGGGCGTTGAACAGGACGGAGGAAGGAGGTGGGACAGATGAGGGACACTTAGAGGAGAGGGAAGATGGGGCGGGGAGGGGTGCCGTGTGGCTTAGGGTCTGTCTGGAGGGACGGGCGGGATGCCACGATGGAAGGTTGGTGATCCAAAAGAAGAGGCTGCTGCAGGAAAGGGGAGTTCTGTTTCGGCCAAGCTGGGCTGGATGTGCCAGGGGGACACTGGCGGCTGGGGTAGGGGGGAGGAATCTAGGAATCTGAGGCCGGAGACTAGAGAAGCTGAGGCTGGGGATAGAGATCCGTGGGTCACATCAACAGAGGCGAGAGCGAAAAGCCAAATACAAATTTAAAGTTTGCAGGCAAGCGTTTCCGGCCATTTCTGTGAGCAAAAACTTGTGGGGCGGGGAAGATCCTTGCCCAGGAGGCGGCGTCTGAGAGGCGCGTCATGGGCCGTTCGTGTCCCCGCAGCTATCCTGGGCATGCACACGCTCATGAGCAACCAGCAGTACTACCAGGCCTTGGGCAGCAGCTCCATCGTGAACAAGGAGGGACTCAACAGTGAGTACCGGCCCCCCCTCCCTGGCCCCAGCGAGGGCACTTTGGGAGTGACGGGTCCTCTGGCGTCTGGCCGCCTCCACCCGCTCATGCTCTCTGGCTCATTGCAGAAAATCTCAAATTCCTTGTGGCCAAATCTAGCCACCTTTTCCTTTTCCTCTCCTGGAATTGGTGACTTCCCACCCCAGTGTTATCAAACCACCCTCCTGTATTTCCTCCCGTAAGCTTCAGAGGTTCTTACATTCAGCTTCTGAATCCACCTGGAGTTGACGTTTGCGTCCGGTGTGAGATGAGAGCAAACGTTCATTTTCTTCACAACGGTATCCCCTTGTCCCAGCATCACCGTGCAAAGCTCATCCCTTCCCCTCTGGTGTGGGGGCTCCGCCTTGATCGTCCGTGTCCATGTAGCCACATGGGTCTGTCTCTGGGTGCCTCTCCTGTCCCGTGAGTCTCCTTGTCCTTTCTTGTGCCCACATCGCACTGTCTGAATCGCTCCACTGCCCGGTTCCAAGCTGGCACTAATGCCCCAAAGAGAAATGAGGGCGCCCAGGGCACAGTTACCCCTCCATCTGGACGGTCCGCATTCCTTTCCCATCCAGGCTTCATTTTGTCGTCACAGGAGCCCCCTGGGTAGAATGCCTGTCCACACTGCACTTGAGGACACTGAGGTTCAGACAGTTTAGCGAATTCACCCAGTTCTTGCGGGATGACAGGGGCCGAGGGCGAGTAGGGCTCAGACCCCTGGCCCGGTCCACCCACCCCCGCCCCCGTCGTAGCCCCCGTGACACGCAGCCTTCCGTGTCCCTGAGCTCCGCCACCTCCTCTCCCGTGTCCCTGCGTCGAGGGCGGGTGATGCCCCGTCCCGTGAGCCACCTCCCTTTTGTCGGTCACTCTAGGTGTGATCAAACCTACGCAGTACAAGCCGGTGCCCGATGAGGAACCAAATGCAACAGACGTGGACGAAACGCTGGAGCGGATAAAGAACAACGACCCCAAACTTGAAGAGGTCAACCTCAACAACATCCGGGTGAGGCCCCCGTCAACTGCCCAGCCCCCGGGGGGGGCAGGGAAAGCCATGTCCCATGCCACCCAGATCCAGACGGCCAGGCCTGGCTGGACAGAGGCGGCAGGGTCCTGCTTGGACTCTGGGAGCTTCTGGATCAGGAAATAGAGGCAAATCCTTCTGGAGGAAGGACTGTGTCAACCAGCACAGCCCCTGGTCCTGGTTTCTTTGGGGGACTGACATCAGACCCAGAGGTTTCCCTGGGCCAACCCAGCTTTCGACTCTGGAAACCTACCACCGTCTTCAAAACCCTGGGAGCTTCTCTGAGATAAAATCGTGAGTCAGACACATGTGCCTGCATGGGATCTCAGGGTTGGAAAAGCCGGGTGCGCACCAGGCTCGTGGGGTAACGCAAGCCCCGGGGAGGGGCCTGGCCCTGAACCAGTGTGTCGCGCACACGTTCAGCCTCGTCCTGCAACCCTGGGATGGAGCTGCCAGCCCAGTGTCCAAAGGCACGTTCTAAGCTGTCGGCCCGCCTCTCTCCAGAAATTTCCCGTGTGACCGCCAAGGGGAGAGGGGGCCGAACAGGCAGTCCTACCGTGGACGGGCCGCCGGAGGAATTCAGAAGCAGGCCCAGCTGCCTGCCCACCTGCTCAGCCTGGAGGCCAGCAGGATTAGTTCTCAGGGGTGTGGACGTAAGATAAGAAGTGGGCCCCCCACTCCCCGGCTCCCCTTTCCTTTCTTCTCTGCTTTCCTTTAAGTGGCTGCCAGCCCCACAATCAGATTGGAAACCTGCGCCCGCGGTGTTCGCCGCCACCGGGCCGCCCCCTGCTCTGCTCCCATGGGGGCTAAAGTGACGCTGTGAAATGAGAGATCCATTCAAACACAGCCAGGCTCCCTCCCGGGTGCCTCCACTGTCTGCCTGGTGCGCAGTGGGAGACACTGACACGATTCAGAGCTGTGGGCCCTGGCAGCGCACGCTGGCTCGGGGACGCCTGGGGCTGGGGAACCTGGCCGGCCCTGCAGTGGGCTCGGCCCTCTCCAGGTCTCAGTTTCTCCTCTTCATGTGTGGCAGTTGGACTAGATCAGTGGTTTTCCCTTAAGATTTTTTTTCTTTTTTTTTTTAATGCCAGTGCGCAGTCCCTCTCCCCAGAGATTCAGATTTCATTGGTCCAGGGCAGGCGGGAGCCTCGGCATCTTATGAAAGTGCATCAGGCGCCTCTGATGCGTGGTGGGACTGAGACCCTCTGGGACAGATGTCCCTTAAAGATCATCCCGGGCAATGTCCTAACCTTAGTTTTCCAGAAACGAACCCACAGAGGGGCCTAGACTTCCTCAGAGTCACACGATGAGTCAGATCGCTAATTGCTGGGACGGAGGCCAAACCCCTGCCCTCTCCTCAACCCCGAGGCCTGAGCTCCTGGCTCAACACTCTCCTGTCTCCTTTGCCTTGATGCTTTCCTTCTCCTCCCATCTCCGAGTGCACAAAGAGAAAGCTGAAGGTCCTACCTGAAATTTCCAGGGAGAATTGTCTCCATCGATTCACCAGAAAGTTCTTCCCAAATCTCAGCCATCTGGCCCAAAGCAGGAACCCCCTTTTCCCTTTTAGCTTTTTGGCCAGAGACTTTCTGGACATCAGGTTGCCCATGTGAGGGAGTCACTGCCCCGTCTGTCCGCCTTGCCCACCCCTGGCAGGGGCTGCTGGTCACGGCTTACCTTTCTCTCTGCAGAATATCCCCATACCCACTCTCAAGGCGTACGCAGAGGCCCTGAAGGAGAACTCATACGTGAAGAAGTTCAGCATCGTGGGGACACGGAGCAATGATCCCGTGGCATTTGTATGTACCTTTCTGTTCTGCTGCACTGAGAGTGGGGGGAACCGTGGAAACAGGAAGATTGACATTTGTGGCCTCAGGACTGGCTGTGCGCCATTGTTGAAGAACCCGGTGTGGCATGGCATGGCACCCTGTGGTGTGGTGAAAGGCCCTGGGCTAGGAGCCAGGAGTGGATGTAGATAAGATAGCCACGACGCAGGCACCATCTGTACATTATCCTAATTAGTTGCTATGACCACCCCTGATCCCAGAGGCGTAGGGCTGCCCACTTTGCAGATGAAGGAGCTGGGATACAGGGAGCTCAGGGAACCTGGCTTTGTCCAAAGTTGCAGAGCAAGTGAGAGGTGGCGCTGAGGTTTACATGCAGGTCACCTGGACCCTAAACCCGGATCTCTCTCCACTCATCATGTCATGTGTTGACAAGGGCCTGCCCCTCCCTGGTCCTTAGTTTCTCTGTATCTAAAATTATTGCCTTCATCAGTGGTTCCCAATGACCAGTTTTATTTTATTTTTAACCTATGTCGTAAAGATATTGCTGATTAAATTAAATTGTACTTATTATAAAGTAGCTATCGATTCTTTTTTAAAAATTCAACAGGGAGTTCCTGTCATGGCTCAGTGGTTAACGAATCCAACTAGAAACCATGAGGTTGCGGGTTCAATCCCTGGCCTTGCTCAGTGGGTTAAGGATCCAGCGTTGCCGTGAGCTGTGGTGTAGGTTGCAGACGTGGCTTGGATTCCGTGTTGCTGTGGCTGTGGGGAAGGCCGGCAGCTACAGCTCCTTTTAGACCCCTAGCCTGGGAACCCCCATATGCCATGGGTGTGGCCCTAGATAAGGCAAAAAGACAAAAAAATAAAAAATAAAATTAAAAAAAAATAAATAAAAATAAAAATTCAACATATAGTCCAGTCTCTCTGGGTGCCCAGAACAGAATTAGGCTCTGAGAATACAGCTGTGATCAAGACAGTCACAGCTTCCACTTTCATGAACATAATTGTCCCTTTAGCCAGGCAGACAGCTAAAGGATAACAGCACAGCGTAATTACTGCAACACTAAAAGCAGGTTAAAAAAAAAAAAAAAAACTGTAGGAATTAGGTTACCAGGCATGGTAACTAACCATTTAGTAGCAATCAGTTTGTTCATCTATAAAAGTAACTTGCTGGGAATTCAATTACGATTGCATTGAATCAATATCAAAATAGGAAGAACTTATATCTTGACAATATTGAGTTTTCTTGTGCATGACCATGGCATATATCTTCATTTATTTAGTTCTTTGATTTTGTACGTCAGAGTTTTGTAATTTTGCACATATAGATCTTGTACATATTTCGTTAGCTTTATACCTAAGTATTTTATTATCTGGGGTGCTAATGTAAATGGAATTGTGTTTTTCAATTTCAAATTCCATTTGTTCATTTCTGACATACAAGTAAACAGTTGACCATTTTTCCCTTTTTTTTTTTTTTTTTTTTAGGGTTGCACCTGAGGCATGTGGAAGTTCTCAGGCTAGGAGTTGAATCTGAGCTGTAGCTGCCGGCCTACGCCACAGCCACAGCCTTTCCAGATCCAAGCCACATTTGTGACCTACACCACAGCTCATGGCAACGCCAGATCCTTAACCCACTGAGCAAGGCCAGGGATCGAACCTGCGTCCCCATGGATGCTAACCAGATTCATTTCCACTGAGCCATGACGGAACTCCTGATTTATGTATATTAACCTTGTCTCCTGCTACCTTGCTATAATTGTTCATTAGTTCCAGAGTTTTCTTTGTCAGTTCTTTCTTATTTTCTACATAGAAAATCATGTTCTTGGCAAACAGAGACAATTTTGTTTCTTCCTTCCCAATCTGTATACCTTTATTTCTTTCCCATGCCTTATTGCATTAGCTAGAACATCTGTTACAGTGTCTTAAAAGAAGAGCTGAGAGGGACATCCTTGTCTTGTACCTGAGCTTGGTAATGGTTTCAAGTTTCTTACCATTATGTCTGGTGTTAACTGTAGGTGTTTTGGTAGACATTCTTTATCAATTTAAGGAGCTTGCCCTCTATTCCTAGTTTACTGAGTGTTTTTATCACACATGGATGTTGGAGTCTGACTAATGATTTTTTTTTTTGCATCTATTGATATGATATGTGATTTTTCTTTTTTAGCTTGTTGATGTGATAAATTTAATTGATTTTCCAATATTGAACCAGCCGTGCATACCTGGGATAAATCCCACTTGGTCCTAGTTCAAAATGCTTTTTAATTTATCTTGAGATTTCTTTTTTGACCCATGTGTTATTTAGAAATGTATTATTTGTTTAATCTTCACGTATCTGGGAATTTTCCGTTTATCTTTCCGTCATTGATTTCAAGTTTGATTCCACTGTGGTCTGAGAGCAGACATTGCATGATTTCTATTCTTTTAAATTTGTTAGGGTGTGTTTACCGGAATGCGGTCTGTCTTGGTGAATGTTCCATGTGTGCCTGAGAAGAATGTATACTCTGCTGTTGTCGGTAGCAGTGTTGGAAGCATGTATATTCTGCAGTTGAGGTCATCAGCTCTATCTAGTCGATCGGCAGTGCTGCTGAGTTCAGCTATGTCCTTCCTGATCTGTGCCTGCTGGCTATTCCATGTCCTCAGAGGGGTATTGAGTCTCCAACTGTGGTAGTGGATTTATCCATCTCTCTTTGCAATTCTGTTAGTGTTTGCCTCACCTAGTTTTAGGCTCTGTTGTTAGGCACATACCCATTAAGGACTGTAATACAGTCTTGGAGAACCAACCCCCTTTATCATCACCTACTACTCCTCTTTGTCCGTAATGACTTTCCTTGCTTTGAAGTCCATTTATAGCAATCAGTGATTTTCTGGTTGTTAAAAATAGGTGGGACAGTTTCCCATGATGTTTTTGAAATGATAGAAATAGCTCATGGTCTCTCACTGCTGCCAGTGGGGAACCTCTGGGTAGATGTCCCCTGACCTCAGGACAGCTCCAGGGGATCCTGAGTTTGTCCACAGAGACGCAGCTGGTGAAGCCAACACCCTGTCCACTGCGATGTCATGGATCAGAAGCCACGCCCACCTATGCTGGCACGCAGCTCAGCTCCACAGATGTTCACGAGGCACTGACCCTGTGCCAGGTCAATGGCTTATGTCGGCCTGTTCACACCAGGGTACCTGTTGTTGAAGGTGGAAATGCTTCTAAGCCGATTAGTAAATAGGCTACTAGAGCTCTGATAGTGTCCTCACTGCCTGCCCCAGCTCTTCTCCTGCCCATTCCTCCACTCTGGTCCAGCAAGCAGAGTTGACAGCATGTCTGCTTGGATCGGCGCCATGCACTGGTTGTTAAATATTTTGATTATCAGGCCAGGCCCTCTCTGGGGAGCAAGAGGGATGCTGTGGGAGGGCACAGGCTTGGTCCCTCCCCTCAGGATATGTCATCCTGGGGCACACGCAAGCAGGGTAGGCTGAGGCTTTTGGCTCAGAAGGTATCCTGGGAGCTGAATCTTGCAAAGGGTTTCAGCAAGCAGGGCCAGTAGGAAGGGCTTTCCTGGATCAGATGTCATTTCAGACAACCAGGACCGCTGATCATACTTCCTGGCCTATCGGCTGCCCGTGTCTCCTTTCCTCCGTGACGCATCGTTTCCACCACCTGCTAATTATCTCATTTCCTTCTGCGGCTCTGACTGTCATCTGCATACCCCTGGCTGAAGTCCTCCAGAACGTGCTGGGCCACCTGAGCTCCTCCCCTCCGGTTTGCCCTGGTCACTTGCCCTGCGGGGCGGCTTCCCATGCTCCCCTCTCTGCCACTCAGACAGAGAGAATAATGACACCATGGAATTTCCAGTTGGGCCATAGAAGAGACAAGTGGAGAGCGTACAGGGAGGTTGGGACTGCACTGGTCACTCAGTGAACAGTGACTGGGGACCCACTGTGCAGCTGAGCACTGTGTGGGCACCGAGGGCGGAATAGATGCATTAGCAGCCCATTTAGAGTGTGCAGGCTGATGGCGGAGACAACCCTGCATTAAAACAGCTCCAAGTGGAAGAACACAAGAAACTCCCAGGAGGGAGTTTCTGGATAAAGTCTTTGAGGTTCAGGAGGGCAGGCACAGCCGGCTGGGGACTCAGCAAAGGCTCTTGGAGAAAGGGGCATTGAGAATGGCCTTGAAGGACGGACGGGGTTTGGATGAGTGAAGCAGAAGGGAAACGGCATTCTGGGTGGCAGGGACAGGATTTGCAAATGTAGAGTGGATGGCGATCACCGGGTGCCGGGGAGCTGAGAGTAGACCCACTGAAAGGGGACAGCAAAGGGGACAGTGAGAGCTGAAGCTGAGCGGGGCAGGGGAACCAGGTAAGGGAGCTTTGGTGCAGGCAGAGGACAGGAACTCTCCAGCTGGGGGCTAGGGGCCACGGCTGGAGGGGAGGAGGGGCACAGGGTGGTGGTAGATGAAGGGAGTTGTGGAAGTCGCCCTGTCCCGCCCCTGGTCCCTTGTGCAAGGGACTCTTGCCCCCAGCAAGCCTCCCTCAGTGTTTCAGCTTCTACCCAGAGCCTTGCTTAGGGTGACTTACTGGTACCCTGCCTTTTTCTCCTTCGGTTCAAGGCCCTTGCTGAGATGCTCAAAGTGAACAAGGTGTTGAAGACGCTGAATGTGGAGTCCAACTTCATTTCCGGAGCCGGGATCCTGCGCCTGGTGGAGGCTCTTCCATACAACACGTCTCTGGTGGAACTGAAGATCGATAACCAGGTAAGATGGCAAGGCTCTCCTCGTGTCCCGCACTTAATGCTTCCCTGCCTGCTGCCGTCTGGACTAGATGCTGCTGGACGGAGCCGACGCTGCTGCCTGTAGAAACCCCAGAGCCCAGCTTTAACAGACATTCAAAGCCATCCAGTCTGCATCCTCCATCATGCTCACCTTTCTTCTTCATCATTCCCACCAAGTGCTCCTCTAGCATCCACTTGTGTACCCCTCGTGATGGGGAGCTCACTCCTTGCCAAGATCACCCCTTTCAATCTTAGTGAGAATATCCTTCTTTATATCTAGTAGAAATCAGCTCCTTATAAGTCCTGTTTATTGGGTTTCATTCTGTTCTCTGCTGCACACAGGACCCATCTGGTGCACAGATTTTATAAAACATTGGAGTCTTCCTCACCAAGCTAAATATTCCCATTTTCATCAATCACCGCCCCCCCACCAACTCAGTGGGCTTTTGAGTATCCTTACCATCAAGGTTATTCTTTGGGCAAATTCTAGTTGGCCTTTATCCTTACAGGGTTATCATTTCTCTATAGCTTCTCTGGTTCAGTCATTTATTTTCAGGGCACCTGTTTCAGTTCTGACCTTCTAAGAGGATGCTAAGGACAGCATCTTTTATGTTGCATGTGTCAAGGATCTTCTGGGGGCCAGACTCCGTGCTGTGCCTCTTACACACATTCCCCTCTGACCTTCCCAACAAACCTGCAGGATGTGGGTGTTATCGGTCTCAGTTTACAGAAAAGAAGCTGAAGGCAGGCAGCTTTCTCAGTGCCACCAAGTGAGCACTTTTGGAAGCAGGATTTGAATGCAGGCCTCTGACCCTAATGCATACTTCCACTTAGTACACCGTGTTGCTTCCAATACGGAAATGCTTTCTTATTGGAGTTTCCTGGTGGCCTAGAGGTTAAGGATTTGTCATTGTCACTACTGGGGCTTATTGTTACTTCTGAGGCTCGGGTTTGGCCTGGGAACTTGCACATGTTTCGAGTGTGGTCAAAAAAAAAAGCTTTCTTCTTGATGACTTATGGAGGTGGAACTTGGGTTTTTTTCTACATGAAAGTGTTTGCTGAATGGTCACAAGAGTATGTATATAGGAAAAAGACTGGATGGAAATATAACAAAATTGTAAACCCTGATTGTCCCTGAATGAGATTATCTCTACTTTTCAAATCCTTATTGAGAAAAACCTACATAAAAGTGCAAAAATGTTAAACATACAGCTTAATGAATCATAACAGGCATGTAACCTGTCAAGAACTAAAGCATCACAGCCTCCAGAAGACTTGAATGGTCCCTTCCCAATCAGAAGCCCTTTAAAACTGTTCACGGTTTGCTCCCAACTTACTTTCACATCTCCATGTCTTAGCTCTTGCTTTTCTCTCCCCCTGGAGTGTCCTCCCTGTCTCTACCCCTTTTCTGCCTAGAGAAATCCTCCTCTTCCTTGTGGATTCAATTGAAGCCTCTCCTTCTCCCAGTGGCATTCTAGAAACAGCCTGAACCAGCTTGTCAAAACTGACCGTACACACCTCTTCTCCAGGCAACTTCAGTGATGGCACATTGGTACCTTGAAGTCATGCCAAATGAGTATTTACACTCATTGTGAATTGGCAAACACTACAAATACAAAATCCACCCCCCCTCCCCGAGCCAGCATATCACTGCCTTCTCCCTTCAGCCTGCCACAGGACCTCTAAGCCTCCCTCCAGAGAGTTAGGTGCTCCCACCCTGAGTTCTCCTAGTACCTTGGCTTCCTTCATGAGTTTCTCAGAAGCTGGTGCTGTGTCCAAGTTATCTCCACATCCCAGGACCCAGCTCAGAACTTGGCCATGCAGTGGCATTTGATAAGCAGGGCTGCCCTGGATGGTTGTTCATGTTGTTCACTGCACAATGAGGTGGAAGGGGGCCAAATCTAACCCATACTCTCCTCTCCAAAACTTGGTATGGGGCTTTGTTCGCCTAGAGAAGGCATTTTTTTCTAATCCATATAAAGAGGCCACATGAGCCTGCGGCAACTCTGTCATGTGAATTCACTGCATTAAATTCCTTCCATCTCTCACGTGCCAGTGGCCTGCTGCTGCATCACCCATTCCAACCCCCATCACTCCCACCCTTTCTTCCATTGCTGACCCTGCTCTATTGCAGGCAGAAGGGGCAGATCAGATGGAACAAAGGCATGTCGCAGTCTTGGCAGCAGCCCTGGGCCAAACCCTGGGATTGGCTACTCATGTGACTCCAGGCCTGGCCTGGCGGGGAGTCAGGGTCTACCCAGTGTGAGCTGAAACCTGACTCCAGGGACAGAATGTTGGCCAGAGGTGACCCAGAGCACTGGCCTCAGGTCTTTGCAGTGGCAGCTTGCAGAAAGCAAGCTGCCCACCTCCCCTCTCTCTGCTGTCCCCCCAGAGCCCAGAGACAGGGCCAGTGCTAGTAACATCACTCTTACCCTGGATGGACATCTCTGTGAGAGAACGTTCACTTCCCTGAGCCTCAGTTTCCTCGTGTGTAAAATGGGGATAATAAGAATCTCTACTCCTAAGGAGTAACAGGTAACTTTTATAATTATTCTGAAGGCGGCCTAGGGAGTTCACAGACTATTCTAAGAGTTAATTTAGTGAGCAGATACCATGTAGCCTTTCTTTCACTTAATGCTTGCCTAGACTCTTGGTGAGTGGATTTCACAACCCACTCCAGTTTTATAGATAAGGAAACTGAGGCCCAGGCAGGCTATGTAACCTGCCCAAGACCGCACAGAGAGTAAGTGACAGAGGCAGGTTTCGAACCCAGGTTTATGTGACTCTAAAGTCCTAGAGCTGTGCCTGTGTGGGTTCTTGAACGCTACTGTAGTTTCTGTGTGGGCCTTGGCTTTTCTGAGCTGTCCCTTGGTGCCATGTTAGCACTGGTCACCCCCTGTCCCCACCCCTCACAAGAAAGACGGGTGTACAGTCGGCCACCCAACCAGGTGCTCCAGCAAGCCGCAGTCACCGGACCACTAGGGGAAGAAATCTCAGTCAGGAGCAGGCATCAGGGAGGGCTTCTTGGAGGTGGTGGAATCTGAGACAGGGTGGGCTGTGCCTCAGAACTGAGGGCCATGGCCCCCGAGGTTCAGGGAACCACAGGAACAAAGAAAAGAGAGGAAGGCTGTGGAACCCACCCAAGGGACCCTCAGAAGAAAGCCAGAAAGGGTCTTGAGAGCCCAAAGGGCTCTGAACAGGTAGTCTGAGGGAAAGTGGTGTGTGGGCTGCTGTCAGCCCCAGTCAGCTATGCTGTGCAAAGATGGTTCCCGGCCGGGTGGGAGGACTGAGGGCGGGGAGAGGGCCTCAGGGCCAAGAGACCAGGGGGAGCTCTGACCTCCAGCTGTGGGGGTTCTGGGGGGAAGTGCTCCTGCAGGCCTGGGCTCTGGAGACTGGACTGAGGCCTGCTGCGGAGGCCGAGGGCTGAGACCGGTCTGGGGAGGGCGCTGCCGGCCCAGGCTCCGGGAGGCCACCCGCGCCACCCCTCGCCTCTCGCAGTGTCCTGGGCTCTGGGGACGGCAGGTATGGCAAAGAGGATGTGGTGAGTGGAGCTGGATTTATTCCTCATTCTTGGTTAGTCACCAAACTCTCCAGAGGCCACCACTTTCTCCTCAGCACCCCCGCACCTGTAACCTGTGTCAGAGTCTCTGTCCGCCTTTCTCCCTCTACGACCAAGGAAAGGGACGTGGGGAGTTCTCCTCGGGGTGACATGGAGCCTCGCAGGCTAGCTTGACACACGAGTTGGGGAATAGGACCCTGGGCCTGTTTGTTTACTCGGCCAGGCTCTCTTTACGTCCAGGTCACGTTCTGCTGCAGCCTGGAATGAGACTGGGGGGCCAGCCACCCACAGCTGAGGGCACTGAGACCGTCTGGTCCAGCCCTCCTTTTACAGGTGGGGAAAACTGAGGATCAGAAAAGGGATGGGGTGTGCCCAAGGTCACAGACCAAGGCAGTGTCAGAGCTGGGCTGGCACGGAGCTGTCTAGATGGACCGCATTACAGCAGAGACCCTCCCAGCCCCAGGGCTCAGTTCACACCGGGTGCCTGCAGGTCCCTTCTGTCCCAAGCTGGCCCCATCCGATGGCAGTTCCCTGCCCCCTCCTGGCTCACCCTCCTGTCCCCCCATAGAGCTCCCTCCCTGGGCCCTTCCCAGGCCCCTCAGCACAGACCGGGCCTAAAAACAGGAGCCCTCCCCCAGTGGAGATATGTGCAATGGTTGGGGGAAATTGGCTGGATTTCTCATGTTTCATTCCAATATTTGACAGTGAGAACGTGCTTCATGTTTTAAAAAACGAAGCTAGAGGAAGTGGATTGTGTTTTCTTGTTTTTCCAGTTTAGATTATTTTCCTAGTGGAAATAGATTTAGAAAGAAAACAAAAGCCATGCTGGAAGAGGGTCCTGAAGGTGGTCACACATGGCGACACTCCTTAATTTCAGATTCCACATTCGTGGCAGCTGGCTCTTTTTTGTTTTGTTTTGTTTTTAAAGAAATACACTTTACTGGCATTCCCATCATGGTGCAGCGGTTAACAGATCCGACTAGGAACCATGAGCTTGTGGGTTCGATCCCTGGCCTTGGTCAGTGGGTTAAGGATCCGGCGTTGCCGTGAGCTGTGGTGCAGGTTGCAGACGCGGCTCGGCATTGCTGTGGCTGTGGTGTAAGCCGGCGGCTACAGCTCCGATTGGACCCCTAGCCTGGGAACCTCCATATCCCGCAGGTGCGGCCCTAAAAAGCAAAAAAAAAAAAAAAAAAAAAAAAAATTCATAGACTGCATTTACTCACAAACGATTTCTTTAATTCTCAAGCACACCTGAAGGGGGAGCAAGAGTTCTTCCCCTACCCCCTCTCCCTGGCTCTGCCTCCAGAACTTACTGTTGTGTGACCCCCGCCCCCATTCTAGCCTCTCCCCAAGGAACTCCTAATTGCCTTTCACGCACTGTCAAGGTTGCCTCCTAATTTTTTATGCCACCCAAGCAAGTTATTCATAGACTCACAGAACGCAGGCTCCGGTGGCTTTAAAGGTCACGGAGCCTAAGCTTCCCCCATTCCTAACAACACCTAGGACTCCCTTACAGTGTGATCTGCCGTCTGTTTGCACACCTCCAGGGACGGGCAGTCCACTACCTTAACCAGACACTGTTGATGGTTAGATGGCAAATCTCTACCCTGAGCAAGTCCACCTGCCTGTAGCTCCTCTCATCAGCGCTATTTCTGCCTCCTGAGCCCTCTCAGAGGCACCCAGCTGAGGTGGGAACTACCACAGGCTCTGGAGCAAACTGCCAGTGTTCAAATTCTGGTTCTGCAACTGACTAGCTCAGTGATTTTTTAATTTCTCTGTTCTTCATGTTCTTCATCTGTAAAATGAGTGGTATAAGAATGCTACATATTCTGTAGGTTTACAGGGAGGAGAAACTGACTTAGCTTTTTTTGGGGGGGTAGGGGGAAAGGAGAGTGCCTGTGGCATATGGGAGTTCTCAGGCCAGGGATCGAACCCGCACCACAGAAGTGACCTGAGCTGCTGCAGTGACAATGTCAGATCCTTAACCCACTATGCCACGAGAGCAGTCCCTTGATTTAGCTTATGTAAATGCTTAGCTTATGCTTATGACATGCCTAGCACACAATGATCAGTAAATAATAAATACTTGGAAAGTAAGAGACCAGATTTTTGGTCCTGACTCTGTCCCCAAGGCCTCCTTTCTCATTTGGGAAATAATTGAGACCTTCTAGTCTTAGAGTCCCTGGAAAAGGGACAGCCTGAGAAGGAAGCAAGTATGAAGCTTCTTAAGATGTATGCAGGAGTTCCCATTGTGGCTCAGCAGAAATGAACCTGACTAGGATGCAGGTTTGATCCCTGGCCTCAGTCAGTGGATTAAGGATCTGGTGTTGCCATGACCTGTGGTGTAGGTTGGAAACGCAGCTCGGATCTGGCGTGGCTGTGGCTGTGGCTGTGGCCGTGGCCGGCAGCTACAGCTCCAAGTCGACCCCTAGCCTGGGAACCTCCATATGCCGCGGGTGCAGCCCCCAAAAAGAAAGAAAGAAAGAAAGAAAGAAAGGTATGCAAATTTTCTGTTTTACTCCTTAATGTAAAAATAATGGTCTGGGTCCGAGACTAACACTCGAGACAGATGGCATGTTTATCTCATGGAGTCCTGTATCCTCTGACACACACCCAACACATCTGCATGTACCCCCGGCTGGCGGTGGCTAGTTTGAGAATGTGGGCCTGGAGCATCTCCTGAAGTCCTTCCAGCTCCAGGTCCAGCTCAAGCCTTGGCTCTGATTTAATCAGAGGGAGCACAGTCCGGCTTCTAGGAACACATGGACTGGGTTTACTCATCCCCACGCTAGAGGTGCCAGTTCTTGCCTGCCCTGCTCACCTCCCAGGGATAGAGGGCAGTTGAATGGGGCAGTTTGCATCAGGGTGCTTTGTGCTCTGGGCCAATCAACACAAAGTGGCAGCTTTGCAGAAATGGTCCTTGCAGTCATTGGCAGCCCCTCCACTCAGTGGAAACTAGCACTTTCTAGACTAGTCCATCCTGAGTTCTTGCAAAACTTTCCCAGCAAGTGACATCAAGGAGAGGCCAGGCTTCCTGCTAAGTGAGAGGAGTGGGGGACCTGCCAATTCCTTATCGGGGTCTCAGATGGCTCTGTACTGTCTGCCAGGCCAAGCTGGTGAGCAACCAGGGCTGTGCTGGGTCCTTTGAGGACAGGCCTGAGCTCTTCCCAGCACTTTCAGGAGTCTAGCCAGATGGGCTGGTGGAACATCACCATGATCCCTCTGCCTGACCTAGTCAGCAGTCCCAGCCCCATCTGAACCCGCACAAGCTCCAGCAAACTCATAATACTTGGGAGGAGTTCTCTATCAAGAGTCTCAACTGTGGTTCCATGCTTGTCCCTTGGATGTTGGGCTGATGTATCTTCTCAGCTCGCATGCTGCTGGGCACTGAACGTGTTCCTGTTTATTCTGTTCAATTCAGTTCCTTGACCTTGACCTAGAGGTACTGTGCATTTTCCAAGGGCTCATGGTCTACAGTAGCCCTAGACTACCTTAATTAATTAATATCAATTAATTTTAAATTGAAATAGTTGATTTACAATATTACTTTCACATGTAAAGCATAGTGATTCAATGTTTTTATAGATTATACTCCATTCAAAGTTATTACAAGATAATAGCTATAATTCCACATGCTATACAATATATCCTTGTTGCTTATCTAATTTTTGTTTGTTTGTTGGGGTTTTTTTGCCTTTTCTAGGGCCGCACCCACGGCATATGGAGGTTCCCAGGCTAGGGGTCTAATCGGAGCTGTGGCCAATGGCCTACACCACAGCCACAGCCACAGCCACACAGGATCTGAGCCGTGTCTGCAACCTACACCTCAGCTCACGGCAACACCAGATTGTTAACCCACTGAGCGAGTCCAGGAATCGAACCTGCAACCTCATGGTTCCTAGTCAGATTCATTAACCACTAAGCCACGACGGGAACTCCCTTATCTATTTTTTACATAGTTGCTTATACCTCTTAATTTCCTACTCCTGTCTTGCTCCTCCCCCCTTTTCTCTCCCCTCTGGTAACCACTACTTTGTTTTTTATATCTGTGAGTCTGTTTCTGTTTTGCTACCTATATTCATTTGTATTAATTTCAAGATGCCGCACAAATTTTATTTAATTTTAATTATTCAGATTTAAAGTTTAAAAAACCCAATCAATCCAATTAAAAAGAGGACAGAGGATCTGAGTAGACATTTTTTCAAAGAAAACATACAGATGGCCAACAGGTACATAAAAAGTGGCTCAACATCACTAATCATCAGGGAAATGCAAATCAAGCCACAATGTGATATTGCCTCGCACCTGTTAGAACAGCTAATATCAAAAAGACAAGGAGTTCCCTTGTGGTGCAGCAGGTTAAGGATCTGGCCCCGTCCTTGTCCCTCAGGTCACTGCTGTGGCGTGGGTTCATTCCCTGGCCTGGGAACTTCCACATGCCATGGGGGTGGCAAAAAAAAAAAAAAAAGAAGACAAGAAATAACAAGTATTGGTAAGGATGTGGAGAAAAGGGAACCCTTGCACACTGTTGGTGGGAATGTAAATTGGGGCAAGCACTATGAAAAATAGTATGGCTGTTCCTCAAAAAATTAAAAATAGAAATACCATATGATTCAGCAATTTCACTTCTGAGTATCCAAAGAAAGTGAAAATGCTAATTCAAAAAGATGTATGTGTCCGCATTTCATTGTAGCAGTATTCACAATAGCCAAGCCATGGAAATAACCTAAGTGTCTACTGATGGATGAATGGATAAAGCAAATGTATTATATACAATGGAATATTATTTAGCCCTAAAAAAGAATGAAATCTTGCCATTTGTGACAACACGGATGGATCTAGAGGGTATTATGTGAAATAAAATAAGTCAGACAGAAAGACAGGATACCATATGATCTCACTTATATGAAGAATCAAAAAAAAAAAAAAGAGAGAGAGAGAGACAGCACCAGCCACACTCATAGATAGAAAGAATAGATCGGTGGTTGCCAGAGGTGGCAGCGGGGTGGTGGTGATGGGTGAAAGAGGTCAAGAGGTGCAAACTTACAGTAATAAATAAGGCATGGGGTGTGCTGTATAATGTGATGACTACAGTTAATAATACTGTACTGTATAGTTGAAAGTTGCTGGGAGAGTAAATCTTAAAAGTCTTCATCATAAGAAAAAAAACTCCACTTTTTTGGTAACGATGTGTGGGGATGGATGTTAGCTAGACTTACTGTGGTGACCACTGCACAAAGTATACACATATCAAATCACTGTTGTACCCCTGAAACTAGCATAATGCTATATCAATTTAAAAAATGACTTAGGGAGAACCCGTAGTGACTCATTGGTTAACAAACCCGACAAGTATCCATGAGGACGTGGGTTCTATCCCTGGCCTTGCTCAGTGAGTTAAAGATCCGGTGTTGCTGTGAGCTGTGGTGTAGGTCACAGACGAGGCTTGGATCCCGAGTTGCTGTGGCTGTGGCGAAGGCCGGCAGCTACAGCTAGCATTCAACCCTTAGCCTGGGAGCCTCCATTTGCCATGGGTGCAGCCCTAAAAAGACAAAAGACAAAAAAAAAAAAAAAAGGAAGATTTAAAGAGCCACATGCAAGCTAGTGGCTGCCATACTAAATAGCACATGTCTAGTTGGGGAAACAGTTACAGAAGCAGGTGATCAAATAACACAGAGTGACTGGTGGGAGTAGAGAGGGACACACAATGAGCCACTTTAGTGTCTGGGGAAAGACGGTTTCCAGGGGTAAGCACCGGGAGAAGAGGGCATTCGCAATAGATATTAAAGCACAAGGGGTACATCAACAGGTGGGTGCCAGAGGGTGAATTTTAGAAGGAAGACTTCTGCCTGTGCCAGGTGCCAGGTACAGACGCCCCCACCCCTGGGGTAAACAATCCAAGTGAGGACGGAGAGAGGAAAGGAAGGCAAGGACTACACTGTGCAGGGCTGGAGTGCCAGGCCGAGGAGGAGGTGGTGCTTATCCTGTTGGGTTATTGAATGAAGTCAGACCCTACAGGTCGGGCCCAAGGCATTGGGACCATAGTAAGCTCTCAATACACGGCAGCAGTTACGGGCACTGGAGAGTCATTGGAGGCGCTCGCATGGTTCCGTTTACTGTTTAGATCAATTTAGGAGTATTGCCATCTTAGTGATATAAATCTTCTGGTCCATGAATATGGTATGTTCTTATATTTATTCAGGTCTCCTTTATTTTATTTTATTATTTTATTTTACTTTATTTAATGTTATTGCTTTTTAGGGCTGTATCCATGCCATATGGAGGTTCCCAAGCTAGGCGTCAAATCAGAGCTGTAGCCTTTGGCCCATACCACAGCCACAGCAATGCCAGATCCTTAACCCACTGAGCCAGGCCAGGCAGGGATCAGACTCGTATCCTCATGGATATAGCTGGGTTCATTATCACTGAGCCATGATGGGAACTCCTATTCAAGTCTCCTCTAATGTGCAATGCTGTTTTATAGTTTTCAGTGTGTAAGGCTTTACTTCTTCTATTAAATTTATTCTGAAGTATTTTCATGTTGTGAATGGAATTATTAGTTTCAGTTTGGGATTGTTTATTGCATGTTTAGAAACACAGCTGGATTTTTGTATATTTATCTTACACCCTCTGATCTTGCCAAACTTGTTTATGAGTTCTAATAGTTTTTTGTGGATTCCTTAGGATTTTCTAGATACAATATTATGTCATCTGCAGATATATTTTAAAATTATAGTTGATTTACAGTGTTTCAGTTTCTGTTGTACAACAAGCTGATCCAATCGCACACAGTCCCCTGTTCTGTACAGTAAGGCCCCATTGCCCATCCAGTCCAAATATAAGTTTGCTTTCAAAATCCCCAAACTGCCCGTCCATTCCACCCCCCTACCCCTGCCCCAGGAACCACCAGTCTTCACTCCTTGGCCGTGACCTGTTTCATTTTTGCAGATAGGATCATCTGTGCCCAAACAGAAAGTTTTGCTTCTGCTTTTCCAATATGGTGACTTTTCTTTCTTTCTTTTTTTTTTGTCTTTTTGCCTTTTCTAGGGCTGCACCCACAGCATATGGAGGTTCCCAGGCTAGGGGTCCAATCAGAGCTGGAGCCACTGGCCTACACCACAGCCACAGCAATGCGGGATCCGAGCCGTGTGTGCAACCTACACCACAGCTCACAGCAATGCCGGATCCTTAACCCACTGAGCAAGGCCAGGGATTGAACCTGCAACCTCATGGTTTCTAGTCTGATTTATTAACCACTGAGCCACGGCGGGAACTCCCTCTTTCCTTTTCTTTCTTATTTGTTCTGGCTACAGCCTCCAGGACAACGTGGGTCAAAGTGGACATTTCCTTGCCTTGCTTCTGCTCCAAAGGGGAATAAATGTCTTTAGTCATTAAGTATGATGTTAGCTTGCCTTCCAGGTCTTTTCAAACCTTCTAAGATCATATTTACTTTTAAATATCTTATTATACATGGTAACAGCAAACTCAAAGAATACAGTAAGATATAAAGAAGGAAACAGAAACTCCCCCAAATCCCATCACCACCAGGTGCTCCCAGGCCTTTTTAATGCATAGGTATGTGTGTGGGAAATGTAACTTTATAGAAATATGACCTCTTTTGTCACTAGGCTTTGTCTACTCGATACTGTGTCATGACCGTCTTTCCAGGCCTGGAACCTGTGGAGCTGCCCGCGTCCCACTATAAAGCCGAACCATTATTTACTGGAGCAACTCCCTTGTGATGAATGTTTGTTTCCCTTTTTTTCCCCACTGTTATAATAGAGATTGGTGAATATCCTCATCACATCCTTCCCAACACTGTGTATTGGCGTGTTTTCCTTTCCTTTGCTTTTCATCTTTGTCAAATCATCACTGTAGGTTTGAGGGTAGGGAACTCGCATGATCAGAGGCTTTAGGAGGCTGACTCTGGCAGGCCCTTCTCACTGTGTGACCTTAGGCAAATCCTCTTCCCTCTCTGAGCCTCTCTGTCTTCATTTGCAAATTGAAGAAGTTAGTTTAAATGACTGGCTAGCAAACCTGGCTGTGTATTGGGATCACCTGGGGTGGGTGGGGGGTTGGAAAACCATAGACACCTGAGCATCACAGACAGCGATTCTGAATTAATTAGTATGAGGGACAGCCTGGCTTGTAGGGTTTTTAAATCTTGAGACTAGATGATGTGGAGGGCCTTCCTGCTCACATATTCTAGAAAGGCTGCTGTGGAGCGGTGGGAGGACCAGTCCTTGGCATCCAGCAGCCCTGGGTTTCAATCCCAGCTCATTCGCTCCTGGCCATGACCCTTCTCCAAACTTCCATGCCCCTGCTCTCGGAGGGGGCGGGGCAGGAAACTATTGAAATCCCCGCCCACCACTCAGGGTTTCTGCTAGTCCAGAAGATTTAGGTCTTCTCCAGGGAACAAGAGTTGACTGTTGTTCTCTTCTTGATCCAAGAGCCAGCCCCTGGGCAACAAAGTGGAGATGGAGATCGTGAGCATGTTGGAAAAAAACGCAACGCTTCTCAAATTTGGCTACCACTTCACCCAGCAGGGGCCCCGGCTGCGGGCGTCCAACGCGATGATGAACAACAACGACCTCGGTGAGTGGATATCAACCCCTTACCTGCCTGCCCGTCACTCTTTCCACCTGTCACGGGAGGAAGGGCAGGGAAAACGCCGCTGCCACCTTCACCGGGGGAGCCCTTTCTTGGGCCTAACCTCCGTTTTCACTCTGATCCCATTTCCTTGCTCGCGGTGTTTGCGCCTTGCCTCCTCCCCAGGCCCCTCCCCAGGGTCTGGGGCCAGCAGGCTTCTTCCCCGCAGCCTCCTCGGCTCAGCACAGGGCTGGATCCGGGGCAGACCCTCAGTGTGTTCACTGAGTGAAATGAAACAGGGGAGGCACGAAGCCAGCCTTGAGGCTTTTCCTCTCCTGATGGCCTTTTTGGACCCCAGAGTCCCCAAGGCTCAGATCCCAAAGCCACCAACCAGCCTACTACCCATGCCCCAAGCCTGGGAGACTTCACATTACTTTTAAAGTAGAGGTTGAAAATGTTGGCTTTGTAGTAGAGTAAAACAGGTTGCATTCATTAATATCAGTTAAAAGCATAGTTTATATTTTTTTCAAAAAAGAAAGAAAATGGCACATCTTTCTTATGGGTAAACACCAAACAAATACATACAAGTCAGTTGAACACAAAGGGAAAACAGTCACTGGCTCACTTCCAGATGCCAATTGTTCTCAAGCCCTCTGGGTAGTTATTTATCACGTGTATTGGTCTGGCTGCTGAAAGAACTTGATGGAGTGTCCGAAGAGGAATATATCTGATGAGGCTATAGGAAAACAAGAGAAGGGAAACAAGAAAAGGAGCAGGACTGTTAACCTAATGGATCATTACCGTCAGCTGTGAGCTCCCTAGACTCGAGGCAGGAGGAAGGCAGGCCAAGTTACATTATTCTGATTGCAGAAGAGAAGGAAGCACGTGAGTTTTTTTTAAAAAAGAAGAAAGCTTCTTTCTAGGACTGAATTATGAAAGACCTCTGTTTCTAAAGGACAGTGTCTTCGGTGAGTTTTTCATCAAATTCAGGCCTTCTCTAAACGTGTTTTCTTTTTGTTCGTTTCTAACACTCAGTAAAATGCAAGGGGCGTAATATGAAAGCACACCCCAAAGTTGAGGTATGTCATTTCCTGGTGATGAATCTGAGGCTAAGTTAATACAGGAAAGGCCTAGAAGAATGGGGTGCATGTGGAGGTGTGTATTCACTAGGCAGCTACTCACAGAACCTACGCCTAGATGACCACGGAGTTACAGCCGCAGCACAGGCTTTGGAATGAGTTGCTCTGTTTAGCAAAACATTTGTCAAAGTCCTATAGGGCACTGGATGTTGAAGATACAGGTTTCTGCTCTTAAAGATATCATAGCCCAGAGGCTATTCCTACATTGTTTACTCCAGCTGCCACTTTTTTCTAGAGCAAACACAACAACAAAACCATACCAGGTATCCTGGCATTGCTGAAATTCAGCCTCTAGCCACCGGTGCCGAATAGAAAGGTGGAGACAGAGTTTGGGGTGAAGTAGAAATGAGCAGCTTTTATTGTTTTGCCAGTTAAAGGAGACCGCAGCATGTTAATGCCCTAAAGACTGGGCTCTCCTTTTGCAGAGAATAGGAAGTGGTCTTGTAGTTTTAGGAATGGAAAACAGGACCACAGATAAGGATCAAGCTTGCATTCTTCTTCTAAGCTGGTGTCAGGCAGTCCTTGGCTGGGTGCTGGTGGTCCTTGAGGTTGTTGCACCAGGACCTTCTTTCTGGAACGAAGACTGCTTCATCAAGTAGTTAGCGTCTTCCACTTGTTGGCATTTGGGTCCGCAGAAGAGCTCAAAGGTGTTGTTACGTGTAGCCCTTGAAGAGGAAATAGGGCCCAGCCCCATGGCTGCACTATTGTTTCCTGACTGTTCCTTCCTGGTCTCTGCATCGCCTCCCTTCCCTGATTAGCAACTGTTTGAACATGTCCTTTGGGGCGCAGGGAAGGTCGTAGAGGCTGAATGTAGCCTATTTCCTAAGATAAAGAAATGGGGGTGGGGGGGGGACTTTTGTACCCAAGAGCTCCACGGGGCCCTGCTCGGTTTCATTGGTTTATTTGAAGTGTCCTTATTTGCAAGAAAGCAAGAGCAGACACAAACAACTAAGAATCATAGTGATTATAGTGTAACAGAGGTGAGAGCTACAGTGAAGTGTTGAGACAGGCCCGCAATCTAGACTCTGTTGGCCCAGCTGTGATCTGGCTGCAGAACCAGCCCTTCAAAGCCTTGCGCCCTACTCTGATATCTGGGGTTTTTTCTCCCCACTTGGATGAAGCTTCTTATGTGTTCCTCAGTGCCTATCTCAGGGCTAATCCAGCTTTGGTCTTCCAGGGGCAAGAGAGTTTGGAGAACTTCTTTCCGAGGACAGAAGTTTCCAGATGACCAGAGATCAGAGGTGCTGTAGGGGGCAAGCCAGGATCAGCGGGAGGCTAGACAGAATAGCCCTTGAGGACTCTAAGAGAGTCTGTGATTCCAGAATCCAGGCCTGCTTCCTATCAGCAAGGCCTTGTTGAGAGCCTAACGTGCCAGAGCCGGACGGGACTTCAGCCTCCTCCGTCCAGTTCTCTTACAGCGAAGCTGAGGCCCGGGAGGGACTGCCCTTCTAGGCAGTGTCTCAGTCGAGTCACACCCATTGTTAGTCACAGCAAGCACTTTGGGAGTACCTTCTATGTGCCCAGGACTGTGTGAGGTGACATCAGGGGTAGCAGAAAGCTAGTCCCTTGAATCAAGAACGTTTCCAACCTTTTAGGGGAGAAAAGACTCAAAGTCATGTCCCCGAATTCAAGAAGGCTGCAGACTGTATCCAGACAAAGCGAGCAAATGATTTGTGAGGACAGAGGCCTGTTACGCCAAGCATCCCTGCAATGGGGATGGGTCTTGAGTCAGCCTTGAAAGGATAGAGCTAGGAGTTCCCGTCGTGGCTCAACAGAAATGAATCTGACTAGCATCCATGAGGGCACAGGTTCAGTCCCTGGCCTCGCTCAGTGGGCTTGATCCGGCGTTGCTGTGAGCTGTGGAGACAGGCTGTGCGGGAGGTCAGGAGGCATTCCTGTGGGGCTGCTGGCAAAGGCAAGGTGGTAGGACCCGGAGTGCAGGAGAGGAGAGACAGAAAGATCCAAAAGCAGTGGGGAACTGTCACAGAGAGTCAGACCTGGAAGGGAAAACAGAAATTCACAGAGAAGGGACGGAACAGCAGAGGTAACGGCGTCGGCCAAGGCAGGATGACAAACAGGTGTATGCGGTGAGCATGGGATGGGCCAGGTAGGTGTGGGGGGATGTGAGTCGAAGGCCTGTGTTTAAGCTTTACTGAAGTATAGCTGACTTGGAGCGTTGTTAGTTTCAAGTGTACAGCAAAGTGAATCAGTTCATATATATATATCAGTTATATATATAATTTTTCATTCTTTTTCAGATTCTTTTCCCATATAGGCTAATGCAGAGTATTGAGTAAATTTCCCTGTGCTATACAGTAGGTCCTTGTTACTTATCAATTACATATATGGTAGAGTATATATGCCAATCCTAACCTCTGAATTTATCCCTCCCTGCAACACTTCACCTATGGCAACCATAAGTTTGGTTCTCAAATCTTTGAGTCTGTTTCTGTGCTGGAAATCTTTTTGTATCATTTTTATTAGATTCCACATATTAGTGATCTTATTTTTGTCTTTCTCTGTCTGAACTTAATTCACTTATGATAATCTCTAGGTCCACCCATGTTGCTGCAAATGGTATTAGTTTCGTTCTTTCTTGTGGCCGAGTAATAATATCCCATTGTATATATGTACCACATCTTCTTTAGCCATTCCTCTGTTGATGGACATTTGTTTCCGTGTCTTGGCTGTTGTAAATAGTGCTGCAATGAACATTAGGGTGCGTGTATCTTTTCAAATTATGGTTTTCTTTGGATATATGCTAACACGTGGGATTGCTGGATACGGTAGTTCTATATTTTGTTTTGTTTGCATTTTAGGGCCATACCCACGGCATATGGAAGTTCCCAGGCTAGGGCCCAAATCGACATTATAGCTGCCAGCCTACGCCACAGCCACAGCAATGTGGGGTCTGAGCCATGTCTGCGACCTACATCACAGCTCATGGCAATGCTGGTTCCTTAACCTACTGAGTGAGGCCAGGGATTGAACCCGCAGCCACATAGTTACTAGTTGGATTCGTTTCTGCTGTGCCATGATGGGAACTCCTATATTTAGGTTTTTAAGGAAACTTCATACTCTTCTCCATAGTGGTTGCACCAATTTACATTTCCACCAATAGTGTAGGAGGGTTCCCTTTTCTCTATACCCTCTCCAGCATTTATTGTTTGTAGACTTTTTGATGATGGCCATTATGAGCTATGTGGGATGATACTTCATTGTAGTTTTGATTTACATTTTTAATAATTAGTGATATTGAGCATCTTTTCATGTGCTTTTTGGCCATCTGTATGTTTTCTTTAGAGAAATGTCTTTTGAGATCTTCTGACCACGTTTTGATGGGGTTGTTTGTTTTTTTGCTATAAAGCTGAATGAGGTATTTGTATATTCTGGAGATTAATCCCTTGTCAGTTGCTTTGTTTGCAAAGATTTTCTCCTATTCTGTGGGTTGTCTTTTTGCTTTTTTAATGGTTTCCTTTGCTGTGCAAAAGCTTTTAAGTTTAATTCTGTCCCATTTGTTTGTTTCTATTTTCATTACTCTGGGAGGTGGATCCAAAAAATTATTGCTATGATTTATGTCAAAGAGTGTTCAGCCTATATTTTCCTTTAAGAGTTTTATAGTATCTGGTCTTAATATTTGGGTCTTTAATCCATTTTTGAGTTTATTTTTGTGGGTGGTGTAAGAGAATGTTCTAATTTCATTCTTTCACATGTAGCTGTCCAGTTTTCCCAGTACCACTTATTTAAAGAGGCTGTCTTCATTGTTTATTCTTGCCTCCTTTGTCAGAGATTAGTTGACCATAGGTGTGTTGGGTTTATTTCTGGGCTTTCTGTCTTGTTCCACTGATAAAGAATTCTGTTTTTTGCTCCAGTATCATACTGTTTTAATGGCTGTATCTTTGTAGTATAGTCTGAAGTTGGGGACCCTGATTCTTTCAGCTCCATTTTTATTTCTCAAGATTACTTAGAATCAAAGCCCTTTAACGCCAAGCTCAGGAGTTTGGTGATGATAGCATGCTCCGGTGGCGCAATCGGTTAGCATGTGGTACTTATACAGGAGTTTGGTGATGAAAGCAAGTGGGAAGCAGATCTGTGGCAGTTTCCTGGACAGGAATGACAAGTGATGAAAGTGGGCCTCTGGCTATCCCAGGAAACTGTTCAGCTGTTCCCTTGGGGTTTCCCACAGAAGGAATTAGAGCAGAGGCTTCTGAGTGGCTGCATGCAACATTCAGAATGCTTGCTGGTAAAGTAGGCTTTCTAGCTTTTTAAAACCAAATTTATACTCATCTGCTAATTTTTATGAAAGAAATGCTCCTGATTCTGACAGTGCTTTAGCATCCTCCTGCAAAAGAGAAATCCTGAGTTTCCTTCCAACAGTATTTTCATCCTGCTCTTGATGCTCTGATGAAGCAGACAGGCTTCCATGTTTTCCTGCTGTGTACATTTGTCATAAAGGCCTCCTGCTGGCCTCTGCCCAGCCACTGCGGTTGTTAAGGTGTCTGCTTGCTGCAGCCTGGCGGGCCAGGGGGCAAGGGCCGCGCGGAAGGGAGCGGGCCTCCCCGGTGACCTGCCAGTGTCAGCAGGGCCTGGGCTTAGCCTGCCTGTGAGGCAGCTGGGCTTCTTCTCGGGAGACATTTAGTTCCCTAGGTGGTGGGTCAGACAGGCGGCCTGCTTGGAACCATCCCTGAGTGGTCCATCTTGGGTCCTTCTCACCCTGCGCGCCGGGCTCTTTACAGAGTGTTCTTTGAGAGAGAGTGGGGCACCGGGGTGAGGAGGTGTCAGGGAGGGGCTGAGGACCCCCACCTCTCTTTTCCCATGGTGATACCTCAGATGACTCCTGTCTCCGCACTATTTATAGCTGGGAGCCAAGCTGGCTCTCAAGTCCTGTAAATCTGCCACTGAAGCTCTCTCCGCTTAATGAAATCTGAGTTGCAGCATCCAAGTTAAGACAGTCCGATGTGTTGGGGAGGGGAGTGGAGGAGGAGTAACATGTTTAAAAGCAGAAAACATCCCTTCTTGGGGAAATCACTCTTTTACAGCATTCTCAAGGAACACCTTTCTAACAGGCACCCGGAAATTGGCCCAACACACCCCAAATCGATTTCATCATCTTCCCCCACAACATCGTGGGCAAAGGTATTACTTTGCTCAACCATTCAAGCCAGAAATCTTCACCTCTGTGCGTGCGCTGCCCCCAGCCCAGCCAGCTGCTTCCTCACCACCCACCTCGCCCTGCCTCTTGCCCAGCCCTCGGCACAGACATCGGGCGTCCTGCACCGCCCTCCCTCGGGCCCCCTGGCTGCTCTAGTTCCTCCAAGGCGGCATCTCACACAGCGTCATCCCCAAGCTTGTCCCAGCATCTGCTTAGAACCCTCCTCTCAGGATAAACTCGCTGATACGGTTTATAAGCCCTTAGGAATCGTAGCTGATACTTGCATGGTGCTTACTGTGTGCCACGCACTGCGCGACACGCTTCGGTCTTACTAACTGCTGTAATGTCCCCAACAGCCAGGGGAGGCAGGCGCCGTTACCATCCCCATTCCACCGCATAGGCCTAGTGACGTGGGTAAGGTCACCCCTTGTCAGTGGGTGGAAGTGGGACTGAACTGGCTGTCTGGCCCGGAACCTGTGCTCTCCTCATCCCGGGTGAGGCCCTGCCAGACTCTGCTCTCAACACCCTGACAAGCCATCCTCCTGCCATATTAGTACCAGCCAGTCCAGGTAGCTCAGGTGCCTCCTAGTGACCCAGGCAAAAGCCTCCCTTGAGAGGGTTATTACTCCTAAAATTTCCTGTACTTTCCCACCATCCACCCCTTTATTGTTTAAGATTCAGTGGGCAACTTAACCGCCGATCTCGGAAGATCTGACCACTTCATTCATTGTGCCTCTCAGACTTGATAGAGATCCACCAGGGTACAAACTTCGTGTAGGTCTATCTTGGTCCCCCATTAAGCTTTCTGATCCCTGTACTTGGCACATCACGGCACTCAGTAAGCGCTGTGGAATATAAATGAATATAAAACACTCCCCAAAGGAGGTATAAAGCCTGGTGGGAAGTGGAGGAGGCTCAAGCCTTGGTTGGATTCCTTCCAGCTCTGACAATAGACACATCTCCAGCAGTTGTTGTAATGATAAGCACGCAGAGGTGTCTGCTTTCATGAAGTAAAAAATAGGTTGGGTTGACTTGGGATGGAAACGCTATAAAATTTAGTTGTGATGATTGTTGTATACCTATAAATATAATAAAATTCATTAAGTAATTAAAAAAAATAGATTGAGTGAAGGAAGATAGTGGGAGAGTTGGTTTCTGCTCCCAGTTGTGTCTCGTATTCAGTGTGACTTGAGGCAAGTTACTTCCCTCTCTTGGCCTCAATTACCTTCATTTTTAAAATGGGGAAAATTAATACCCGAGTGAGTAGATGCCTCTCCCTTCCCCCCATCCAGTCCCTGCAAAAGGTAGTGTCAGGGGAGCCCTGCACAGGCACAACCCAGTGTACATGAGGGCGTTTAGGGACATAAAGCACAGGATCCTTTTCTGTACCTTGAGCCAAGGACTGGGGACCCAAGTTCTTGTCCTGGCTCTTCTGCTCAGTCTCAGGGACCCTAGCTCCCTTCTCTTCTCCGGGAGAAAAGAGCCAGTCCTCCTTGAGAGAACCAGATGAGATGTGGATGTGTAAAGTCTACACAGACAGGGCAGACTGCACGAAGGGAGGCACTGGACTGAGGCTTACCATCTGGTACCGGCTCTATGGCTTTGAGCAAGAAATGTACCCGGTCTGCCATAACGTGGCCATGGTAACAACACTGACACTCCAGGACCGTTGGAGGGGCTCCTGTGAGGGGTTGACTGTAAAAGGGGTTGTGATGCTTATACAGCAAACAGGGAGATGCAGCCAAGCCTGGCTCATGTCACCCCTTGCTTTGGGCAAACCTCTTCTCCCTGGGCTTTGGTTTTTCGAGCTGTTCAACATTCTGATGGTCTCCAGGAATCTGGCCAGACACACTGTCTTCTCTCCAGGAGACTGCCGCCGATTTACACTAATTTTTCTTTCTGCGGGAGTGGAGGGGAGGGGAGGAACTCAGGCAACGTTTGAACTCTAGGCCCCAGACTGGGCGGCCTGTGTGCCCCCGTGCCCCTCCCCGCCAGCTCCTAGCCACAACCAGAGTGACACACCTTCCTGGTGGTTCTGCTCTGTACCCTCGGTGTCTTGCACAGGCCCATTCGGTTCTTGTTGCCGCTCATATGCGTCATTTACCTGCTCAGCGGGAACTGGAAGACACTTCTAAGCAGAGATACTTTTTTCTTCTCACAAGAGCCTCCTGTCTTTGCCACACCAGCAGCCCCCTTGACAGCACCTGCTGGTTCTACAGATGTCTTCGACCTTTCTCTTGTGGCTGACCTGGCTTACTGCTTGGTTTTCATCTGCAGACACTTAATTTGTTTCAAACGCTCTCTTCCTTGTTACAACAAAGGGGACCCCTACCCCTCGCCTGCTGGCAAGCACACCCACTACCCGCAAGCTAATAACCTCAGCCTGCAACCCCCTGGCTAATGCTTCCCTCTTTACGTTCAGCTACTTTGTTATGTGAACAGCGTTTGGGCCTAGATTGTCTTGCCCTGGGAAAATGTCAAGGTTAACCATAAGGGGACACAGATAATCCACAGTTAATTTTCAGGGCAGACACTGTTGTTTACACAGGCAGGCCAGGAGCTCTGAGAAAGCTGGGGGAAATGTTTCCAGCAGGTTAAGATCTCATTAAGATTGACTGAACTGAACTCTCAGCTGAACCGGAGGAAGGATCAACCGCAGAGCCTCTGTACACAAAGGAAAAGAGCAGAGTTGGATAAAGTGGGCTTTCTACCTGTGTGACCAGCGATTTATTTACAAGTAGTTGATGAACAAATCCACACCACTAGAGACCCTCCTCAGTGAACACTCACAACTGTCCTTTAAGAACAACAGACTTGGTGGCTCAGCGGGTTGGGGATTTGGTCTTGTCATTGCCGTGGCTCTGGTTACAGCTGTGGTGCGGATTCAATCCCTGGCCCAGGAACTTCCACACCAAAAAATAAATAAATAAATAAAAGTATCAAAATTTTCAAAATCAAAATTTACCAAAATAAAAATCAATCAAAAAACAACAGGCTCCAGACTTTGCTAACTGAAGTTGGTGAGAAGCCTCCCAGCGCTCTCAGCCACGGTGGTGGCTCCTGAAGCACAGGGACAGCTGGCTCATGTCTCATCTTTCCTTTCCAGTGAGGAAGAGGAGGCTGGCAGACTTGACCGGGCCCATCATTCCCAAGTGCCGGAGTGGCATCTAGTGTGTGCGGGTGCCGACCACGCCTTTGAACTGGACGTGTTCTACTGATAAGCTGTGCTCTGCAGTGGAAACCGGAAGGCAAAATGCCGGCACAGACCCTGCTGTGGTTCAGTTCTTTATGCACTAAGGTTTTAGGTTAGCTAGTGGTTGTAGTTGAAAATTTTATAAACTATGGTTAATGTGAAGTTTTTCTTTAGTCACAGAAGTTCAGTCTGGTTATTATTTAAAAACTAAGAAGCCCTCAAACCAGCAGATCTTACTGAAGACAATATTACAGCAGCAGTGACTTACCCCCTGGAGCCCAGTTTGGGTGACCTTGCTGTGTGGTGTTTCAGGTGTATTTAAAATATGTAACATGAAAAAACAGCACCCTCTTCCACGTGGTTTAAAAGCATTATAAAATACTTTTATTACACTTTTGATCTTAGCTCTCTAGAAAACAAGACAGATCATCATTCTTTATTAACCCTCCTTTAAATTTTAAGAACCTCAAGATTAAGGCTGCCAAATTGACTTCTGGATCAAGAAAGCAATTTTTTTTTCCCTCAAGAAAGACAGAAAGACTGAAGCCACAGAACTCTGCCAGGAATCAAAGAACATAAGATTCCTTATACTGGATACAAGGAAATAATATAAAAAAGCCAATGATGGGATTTCAGATTTTGAAAATTGTCCTTTTTTTTCCTTCTTCTTCTTTTCTTTTTTAAAACCCTATTCCAGGCAGCAAACATTTCCCTCAATGTTCTTTATGAAAACCTGGGGTTTACTTACAATTTAATACTGAAGTCAGAAAAGTTTTTCCTTATCTAATGCCAATCTTACAATGGATGTGAAACCTATGGCCAAATACTTGAAAACACCTTTCTCTGTCGCCCAGCGGGCCAATGCCTTATGTGAGGTGAGACACTAGAGAGACAAATTTCTAGTCTAAAATGGCTTATGCTTACAGAATTCAACTACCTGTCACATCACTTATTAGTTAAGTCACCGCTGATCTCATGCCTGTAAATTAAGCCTCTAAAGGCCAATGGTAAAGGAAATCTAGATATTTAGGAAGCAGGAAACCTGGCCAAACCATCCCAAGATGATTATCCTTAAAATGTAATTTTGGCATTTCTGCCGGATCCCTTTTAACATCATGTGCATCTCTTGGGATCCAGCAAAAATGTTAAGCCACAATTGTGCCTTTTAATATACCACAGTGCCAGTTAAACTAGTATTTCTGATGCTTGGGGAGTTATTTTCATGAGTGATTCAGCAAATCTTATGATAAAGGACAGGCCAAAGAGCTGATGAGCACAGACTAAGCTGCAGAGCACTGAGCAGAGAGGCTTTTGATGAAAAAGGAAAAGTCTTGCACACTGAACTGTAATGACGTGGACAGTACAGGGTAACCAGAGGTGGAGCCAGGGCCTCACCACTAAGGAGGAGTGTCTACTGAGGCTGCAGTTGGGCCTGGGAGTGGCTCCATGCTGCAGGGACGGCCAGCCCCACTCGGCTTATCCTTGAAACACAACTGCAGCTGTATTCTGCATCACTGGAAACTGCAATATAATATTAAATCTGTTGGTCTATGAATGGGTGCTCATGTGTTTTTTGGGACCTGTGGGCCAGGGGCACGTGCCTGACATGATGGTCAGGAGGCTGGGAAACCACCGTGGCAATTCTGAATAAGCTCACACAGAAGGTCTTCTGTCCTGAGGTGTTCATCTAAAAACTACTGCCTACACGTCAGTGTCAACGAGCTAAAGTAAATCTCTCAAAGAGCACACTTAAGAGCTAAGAGGGGTGTTGGGGGAAGAAGACTATTACAGGGAAATCTTTCGCAGAAACTAAATCAATAAAACATGAAGGTGGACCCACCTCTTTAAGACCATCTCCACTGTCAGATGAGCTGCCTGGGCTAGACCTGGGATGGCAGATTTTTTCTGTAAGGGCTAGATCATACAGGCATACCTTGTTTCACTGCACTCTGCAGATACGGTCTTTGTTTATATAAATTGAAGGTTTTTCATAACCCTGCATCATCAGAAAATGGCATTTTTTAGCAATACAATTTTTAAATTAGGTTATGTGCATTTGTAGACATAAAGTTACTGCACACTGAATAGACTACAGTATAGGAGTTCCCGTCATGGCGTAGCGGTTAACGAATCTGACTAGGAAACATGAGGTTGCGGGTTCGATCCCTGGCTTTGCTCAGTAGGTTAACGATCTGGCATTGCCGTGAGCTGTGGTGTAGGTCACAGACGTGGCTTGGATTCTGTGTTGCTGTGGCTGCGGCTATAGGCCGGCAGCTACAGCTCTGATTGGACCCCTAGCCTGGGAACCTCCACATGTAGCAGGTGTGGCCCTAAAATGACAAAAGGCAAAAAAAAAAAGGACTACAGTATAGAATAAGCATAACTTTTATATGTACTAGGAGACCAAAAAAATCTGTGTCATTCACTTCAATGAGGTCATCTAGAATCCAACCCACATCATCTCCAAGGTATGCTTATAAATGCTGTAGCCTTTGAAGGCCATCATGTCTCTCTCGAAAATATTTAAATCTGCAATAGGTCACATGTAAATGAATGGGTGTGGCTATTCTAATAAAACTTTACTTCAGGAGGACGTGGGCCAAATGCTGTAGTTTGCAGATCCTGGTTTAGTGCTCTGAGGCTAGCAGAGAAGAGAGGAGGGCAGGGGTGGATGGTGGACCGACTTCAGCAGCCTGATCCAAGGAGTCCACTTCCAGGGCCTCAGCTTTCAGAGTTTTGCCGTCAGGACAGACAAGCTTTTTTTTTTTCTTCTTCTTTTTTTTTCTTTTTTAGAGCCTCACCCATGGCATATGGAGGTTCCCAGGCCAGGGATCAAATCAGAGCTACAACTGCCAGTCTACACCATAGCCACAGCAACAGCAACTCGGGATCTGAGCTGTGACCTCTACCACAGCTCACAGCAGCGCCGGATCCCTGACCCACTGAGCTAGACCAGGGTTCAAACCCTCGTCCTCAGGGATACTAGTCAGATTTGTTTCCACTGTGCCATGATGGGAACTCTCAGACCAGTTTGCTGATAAGGAAAATGACTACTCCCAGCTCTGCTGTGTGGCAGAGAGAGCACGTGACCTGGCCACCAGGCTCAAGGCTTTCTCCCTCTGCAGCTGTGGGATCCCACACAGCTCAGCTTTTTCTGTACTCTAGCATCTTTTGGTCAGAATGCTCAGATAAGAAATAGCACCCAACTCTTGTGAAGGCCAGGTGGCCATGGTAGCTCTGGCAGCACTAAAGTTCACTGTTTCTCTGTCGCTGCGGCCCTGATATTCTCCAATACACGGTTGCCCCCAGCCTAGCTCTGTGAAGGCTTGGGGAGATTCAGATGGGGCCGCTCACCTAAGCAGGGCCCATTTTCATCAACACTCGGCCTGGGCTCTGGGGCTCGAGGGGCGTCGCTCCCGCTGTAAGGGCTCCCTGGGTACCCGTGGCCGTCGGGCTGTACACTCGCATTCCTCTTTAAAGCCGCTCTGGCCTGGGCTTGCAGCCTGCCTGCTCCTTTTGTCTTGACATGTGACACAGCAGGCTGTGAATCCTTGTCCTTGGCAGGAGGGGCAGGTCAAGACGAGCTGGCGGCACTGGGGAGTTGAGCAGAGTCTATACTGGTCCCATGGGGCCCCACAGTATGAACATTCTGGGGAAGAAAGAAAAGCCTTGTTATAAAGACACATGAGCACACATGTGCACACACAGGCCTATGTACAGTGTGCGCGTGTAGACAGGTAATTCTCCAGTTCCAAAATATAACTCTTAGCCCAGCAGCATCTCATATATCCTGTTGGACCTGGGGAAGGTTTCTAAATAGTGTCAGTCTCCGGTCTTCTAACAAGGTTACCCCCTGACCCCTACTTTTTTTTGGGGGGGAGGTTGCTTCTGGGAACTGTCTTCTGATTCCAGCATTCGCTGACCCATTTTTCTTTTTCCCATTTAGAAAACAGGCAGAAATGTTTCTCTTTCGTTAAGTAGTCCAAAAGCTGGCCAACCCCTTGTCAAATGGTCTTTTTCCTTCAGATCATTCCCTTTCGCATGGGGAGACAAGACGCCTGAATGCAGACGATCCCACACCTATGGTGGCTTCTGCAGCCCACACCCCCCTTCCCCAGGCCTGAGGGTCTCCTGCTGCTGCCAGCAGATACTTGGCTGCACGATTCCTAAAACTCACATTATCTACTTTCTCGGCTGATTTTCCCTGCTGACTTCATATTAATACCATTCTTCAAGTCTCCTCCCCTGGCTTATCCCAGCTAACTTTAGGCCTTCTTGCTCCCCTGTCTGCTCTGTCTAGCTCCATAAGAGATCTGAAGTTGCTTCCAATAAGACACCAAATATAAGACTATTAAAATGGAAAAAAAAAAAAGATCAAGAAGAAAGGGAAGAGGAAATCAAACTCTCTTCTTTTTCATTATCTGAATGTTAATTCAATCTCCCCCCCATCACAGGAGTTCTAGAAAATTCAGACAGCTTCTCGGGTTGTCTTTTTATGACCTTTCCTGTTCAAAAGGTTTGCATCCAGTGCGAAAAGCCACTTTTCTTAAGGATTATTTCCATCCTTCCTTTACTGACTGCCCTCATCTGGTACCTTCTGTTAGCGTGGACTCCGAACAACAGTCAAACCACAGGCTTTGTGTAGTCACCCCTTCCTGTGGCCACCCCCACCTCCTGCCTTGGCCCTGCCCACCACTTGAAGGTGTGTACCGCATGTGTCCATAAACCGTCTAACTAGGGATTCTTTTATTTGTGCCAAGAATTTGACAGTCTCGTGAAAACTACTGTCTTAGAAAAACTAAATAAAATATGTAGGCTTACAAAGGAAACCAATTATATAGAAATGCAAAATATCAAAACAGTCTTTAAAATCTGGGATACAATAAGATATTAACAAGTTAAATACCAAGCCTTAGTGATGGTCCTAGTAACTATTCCCATTTTGAGGCAATGAGGAACGTAAATGCTATTTTGAAATATTCACAGTAGCTCTTAATATTATGAAAAGACCATGATTTCTATTGATGTCCAAGTCACGGGTACCTCTAATACTACTGACTTGCTGCTTACGTTCATAACCGAAGGAAGTTCTACATTTAGTGATGGGTTATGAAAATAAAAGTTAAGTACTGCATTTAGTGATGGGTTATGAAAATAAGTTATTTCCCCTTCCAAACTCACAGAACCCCTGATTTCTTTATACTGACTCCAGGTTAAGACCCCAGATTTAGCCTCTTAGTTGGACTCTGAACAGGTGGACAGAGCAGATGAGATTATCCTCATTTTCGAGGACTTGTCTAACTAATGAGCAGTGAAGCCAGACCCCAACCCAGGCCTCCTGACTCCCGGTGCAGGGTTCTGTCTGCTCCACTGGGGCCCCTCCGGCTCTGCTGGGAAATGGTGGTACCACGGATTCCTCCTCCCGGCCTTAGCCTTCAAGTCGTCAGCCCTGGCCTGCCTCCCAGAAGGACAGTCCAGAGAGTGTGCCTCGTCACGAGTTGAGGTTCCAAGCCTGTGCTGACCTACCTGACACTATGTCACTGTTGAAGGATAAGGCATAACGCTCATCAAAAACAAACAGCTTCCCTTTGTAAAAACCATCAGGAAACTCCTCCAGGTACTTGTGGATGCCGCCCTTGAGCTGGAATACTTCCTTGCACACTCCCTATGTGTGGAGACACAAGAAGAAATTTGAGGAGACAAGCAAGAGACCAGTAGGGGTAGGAAGCTCCACGGAGGAGCGGCACATGGCAGGGATGGCGAAGTGGGGTTCCCAGTCCCCCTGCGGAACACTGAGAAATTGCTGACCCGGGGCAAGGAAGCAGCTAGCCAGGTCCTGCCTACTAGGGGGACGGGTGACAACAGCAGTCAGGGCATTTGTTCTCTAGATCCTGGAAAGCCCAACTATTTTTGCTGCTCCCTAAATATAGGAAGACACCTGTTAGGACATGTAATGTTACTGAATTTGCTCTTCTCAGGATCGAGCAAAAGGATTAGGAAAAAGGAGAGGTCAACTCAGCTTTCCTTTCTGTACTTGATGACACTGTAAGACTGTTGAGTGCTTTTCACAGATTTAAGAACTTCAAATTTTATACTTGGAAACTCTATGCTGGAACCATACAAAGGGAAAATAAATCCCTGGCTGGCTGGGGATGGGCGAAGGAATGAAGGTGGGGGTAGGAAAGCTCACCTTGGCTTTGAGGTAGGCTGAACCTCGCTCACAGCGGATGCCCCCAGTGCAGTACATCAGCACCCTCTTCTCTTTGAAAAGTTCTAGATTTTTGTCAACGTAGCTAGGGAAGTAACTGAATTTCCTGATGTCTGGGGCTAAGCAACCCTGGAATCGTCCCTATAATACAGGAGCAGCAGAAGGAAAATTATCAGAAAAACATACCTGGTCGGAACAAAAGTTCATTCTATGTCAAACACCTTTTCCCACCCCTGCCTTGGCAGGGAAGCACCTGCTTGCTGCTTGTGCATCCCACACTCCGACCGTTCAAACTTCAAGAGCTGGAACTTAGAAACAAGGCTCACGGGCTATGGGTCACCCATCCAGAGACCTCAGGGGACATGGAGAGGTTACCAAAGCAAATTTGACCAGGTCCTTGACACATGTCAAGTGTAGGTATATGGGAGTCAGAATGTTCATAATGTGCCAAGATGTCTTTATTTCAAATTTTCTTAGGCTTTCTCACCAGACGCTGGGTTCAAAGGCTTGGAGGGGCTAGCAATGGGAGAAGAGCCATGTGACTTGGCCACAGGTGGGCACACAGTGTCCCCTTCAGAAACATGCTATGCCCTGGAACTCAATTCTGGTTCTCACTTACTATTTTGCTTTCATAGAAGTTTCTACAGTCCAGTAGGATAGTATCACTTTGTTCTTGATTTGCCTGAGACAGATACTTTTCTACTTCTTTATGAAATTCACCTGGGGATAAATGGATTCCTAAAACCAAACCAAAAGATTAGTTAAAACAAAAACAAAACCAAGTTACAACTGGCCCTGCCTGATTTGCTTTGTTTGTTCCCACCTACATCTTTCTTCCTCATAATTATAATTATGTCTGCAAAAGACACTCTCCGATGACCATAATGAAAGAATTCAATAATTCCACATACCTTCACTCTCCCTCTTCCTGAGATGAGCACTGTGGAGACCTGGCTGTTTAGAAATAACCAGTCAAAGAATTCTGCATCCTTGTACTTGGCCTAACCCAATGATAAAAGCCAGACAGAGGGATATAAACTGCCATGTGGGTTTGTTGGTCCGTGTTATGACCAGTATTCTATTGTCCCTGTACATGGAGGAGCCTGGGAAAATATATGCTTGACTATGGGCTTTATAAATTGTTCTATACCAAGGTCAAGTCCAAGTTTAAGGCATAATGACATGGTCGCCAAAAGAGTGGGGTAGGAAGGGAGGTTCAAACCTGTGATGAGAAGCATGGAAATCTGTTAAGACTTCCACTTAGAGGGAGCCACGGGGAACCTAACCTGTTCCTGCTGTTGCTACTATTGTGGCTACTCTCCTGGCCCCGTGGAGACCTGACCAGACAGTGATTCACATGGGCGTGACTGAAAGAGGTGCCTTCAGACAGCTTGGCTCACACGGAGGCAGCGAGCACTAGCTGGAGCCCACTCTCCCCTAACCTCCAGAGCCACGTCCTACAGCGCCAGCGGAGAGCCGTTTTTGCTCATCCTGCCTCCCAGGAAGGTAGGGACACTAAGCAGCTATGGCCCTTTTTGGTCCTTCTCATACAAGAGTCTCTTTTCCTAGATGCTTTTATCTAATTCCCATTTCCATATGGTTTAACTCTCAGCCTTCTTGTTAAATATTTGCATATTAAAAAATGAACATGGAGTCAGCCAGACCTTTGTACTTCCTCATGAAAGGAGATAATACCACCTATGAACAAAAAAAAAGGAAAAAAAAGGAAAGCAAAACTGGACCTGATCAAGTCTCTAGACATGAGCTGTCTAATGGCTTCTAGCCACGTGTAGTTAACAGGCACTTGAAAGGTGGCTTGAGATATGCTATAATAAGGGTGACAGAGATATAAGACTTTAAAAGCTTATTATGCAAAAAAAGGACAATATCATTAATAATTTTTTACACTGGATACAAGCTGAAAAATATTTTAGCTATACTGCATTAAAGTACACTACTGAAAATAATTTTACTTGTTTCCTTTAACTTTTAAAAATGTGGCTACTAGAAGATTCCATGGTGGCTCACGTTATACTCCTATTAGCTAGCACTATTATCAGTCTAAGTACAGGAGTTCCCATTGTGGCTCAGTGGTTAACGAATCCGACTAGGAACCATGAGGTTGCGGGTTCGATCCCTGGCATCGCTAAGTGGGTTAAGGATCTGGCGTTGCCGTGAGCTGTGGTGTAGGTTGCAGACGCGGCTCGGATCCCGCATTACTGTGGCTGTGGCGTAGGCCGGCAACTACAGCTCCGATTCAACCCCTAACCTGGGAACCTCCGTATGTCGTGAGTGCGGCCCTAGAAAAGGCAAAAAGACAAAAAAAAAAAAAAAAAATCTAAGTACAATTCATAAGAAACACAGAGGAGAGAAGAACATCCCATGGAGATGCAATCAGCATCATCCTGATTGTGGGAAATGCTGCAAGCAAAAGGATCTAATTCCTTCGAAAAAATTAACTGCAAGGGAAAAGGAAAGATGGAGCCGAATCCCTAGGTTAAAAGAGACATAGTGATCAATCACAATAAATTGGCCTTACTTGAATCCTAATAGAAACAAACTTAAAAAACTATAACCAGGAATTTTAAGCACTGACTTGATAATATTAAGGAATTACTATTAAAATGTTTTAGATGTGATAATGGCTTTACAATTATTATTTTTTTAAATCTTTACTAAAGATATCTACTGAATAGAGCTATGTACTAAAATAGTTATGAATGAAATGACATAACATTGAGATTCCCTTCTAAATAATCCAGGGTGGGGGAAGGGGATGGGATTAGAGGAAAAGTGGCTGAATTTGTAACTGGAAGCTGCTGGAGAGGTACATGGACGTTCACTGTACTGTTTTCTCTACTTTTGTTAAATGTCTGAAATTTTCCGTAGTAAAAAAGTTTAACAAAAGCAACAAACCCGGCCAAACAAATGTCTTTCAACCATCCACGGGATCCATGAGGGAGAGGGACAGAGAACATTCTAGAGAACTTGCAAACAAAGTGCTTTGGTGTTGAAAGCCACTTGCTTCCTGTAGTGAAAAGCTTGTGTGTTTTGTTCAGTTGAGGAACTATTTACAAGTGATAATTACACTCTTCCCAAATTGCTGTCTTTGGAAAGAGAAACCAATTTTTGCCGAACCATCACAAAGAAGAATAACTAAATTAGGTCATTCCAAGCACTAAGTCTTCAATTACCAGAGAAGCAAAGGACCAATTTAAGCACCGAATGACCCAAGGGTCAGCCACCTCACAGCAGTTTTAAGGAGACAATTCATCACAGCTCTCACCAATCAGAATGTCTGGCTTTCACATTTGTCTCTACATTAAGATTTGTCCTTAGGAAGAAAAGCAAAGTGTTTCTTCTAAAAGCAAGCATACCAGGCTTCTTATAGGAGACCTTTTTGGGACTGATCCCCATGGGCACAATTTCTTCAAATACACCAACACGCAATTCTGGAAAACAGCAAGCTCCTCCTTTGCTGGTCTAGCCAATGAGAAACAAAACAATAGTGTTTTTCCTCCCATCTCCAGGTGTAAGATACTTATTAAGTTAAATTATCTGGAAATTCTAAGCTCTAACTCCCTTTTCCCATGGAAACAATTGTTCCTAATTTGAGGTTTCTTAATACTTCAGCTATCCTATTATTACAAAACAGACATAATTCTTATATTTGGTATTTACTTATTTCTTCCCACATGCAGAAATGTCAAATTGAAAAGGTGTTTCTATAGCAAGGAGCATTTAACTATAAAACCGAAAGACCACTTAGCAGTTTGAACATGTAAGACTGCATCCCAGCTTTTGTTCTGGAGCCACAGCCTTTCTTTTCGTATCACCAGCACTAACGCTAGCAAGGTATTTCCCGCACCTCTATCACCTGTTACACTAAAGCATAAAGTCACCCCAACAAAGAAGCTCTGCTGTGAGAGTAAGAGCTTCTTTCCCCACGTGGTGTGAAATGCTGATCTAATCCCACCAGGTTTACTAAACACAGTGATCCTCTGAAACAGCCAGGTGGTCTCTCAAGTGAGCAAACAAGGCTCAGTTTCTGAGTTTAGAGTGTGTAAGGGGCACTGTCCTCCCTCCATAAACAGGGAGACCTAGCCCCAAGATCATGTGGCGACGTGGTAGCCGAGCTAGAAGGAGATGCCCCTTCTACCGCAGGGCCTCTAACCTAGCGGGGAAGGGGATTCCGCCCGCTCTGCTTACTCCTCTGCAGTGAGCCCCTTCATACCCTGAAGAGGGAAGCGGCACCGAGGCAGAGGCATGCGGCTCTCAATCCATTTTATTTTCAGTTGCTCTTACCTTAAAATCGTCCTTACACAGATGATCCTTAAACAATGGGCAGGAAAGCATGATTTCCATGTAGAGCCTGGTGGCCAATTTGCTGCCACCAACTGTCCCATTGATTCCTTCCGTAGCAATTCGAACCTGAGACACGGGTGAGAGCAAGGGAATGCAGGCTGTTCTTAGCTTGGTTCAAATCTTCCCAGGGCAGAACAGGCGCATGTGTGTCAATGATTTTAATAGGAAAAGCAGAGAGACTGCTGTGGACACCAAAGTGTTACCACACAAAGATACCGTGGCATTGTCCACCTGTTCGATGAGGTACTCAGTTAACGTGTGCTGAACAAGACAAGGAAATGAGTCAAACAACTGCAAAGCCCCATTTGCCATGGAGCTCCAGCTGTTCAGTGGCCAAAGATTAACCTAAACCCAGGTCAGCAGATCTAGGATCTAGATTCAGCTTTGCCACTTACTTGCCAAGCGGCCCTGGGAAAATTAATACTCTTCTCTGAACTTCAATTTCTTCATCTTGATAAAATAGATTAAGAAAGAACCACCACCAACAAAAAAACTGCTGAGGAGCTCTTCCTCAAGACCTAAAGTACAGAGCACATCTGTGGGGTGGGGATGCACCTGAGCACACTTCCACACAGTTTCAGGGAAAGCTTACCACTGCCATCCCACCCATGGGAACACAAGTTCCAGGAGAAGTGTGTGTCTGTTTTGTTTACTGTTGCATAATCAGTGCCTAGAGTAGCACCTGCCACATAGTATGCATTTAACATGTATTTGCTGAACAAATGAATGTGTATCCAAATCTGAGGGTTTTTGGCTTCTCAAACCCTCTATTCTCTTTGACATGCATCACTAGTTAAGGGACCTTAGAGCCTAAGTTAAGGTCTTTGCCTTAAGAGGCATGGGTCTGGGGGCCCTGCAGTGTTACTTGTTCTGGTACTACAAAATCCTCTGGATAAGTTTAAAGATGGATCCTCTCTAGATGAAGCTAAGCCTTCTAGAGAAAGCTCTAGCGAGAAAGTGCAGTCCTGTGTATATCCTGGCATCATGGTATTCTCTAGAAAGAGAGGTAATTTTAAGGTCCTACATTGTTACTATTTTGTTATACACTAATAATTTGTACATTGTACAATTATATAATAATGATACCTACTAATACATTAGAATTTGAAAAACTTCAAAGGCTCCCTTTTTTTTAGGGCCTAAAGAAGATACTTCTTTTTTTGCCTCACTTGTTCAGCTCTTTAGAACATGGATATAAACGGGATTCATTGCACAAGGCCGGGCCGGCTCACTAGCAGCAGCTATCCGGAGATTCACGATGAGTGTCTGAATCACTTCCAGGCTCCTTGTGAGAGAGTACTGCGGTCTAGTGAAGCCTGTTTTGGGCTGGGAGGGGAAAGGAGGAAGCATTTGCCAGCTCTGCTGTACAGGCTCCTACTCCTCTTACTGACTTGCATTTTTTTAAGGGACAACATAAAAAAATAGAGCTGAACAAGTGTAAGGTTCAGGAAATCTACCCTAAAACTATCTCTGACAGGGGCACATATGATGACAAGGTACACACTTCTGTGTCACTGTCATTTGGGTAGGCCAGAACAGTCTTCCCTCTGTTATTTTAATTTCAGAACCTAAATAGATGACAAGTACACCCACTCCCTAAACAGCTGGGGTAGAGCAGTTACTCAGCAATAGACTTTCAATTTCTCTTGAGTGATTCTTCAACTGAAACCTTCTAAGCTCCTAGGTGAGGAAGGTCTTATACCTCAGAGATGATGAGCAATTGTTAGCATACTGAGCACCTAATATGAGACAGCAGCTTCATATTATAATGCTGAAAAGTACCTATCATAATTCCCATTTGACAGAAAAGGAAACAGAAGCTTAGAGAAATCAAGTAACTTGCCCAAGGGCACAGTTTGTAGGTGGTAGATCTGGGATTCAAAATCAGATCTTACTGGGTCCAAATCTTGCAATTTTTCTTTTCCAAAACCTCTAATGCAGCCCCTCAAATTTCTTGAGGCAGTAAGAAATGTATAGCAAAAGGATCAGAAGCTTATTTCCACAATTCTAGAATTTTGAAGTTCTCCTCTTTCCCTACCTAAATGCAAATAGTCTGTCAAATCTACCAACATGAAACTTGAAAATCTGGCATGTATCGCAGAAGGCTTAGAATTTAGACCTAAGATCTAGGCAGGTGCTGCCATCTCGTGGCAGAGGCCCTCACTGCTAGTTGTCCTCCTGGGCTGGGCCACAAATAAAAAGCTGCCCCAAACCAAGGAAAGAGATTGACTTCCTATTCTGTAAACTTACGTCTACTGTGAGACTATCCATCTTTTAAGGTGTTCTCTAATAGAGATGATGATAAATGTATATATGCCACAAGTGTTTACTCCTCTTTTTTTACAATGCACCAGGAACTGTGCTAGGAATTGTGGATAGCTTTTGCCCTTTTGGAGCTTATGGACTAAGGAAGGTCACAGATACTTAGATTAAAGTACAGGAGTTCCCATCGTGGCTCAGTGGTTAACGAATCCGACTAGGAACTATGAGGTTGCAGGTTCAATCCCTGGCCTCGCTCAGTGGGTTAAGGATTTGGTGTTGCCATGAGCTGTGGTGTAGGTCGCAGACGTGGCTTGGATCCCGTGTTGCTGTGGCTGTGATGTAAGCTGACCGCTACAGCTCCTGTTAGACCCCTAGCCAGGGAACCTCCGTATGCCGCAAGTGTGGCACTGGATAAGGCAAACAAACAAACAAAAAAAACGATTAAAGTCACAAAGTGACAAGTGCTATATGAAAAATAACTAAACGGCAATGAAAGGGTAAATGTGGAAAAATGTATTTAGATTACAGCTCAGGAAAGATGTCTTTGAAGAAGTGTGATTAAAATTGAGAACTGAAGATTGAGTAAAAATCAAGTCAGTGTGGGAGAGTTTCTTGAAGAAAATTTTCTTGTAAAAAGGCCCAAAGGCACAAAAAAAACCTCGTGGACTCCAAAGAAACTGAAGGAAGGCTTTGCTGGAGTATAATGAGTAAAGAATGGTATCAGATAAGGGGAAAAGGTGGAAGCGGCTAATCACATGGGAACCTAAGGGAAAGCTGAGGATCTGGGTTTTACTCTAAATGTACTGGACAGCCATGGAAAGATTGTTAGGAGGAGGGAGATGATTCCATTTACTTTTAAGATCACTCTGTTTGCTGTGTGGAGAATGATTAAGTGGTGGGTAAGGATGGAAGAATGAAGAGTAGTCTGGAAGCTACTGAAATGAACTAGGTAAGAGAGGGTGGGGGTTGGTCTAAGGTGTGGAAATGGAGGGTGGAGTGAATGGAGTCAAAGGATAGTTTAGGGGTAGAAATGGCAGGACTTGCTGAGGAACTGAGGGAGGTAAACGAAGCTTTCAGTCAGCTGTAAGAAAACATGGGTGTGAAAAGTATCACTGACTGATCAAATGATTGCCTCAGGAAATTAAAACCTGGGATATGTGTGGGAAGGAGTAGGCACAGGACAGCAGTGTCATAACCAGAGGGGATCTCACTTCCTTTTGATTTAAATTTATAAAACTGTATAATATATACGTGTGTGTGTGTGTGTGTGTGTGTGTGTATATGTAATCATCAAGGATCTTTTTAAAAGTAACAATAAAAATCATCCATAATCCTATCATATACAGATCATCATGACTCACATTTTAGTATTTACTACTCTCCATCTTTTTATATACACCCCTGAGGTTTTGTTACAAATGTACCTTCATTCTTTTATTCAACATTCTCCAGATATTTAGTCTGCTATGTGCTAAGCCCCATTCTAGCACTGACAATACATCAACTGATTAAGACAAGTTCCTGTCCTCATGAAGCTTATATTCTACAAGGGAGACAGATGAGAACAAATTAAATAAAGGTTATACTCTCTGATAGTAGTAAATTTCCTGAAATTATTCAAGCAGAGGGGATAGAAACTGATGAGGTTTGGAAAGAACACTACAGTTTCAGGTTCTGAGATGACATTTGAGCAGAGATTTGAAGTGAGGAATAAGCCATGGGAAGATGTAGGGAAAAAAACATTCATGAGGGACAAAAAAAGACAAATGTCAAAAACCACAAAATGGTAACATCCAACATGTTCTAGGAAAATTGAGAAGCAAATTGAGATCACAGCTATATGTATAGTTCTATAAAATGTTTTTCCAGTCGATATATTAAGAACATTTACCCATGCAAGGGGTCAGCAAATTATGCCTGCTTTTATATACAGTTTGACTGGAACATGGCCATACCCCTTCTATTATATATTGTCTTATGGTTGTTTTCCTGTCATGATGCCAAGGTGGACTAGTTTTTAATGCAAAGTCTAAAATATTTACTATATGCCTCTTTAAGAAAAAAGTTTGCTGGGAGTTGCCATCGTGGCTCAGTGGTTAACAAACCCGACTAGTATCCACGAGGACACAGGTTTGATCCCTGGCCTCACTCAGTGTGTTAAAGATCCAGTGTTGCCATGAGCTGTGATGTAGGTCATAGATGTGGCTCGGATCCCGCATTGCTATGGCTGTGGTGTAGGCCAGCAGATACAGTTCCAATTGGACCCCTAGCCTGGGAACTTCCACATGCCACGGGTACAGCCCTAAAAAGACAAAACAATTAAAAAAAAAAAAAAAAAAGTTTGCTGATCTCTGGTCCATGCCATTAGTCTTATACAACACCATGTTAATAGCTAATTAGTATTCTACTTAAATGCCTAGCAGGATTTCGCTAATTTCTAAGACCAACCACCGCCTCCTCCCCCCAGCCTCTGCAATCCAAACTGGAGGCAGGATGAGTCAGTGAAGGGTGGGGTGTGGGAGGTGTTACCTTGCCGGTGAGATGCAGGTGCTGACATAAAGCTGTCTGCCAGGCACAGATCCAATCAGGATCCTCCAGGTCACAGTAGCAGTAATAAAGTAGCACCTCCCCTTCATCGCTGCCCTGGCCACTACAAAGAAAACCACAGGGAAAGAGCACTTGAGTCACTGGCGCAGGAAGCCACAATTCACAGAGTACACAAATCGGAGGGAAGGCCTAATGGAGCAACTCATGCCTGCCTTTGCTCCTCTCACTCCCTTCCTAAAATGAGAAGCAACTCCTATGTGTATCTGCTCTAAAGAGGGCAATATCTGCACTGAAGTTCTTCCTTGATAAGAACAGAATTTACTTTGGTTTCCTCATTTAATCATCGTGAGACAGGTATTAATAACCCCCTTTCACAAGACAGCTGGGAATTTGAGTTCATTCTGTTTGACTCTCTCTATATACAAAAAAGTTTTACTTCTTCCAAAAATAAGTTTCACTCCCATTTTGGTCATGTAATCCTCTAACCCATGAGACAGGTTGTCATCCCCATTTTAGAACTGAGTAGACTGAGCCCAATTCATCCCAGGCGAGACAGTTACAAAGCGACAGTCAGGACTCGAACACCAGTCTGCTGACACTAGAACGCCTACTCTCTCTATTGCTCTGTGCTGACTTTAACTAGTCATGGAACCTGGGTGGGGGTCTTATCCCTGAGTCCTGAGTTCCTCCTCTGTAAAACTGGAGGACTGAAATAAACTGCATTTCAAAGTGTGCTCTGAAGCTGTCCTATGAAATTACATGACTGAGAAATCCTGTGGACAGTATCTCCCTCTTTGAGAGTCGCAGTGAAAGCCTCTCATCTAGTGAAGGCACTGGGCAGCCCTGCAGTATGGAGCATTTTAACCTGGTGCTTCCCAAACTTATTTTTCTTCAGCACCTCTCTCCAACACCTGAGAGCATCCTTCAGAACTCATGCTATGCAGACCTAATTCAGAGAATGATCTAACAGATGATAATTAAGGTCCCATCCCACTCTGGAATCTGTGACTCCCTCATCATTGCCCTCTTCATGTTTCAGGGCCTAGTCTCCTCTGAAACCTGCTTGTCTATTTTAGAGCCTTTGATTTTCCTTTCTCTAAATTCTTGTAATGAGCCATACAATTTTAAGTGATAATTATACAGTCTTTTACCATCTGCTAAATATTTCATGTATCCTTTTCTTTGTTTTTCTAACTAAAAAGCAGGGCCATACAGAAAAGAAGAGATCACATTTATAGCACTTTATAGTTCACAAGTGCTCCTATCATCATCATTTTATATAATTCATAAAGCAATTCTGTCAGGTAGGCAGAGCAGGCAATATTATTCTAGTTTTAGAGGCAAGGATGTAAAGGTACAAAGAATTTTAGGGATTAGCTCAAGTCTGACTCCAAGTTCAATTCTCTTTCTTTTCTTTCTGATAAAAAAGAGGAACTGGCATAACACTAGTGAAAGTGTATCAAATCTGGGCATTTTCTATTCACCAAATAGTTCGGGAATTGCTTAAAGTCAGAAGTCTGTCCTCTAGAATTATGTAATGCTATGATTTGGTGAGTTTTTCAAAGGCAAATCTAAACTTCTGATCCTAAGAGTTCCCATTGTGGCTCAGCAGGTTAAGAACCTGACAGTCTCTGTGAGGATGTAGGTTCAATCCCTGGCCTCGTTCAGTGAGTTAAGGATCTGGCGTTGCCGTGGCTGTCATGTAGGCCAGCAGCTGCAGCTCCGATTTGACCCCTAGACTGGGAACTTACATATGCCGCAGGTGGGGCCATATTTTAAAACAAAAACAGAAACAAAAAACCTTCTGATCCTATGCCTCAGTTCTACAAACTAGCATCCTTTCTAAAACACATCCAGTTCAGAAAACCACATGTGCTAACAACAACCCCTTTTTAAAGTCTGACATTACGCAGGATAGAGGAATCATTAACATTTCTGGGCCTTCCCATATCTCTTTGAAAATACAATTTTCTGTTCTTTGCCTCTCCCTAGAGAAGATAAGATGTAGGATAGTTCCAAAACACCTCGCCAACACTGCTGGCTACATGGGTATATGCTAGTGCACAGGCTATGGTCTTCTATTATGGAGTATGTGTTCATCAGCCTAGCTTTGGCGGTAGAGAAATTCCGTGCCATAAGGATTTACCGTTTTAGTGGCTGGGTTGTGGTTATCCCACTGTGACTGGAAAAACATTTTAAAAATTAAACAGAAGGTACAGAATGAAATTTTACCTAATCAGCTCATCAGGGCTAAAGCAGCTTATATCAGGGAGCCAAGCAGACAATTCATAGTTACGAGTAAGGTCCTCTTTGCGAGGGTTGCTTTTGTCTGTAGACTTGAGATTCTTTGAGGTGCTCGATGTTGCAGCCAGCTGCTTTAAAACCGAAACAGTCTCCTGGCAAATCTCATTAGCGTGTTGTGTTGCCACATGTCTATGGATGCTGGTCTGGTCTGTGAATAGTTGCTGACAGCATTTCCACCATTTTTCTTTACATTCAAAAGGAGGTGCTGGAACTTCTTTAGTTTTGACCAAAAGAGCAAATGCCTGCAATTACATTTCAAATATGTCAGCATTAAATAACCTCAGGTTTAAGGCTAATGAAAGTCTCACTGAGATCCCTTATCTTTCCACAGGGGTTTCTAATTTTATGTCCTACTATTCTATACAAGAACTCCCTAAGTGACAGTTTTATTACTAAGCTTTATACTTCAATTTAATAATTTTTAGGAATTGTTCTTAAAAAAAGGGATTTGAATTGCAAGCAAATTTTAGTAAAACACTATAAGCAACATTATCAGTCATCTCCAAAAACAAAATGGTCAAGGAAATTATGAAGGATACTTACCACGGAATATTAAGCAGCCAGTTTTAAATTACATGGGAAAATATTTATGATGTTAAATGAAAAAAAAAAGCAGACAAAATTTGCTTATACAATGTAATCTCAACTACATTAAAAGTATATTGAAAAAGCCTAGAAAGAAATGTGCCAAAATGTTTTGGTTTTTTGGAAGATAACTTTATTGTTATTATTAAAAAGCTTTAGGCTTATTGTTAAAAAAAATTTTTAAACAGAAGAGAATATCATGGATGCACCATAATTCTTTTAACAATTCCCAACTAATGAACTCTGTTTCCAACATATGCAGTTATAATTATAAGCAATGGTGAATAAGCATTTCAGGCATACATCTTTCCATAATTCTTTAACCAACTACTTAGGACAAATATTTGGAAAAAAAATTGGGGGTGAAGTAGCCTAAAATTTTAAACTGTGATAGTGACTACCTGAAAAATCGTACCAATTTATATACTCACCAACAATGCATAAGGGTTCCATTTTATACACAGCATTAAGTTTTATCAGTATTTAATTTTTTTGTAGTCAATATTTTTAAATGCTCAAATAAAAGGGAGAAGAAATATCCTGGAATTGTAAAACACCCAAAGTTGGGCACTCTGAAGAATAATAGTTACTAATACAAAGCACTACTTTTGGACCTTCCTCAATCTGTATACAACTGTGCCAGGACTATCTCAGATTGTGTCAAGATGCGGTAGCCTGAAATTACACTGGAGGGCATTTTTAGCCATTCCTGCAGTTTATCTTTCTGTATAGGAAAAAAAGAGAGAGGGAGAGAAAGAAAGAGCGAGAGAGGGAGGGATGGAGCATATGTCAACTTAAGTGCTTCTCTGTATTCAACTCAGAACTTCAAATCTTGTCCTCAAACTGCTGGTACTCAGAAGGAAAACACTTTTTACCAGTAACAGGCTGGGCATCACATACGTTATTTCAATTGACAATTACTGTACATTGATAATTACTATGATTATTAGCTTACATATAAATGTATGGTGTCACTTGTTATTAGAGAAATGCAAATCAAAACCACTATGAGGTACCAACTTACACTGGCACCACCTTACACCGGCCAGAATGGCCATCGTCAAAAAGTCTACAAACCATAAGTGCTGGAGAGGGTGTGGAGAAAAAAGAACCCTATTACACTGTTGGTAGGAATGCAAATTGGTGCAACCGCTGTGGAAAACAGTATGGAGATTCCTCAGAAAACTTAATATAGAATTACCATCTGATCCAGCAATCCCACTCCTGGGCATCTATCCAGAGAAAACCATGACTCGAAAAGACACATGTACTCCAATGTTCACTGCAGCACTATATAAAATAGCCAAGACATGGAAACAACCTAAATGCCCATCAACAGAGGAGTGGATAGGGAAGATGTGGTACATATACACAATGGAATATTACTCAGCCATTGAAAGGAAAAAAATAACAGCATTTATAGCAGCATAGATGGACCTAGAAATTATCATGCTAAGTGAAATCAGTCAGACAATGAGACACCAACATGAAATGCTATCACTTACATGTGGAATCTAAATAAAGGACACAATGAACTTCTTTGCAGAACAGATACTGACTCACAGACTTTGAAAAACTTATGGTCTCCAAATGAGACAGGTGGGATGTACTGAGGGTTTAGGATGGAAATGCTATAAAATTTGGTTGTGATGATTTTTGTACACCTATAAATGTAATAAAATTCATTAATAAAAAAATGTATGGGTGTATGAATCCAACTATCATTGAGGCCTCCAAAGTTCACGGTTCTTAAAGAAATACTGTATAATATCTGAATTTGTTTCCTTCTTTCCTCTTTTCTTCCTTTGTCAAAAGGTCATCAGGCAGGTCTGAGCAAGATGGGAGGCCCAGTGTGAATATGGCCTGCCACTGGTCTTTATGAACAAGGCACTGAAGATCTAGCAGAGAGAGGCAGGCTGGAGCCAGGAAAGTAGTTCAGAGGTGGATGAGGCCTACGTAGGAAAGACAGGCCCGAGTAAGTCAGGCAGCTTGGCAGGGTAAGGAGACTAACTGCATACAGGGTAAAAAGCAAATAAGTAAATATATTGGGACTAAAGAAAGCTAGGTTTTTCACCAAATGTCATTAAATAGGGGAGTAATAAATATGTAAAGGAGAGAGAATAAATCTTGTGATGCTGGAATGGAACTGAAAGTACTGGTATGATATCATGTTTTATATTGGTATAAAAGTAGATCTAAGAGTATGCATATGATACATATAGATGTATGTGTTCATTTACATATATTCCTAGCTCTGTCCACCAGAGGTCCTAGGAGAAGTAATACCTTAGTAGCAATGAGCTCACCTAGCCTCCAGGTTTTGGTTTTTGACAGTTCTCCACTAGAAAGAACCAGAGTTCCATGAAGAAATGTCTGATGGCAGGGATGGGACAGGAAAAAAACAAGATGACCCTGGAACATCTTGTTTAAAAAAAAAGTAAAGAAATGCTCAAATGATGGGAGCAAGTCAAAAAGATGTAGATATTTGTTTGAAAGGGCTCTCAGCAAAATCTGAGATAATCTGAGCATCAAAATAAACAATGACAGTAATGGATTAAAACCCACTGAATGAAATGAAATTCTTGAGTACACACTGATACAAATAAATTGGAGTAAGGAAAGTTCCCATTCTTGCTTAGAAGAAGAATGCCCACTAAGAAATCTAGAAGGAATGAAGTAATGAGAAAAGCACCTTTTAGCAACCATCACAGTAATGATCAATTCAGCAAGGAAACAACAATGGATCTAAAATTAGTAGGTCAAAGTTGGCTTAGGAATAGGATATTTAATAGTCTCAAGGTATTTCCCCCCAAATACTAATTAATTAAAAGAAAAAAAGAATAACTTTACAGCAAAAAAAAAATCCTCACACTTCTTTATTCAAGTAACCAAAAGTAACGTCACCAGTAATGGGACCAATTGGCACTGTGAACTGCCTGACAGAAAGGAGCCAGATGAACTCAGCATCTCTTGTGGGGCAGTCGTGTTAACAAAAGCGTAACTTGAATCTAAACATAAGGAAACGAGTGAAAATCAAATTGAGAGAGGCTCTACAAAATAACTCATCTGTAATCTTCAAAAATGTCATGGTCATAGGGAATTCTACCCAATATTCTGTGATAATCTATATGATAAAAGAATCGGAGAAAGAATGGATGTGTGTATATGTACAAATGAATCACTTCTCTGTATAGCAGAAATTGTAACAAAATTTTAAATCAACTATACTTTAAAAAAAACTTAAAAAAAACCTTTCTGTCCCCTTTGGGTTTCATTTTCAAGGAAATCTGTGTGAAATGAGGGCAGAAGGGTGGTGGGCAGGAAGTTATAAGCAAAGACATCTATTCTTCATTGACATGGAACCAATATAAGAAAACTGCAGAAGCGAGACAGTAGACTAGAGGTAAGAAAACTAAGTCTCAACTGCATTTCCTCAATCAGTCATTTTCCTTCCTCTGAGATTCATTAGGAGGACGGTTTGGGCACTCAGTTCTGAAAAAAGAATAAACAGCGTAGAAGTGTGGCATCCATACACCCCACTGTAGCCCAGTTCCAACTGTCCTCGGTAAGCTTGCAGCATTCTGGGCTTCTCTGTCCCTTCTTCCAACCAGCAGAGCCCCGCCAGCTGGACCAGTGGGAGTCTCAGACAGCAGCTGCCCTAACGCCTGTCTGTTCCCCATATGGTCAGGTCTCCTGGGTTCCTAGAATTGCTCCCATTACCTCAGATGGGTAAAGGAATCCAGCCCATCTGTCTAGGATCTGTCCTCAGGTACTCTACCATAAATATGTGGTCCAGAGCCATACCTTGCCTACGATTCTCCTTTGCCTGGCACTGAACTAAGATCACTGGTTAATGGTTCTGACTAGACTTTACTGTGAACGTGGCAGCAGCCCGGGGTCTCACTAGCCCTCCACTCACTGGAGGATAACCCTGATGAGCTATTTCTAGATGTATCTACATTAATTATACTTACGCGACCCTAAAACATCAACAGCAATTTTACCTTTTTCTTGGCAAATGAGTACTTCTTCTTTGTACTGATATCTAACTCTGCTTTGAGTCTGCTACTGGGATTGATGAGACTTGTGCCTTTCAAATCCAGGTCTGAAAATCTTAAAACACAGGCCTCCAGGTCATCTCCCTGGTCTGGTGAAGCAGAAGACGGCATCTGGTTTGGTTGCAGCAGTGGAGCAGATTCCTTTCAGTTCACTATCTCCTGGGAAGTAAGCAAGGGGAAAACAATTTCCATGTCTTTACTACTTGAAGTAAACTTGAAGCTAATCAGTCATGCACGTGAGCACTGGTCCAGCAGCCCAAGCTATCCATTCTTTCACTCATTCATCCAAGAAATATTTATTTAGCATCAACAGCCTACACCACAGCCACAGCAACAACAGATCCAAGCCGTGTCTGTGACCTACACCACAGCTCATGGCAACGCAGGATCCTTAACCCACTGAGCGAGGCCAGGGATCAAATCCGAGTTCTCATAGACACTAGTCAGGCTCATTAACCACTGAGTCATGACAGGAATTCCTGGAAGGCTCTTTAAATCTCAAGAGGGTGGGTAAAGTCTTTCTGAGGCAGTAGCATTTAAGCAGAAATTGGAATTAGAGGACAAGACATGAAAACATTTAGGTAGGGTAAAAGATACCAAAAAAGCACCAGGTACAACCAAATCAATCAAGTTGTCTGTTAGTACCTTCAATTATAAAGACTTTGCTCTTTTTTGTCCCCTAATACTTGAGCTATGAAATTCCCTTTCTTAGAAGAAAAAAACTACCGAGAGAGCCCCATTTTTATGCTCTAGAAGAAATATACAAATTGCTACTGTGGCTATATCTTATTAAAATGGACACAGTACAACCAACATTCTTTCTTTTGTAAAGTCTGTGTTACAAGTGACCATTGTGAAGAGGAACATGCAAGACTGGCGAAAGCACAGGCACAGGCTTTGGACTGTGGTGCAGCTGAGTGTGAGTATGAACCTGGGCAAGATATTTAACTTCAGTCCTAATCCCCAAAGGTGTATAACAGGGATGACAGTATCTACCTCACAGGACTGCAGTGAGAACTAGAAAGAAGTATGTCGCATTTGGTATGTGCCTGGTAGATAAAATAGCACTGTGGGTACAGGTCTTAGTGACACAGTTAAGGTTCCTGTTCTCTTGGAGCTTATATTCTAGTAAAAGAAGAGACACCAAATAAGTAAACAAATTTAAAAAAAGCAAACAAGGAGCTCCCGTCGTGGTGCAGTGGTTAACGAATCCAAGTAGGAACCATGAGATTGCAGGTTCGATCCCTGCCCTTGCTCAGTGGGTTAAGGATCCGGCGTTGCTGTGAGCTGTGGTGTGGATCGCAGACACAGCTTGGGTCCTGCGTTGCTGTGGCTGCGGTGTAGGCCAGTGGCTACAGCTCCAATTAGACCCCTAGCCTGGGAACCTCCACATGCTGCGGGTGTGGCCCTAAAATGACAAAAAGGCAAAAAAAAAAAAAAAGCAAACAAACAGGAAAGTATGAATGATAAGAGCTGCTCCTTTGTTGGGGATCCTCCTTACTAAGATCCCTACCTCTAAATGTTCAGTTGCTCTATCTATACTCACCTTTGAGGTAATCCTCATCTAGTTCCTAGAATTAATCAACTATATTTACTTTAGAAAAATTGAGCAAGGGGAGGTAGGAGAGGTGAAAGCAGATTGGCCATTAGTTGGTAACCGCTGAAGCTGGTTGATAAAGTATGTGGGAGTTCTTTTTATAACTTCCTCTACTTCTGTAAGTATTTGAAGCTTCCATGAAAAAGTAAAAAAGGGAAATAATCATAAATAAAGAAAATCTTATGTTTAGAACACTATACAGTAAATGGCTCCAAATTTCTATCTCCAGGCTGGCTTCTCCTCTGAACTCCAAGTTCACATAACCAACTGTCTACTGGATGGCTTCAGCTGGAGAGCTAGGAAACTGTTCAAATGCAACTGTCCAAACCAGACTGTTAGGGAGTTCCCATTGTGGCTCAGTGGTAACAAACCCGACTAGTATCCATGAGGACGCAGGTTCGATCCCTGGTCTTGTTTAGTGGGTTAAAGATCCAGGGCTGCTGTGAGCTGCAGTGTAGGCTGCTGATGTGGCTTGGATCCCACGATGCTGTGGCATAGGCCAGCAGCTGCAGCTCTGATTCAACCCCTGGCCTGGGAAATTCCATATGCCGCAGGAATTCCTATTTTCTGGCTCAGCAGAAACAAATCTGACTAGTACCCATGAAAATTCAGATTCCATCCCTGGCCTCGCTCAGTGGGTTATGGATCTGGCATTGCTGTGAGCTGTGGTGTGGGTCACAGAGGCAGCTCGGATCCTGCGTTGCTGTGGCTGTGGCACAGACCAGTGGCTGCAGCTCCTTCCACCCCTAGTCTGGGAACCTCCGTGTGCCCTAGAAAGACAAAAAAATAATAAATAAATACATAATACACCAAACTATTAGAAAAAAAAACAGCTCTTAACTTCCTCTTCTTTTCTTCCTCACCTCTGTAAACAATTCCATTCTTCCTGTTACTCAGACAAAAAACTTTGGGATTCCTGTCTCCTCATTCTTTCAGACTATTGAAAATCCTATCAACTCTGCTTTTGAGTCACATCAGATGACACCGTACCACCTTCACTACCAGCTCCATTTAAGCCACCATCATTTCTTGCATGAATTATTGCAATTTCCTAACTGCCCTCCTCCTGTAAGAGCAAGAGGGGTGACTTTAAAAATAAGTCAGATCTCACCCTCCAAAGGCTTTTAAAGGCATCAGGATAAAGTCCAAGGTTCTTACAAAGCCTTCCCACCACCTCCTAATCTCATCTTTTTCTATTTTTGCTCACTACCTCTGACTGCAGTTTGTTGGATTCCTCAACCGGTCATCAGCACTGAGAAAGCAGGGGGTTTCCTTTGTTGGCCTCAGCCTCCTCAGCATCTAGAACAGTGCCTGGCACATTATTTAATAAATACAGTATTTGTGGTATGAAATAAAAGATTGGGTGGCCAGGGAAGGCTTCCTAAGGGGCTGATGCTTGAGCTGGGACTGAAATGACAAGGAGCAATCCATGCATAATTAAGGGCAAAAATCTTCAGGCAAAGGAAAGAGCGGATATAAATTCCTAAAGCGGGAACAAGCTTGACTTACCGGAGGTACAGGAAGAAAGAGTGGTTGGAACATAATGATAAGAGAGTAGAAAGAACCCTGTAGGTCACGTTGGAGTTTACAGAGCAAAGTCATGGAAGAGTTACAAAAAAGGAGTAACTCCCTCTGACTCTGGATCTCTTTTGAAAGTAGAGAGGGCAGAGTTTACCGATAGTTCATTAGGTAGTAAGTAAGGACTCAAGAATGACTCCTACCTACATTTTTGGATTAAGCAGTTGGATGGATCATGCCATTTACTGAAATGGGTAAAACCGAGGGAGTAGTAGGTTAGGATAGGAGTGAACGTTTCATTTCACGCTCATGAAATTTCAGATGGTCACCGACAAAGCAGTTAGATAAGCAGCCGTGGTCTTCATCAGAGATGTCAGGGCAGGAAATATTCACATACACATTATGAAAGTATCCAATAACCACTGAAAACATTACTAAAGCTATCAACAACTCAGCGGGGCGAAAGGGCAGACGATGCTCAGAGGCTAATCCCAGAGGACTAGGCTCACGTTTAGGCAGGGTCTTTCCGTCCCCAGGGAGGCTTGAGCTGCGCCGCCTCCCGCTCGGGCCCCACCCCGCGCGCCGGGCCTGGACCAATCACTCTGCCCAGCTTTCCCAAGTCGGCAAAGGCCCGGAAGTGGGGGAAAGATGAGCACCTACCCGCCAGGCCAGATCCTTTCTTAGATCTTTCTTCACGGAACGGTCTCCGCCTAGCAATTGTCAGCGCTCACCACCCTCGCACCTCCGGCCCCCGCCCCTGTTTACGTAGGAAGGAACGCCAGGGACCTCACCTCGCTCCGGAAGTCTAGGCGGTTGGCGAAAGGGCCGCCGGGAAAACCACTGAGAGGCCCGGGGGAGAGTCTGAAGTGGAGGGGGCCCTAGAGCGTCCCTCCTAGACCACCCCCGCGGAGGCGTGGCTCGCGGCCTGCGGGCTCGGCCGGCTGGGGAGGCGGTGCTCTCCGCGTGGCCCGGAAGGACTTCGAGCGAAGGCGGGCGAAGGAAGCAGCGGAGAGGCGGAGGCAGCCCGAGGGGGCGGTTGCGTGCGGACTAGACGGCCGTGGCCTGGTGAGCTTCCAGACGCCGGCTCTCCGGGACCCGAGCCCGCCGAGCCACCCGGCCACCTCTCCCCCTTGCGCTTCCGGGAGCCGTCGCGAGCGAGTGCGCCTGCGCGCCGGCCACTGAGCGAGCCTCGCGGCTGCCCTCGCTCCAGCCGGCTGCCCGACGGTTCCTGCCGCTCTCTTCCCGCCTGGCGTCTAGGCTCAGCGGCGTACACAACGTGCGGCATGTCACGGCGGCGGCACAGCGACGAGAACGATGGTGAGTGCTCTGGGCCCGGCTGCCGAAGCCGCGCCCAGGTGGGGCCGAGGTTTGGCTTCTCTGGGCTTCAGGTCTTGAGCGGAGGGACGGGAAGCCCTTCCCCCAGGAGCGTTTGGGGAGCCTTGGAGGGTAGCGGGTAGCACAGCGGGAGTGTGGCTAGGCGACTTTTGGGAAGCTCCTGCTTGCCCCCACCCCACCTCTTGACTCGTCAGCGGAGGGGAAGCCCGGTGGTCCCCTGGTCTCTAAGCACTCTTTAAGATACGGTCCTTAGTACCTCCGAGCAGGGAAGTATATTTGTGTCGGTGCCGCTTCCTCTTAGGGACGGTGACAAGGACCCACTCGTCCCAGTGTCTCGTTTTGAGCCTCAAACAGCATCTCTTAACGGCTCTCAGAAGGTGGGAGATCTGATGAATTGCAATCCGAGCTCTCTCCTGTGCGGGTCATCCTTGCCTTTGCCTTCTTTCAAACCACTGGGGGGAAAATTCAGCTTCTTATCCACACCCGAAAGGTTTTTAATAGATAGATGTACGTAGGTTATGTTAGATTTTGAACTGGCCGTAAACTTAACTTCTCTCGTCTAAGAAAAGAATGCCAGAAGACTCACTGGAGAGCTCGTAGAGATTAGATCGGGGTTCCCGTCTCGGTTTGGATATTTGCACTCATGGGGATTCTGGAATTGCCCTCATAGAAACCAAGAATAATTTTGCTAGTTAAAAATAGGAAACGATGCTTACGTTAAAAAAAAAAAGTTAACGCACGTCTAGAAAAGCAAAAAGAAACTAAAAATAATTTAGTTATTAATACTTGAAAATAGTGTGGTAAAGTGGTTAAGAGGCCAAACGTTGGAATCAGAGGGTTTAAGTTCAAAGTTAGACCCTGCCATTTATTTTGTGATCCTGCCCAGATTATATCACCTTTAAACCTTAATCTGTAGTGTAGGAGTGATGATACATGCCTGTTCTTGATTTTGTGAGCATTAACACATGTAACTAATTGCTCATGATGATATGTGTTTTATCATCTGTTAATGCTTAAGAGGTGATAAGCATTGGCGGATGTCAACCAGGTGGGGAAAAAAATACAGATCAAAAAGTTGGATTTAGGAGTTCCCGTCGTGGTGCAGTGGTTAAGGAATCCAGCTAGGAGCCATGAGGTTGCGGGTTCGATCCCTGGGCTCTGGCGTTGACGTGGAGCTGTGGTGTTGGTCATAGACGCGGCTCGGATCTGGCGTGCCTGTGGCTGTGGGGTAGGCCGGTGGCTACAGCTCCAATTCAACCCCTAACCTGGGAACCTCCCTGAGCCCTGAGTGCGGCCCTAAAAAGCAAAAAAAAAAAAAAAAAAAAAAAAGTTGGATTTAATTAATTTTCTTCACTAATATTTTTCTCTCCTTGAATGTTGGGGCACTTGAGGGTAGGAACCAAATCCCACTTAATTTTAACAATGAAATATCAGATTTCTGCTAGGACATGGCTTGAGAGGATATTCTAGTCCAGTCTTCTCACCTGACACCTAAGAGTCTAGATTTAGTATAATTAATGGAGACCCAGAGGTGCCCAGACACCAGTGAAAGCAAATCCAGGGTTCTTTTCACTACACATCTATTATTAGGCTGCATGCTTTGATTTCTTTCTTTCTTTCTTTTTTTTTAATCACAGGAGAGTTCTTGTATAATGTACATACAGAGCACGGAAAATAGTCTTCACATACTTTGCATTTGATTAATTAAAAACTTAAATCTCCTAGAAGCCATCACTTTGCATTTGGAGAACTTGAGTCTAAATTTAAAGTTCTTCCCATTTTCTTTGCTCTTCTCATGCTTTTTCTTATCTTCTTCTCCCTTCTAGGGTATTCCTAAAAGGAGAGGAAATGTTTCCAAGGGACAGCCTGGAGAATTGGATGTGAATATGTAGAAAAACAACTCTTGCTTTGGTTATTGGGATGCTAGCATAACTTTCTTAGGAGTTAGTTTCTGGCAACTAAAGCACTGTCCATTTGGCTCTTGCTGCAGGAATCTCAGAATAAATAAGACAAAAGGAAGTAAAATAAGGAGTTAAAGTTTATTATGAATAATTTAGTAGTAGAGGGGCAGTTTATAGTTTCTCTTAGTACACTGGAATTTCAGTAAATTGCCACACTTTGGGTAATGATCAGCTAGGATTTCTACTAAAATCAGAAGTATTGGGAGTTTAAAAAAAAAAAGAGAGAGGAGTTCCCGTCGTGGCGCAGTGGAAACGAATCCAACTAGGAACCATGAGGTTTCAGGTTCAATCTCTGGCCCTGCTCAGTGGGTTAAGGATCCGGGATTGCCGTAAGCTGTGGTGTTGGTCACAAACATGGCGCAGATCTGGTGTTGCTATGTCTGTGGCGTAGACTGGCAGCTGTAGCTCCGACTAGATCCCTAGCCTGGGAACCTCCATATGCTGCAAGAGTGGCGCAAAAAACCCTCTCCCCCCAAAAAAAGGAGTTCCCATCATGGCTCAGTGGAAATGAATCTGACCAGCATCCATGAGGACACAGGCTCAATCCCTGGCCTTACTTAGTGGGTCAAGGATCTGGCCGTGCTGTGAGCTGTGGTGTAGGTCGAAGATGCCACTCGGATCTGGCATTGCTGTGGTTGTGGTTTAGACCAGTGGCTACAGCTCCATTTTCAACCCCTAGCCTGGGAACCTCCATATCCTGGGGGTTCGGCCCTAAAAAGACAAAAAATAAAAAAAAAAGATTGGGAATTTAAATATTATAGAAGTCTCTTTTAAAATAGGCTGAGTTATTATTGATATATTAAATGCATCAGAGCATCTCTGAGTTATTGTCAACTCTTATCATTGACTGCCATGACTTCCATATGCTTGACTAGATATAATGATTTATTCAACAAATATATAACAGTGCCAGGCACAGCTCTAACTACTGACAATATAGCAGTGGACAAGATAAAGATGCAACCTTCATTTTACAGGCAGAAAACAAAGTGTATCATATGGTGATAAGTGCTATGGAGAAAAGTAAAGAGAGTAGAGGCTGCTGGGGGAGGAGTTGCTGTTTTGCGTTGGTTGGTGAGGGAAGGCCTCCCGGAGAATGGCATCTGAACAAAGACCTGCAGAAGGTGAGGGAGCAAACCAGATGGCAGCATGGTGAAAAACAGTAGTCTAAACAAAGGAAACCTTGGGGTCAATTTGATGTAGTGGAGTAGAAGAAGGAATTGCAGAAGATGAGATCAAAGAGGTGGCAGAGGATCAGCTCATGGAGGGCAATGTTAAAATTATATCTCTGTGTTGAGACTAGAATGTCCAGGATCCAGAGAGACAAGTTGGGAGGCCATACCAAATAAGTTCACCTAGAGATGGATTTATAGACAAGGAAAGTCCTAAATGGAACTTAATGTGTATGGATGCTGGTCCAGTGCTGAATCTGACTCATTTCTTAGAATCTTTTTAAGGATGTCTTTGAAGCTGTTCCATTATTTTGGGTAGGCATACAATAGCTTTTCAATATACTGTTTTGTTCTTTTAAGAAAGTGTTTTAATTGTCTATAATCTTAGCCAAAACCCCATATTAAGTCCCTTTTAAGCTACTTAGAATTAAGTCCTTACTTTTAGACTGTGACTAGTTTTTTACTTAACTATAGAAAAAATAAAATGAGTAGAAATGAAGGGATTTGTTATTCTGATGAAGAGTGTAGTTTGTTTCAGAAGCGATGGTCACTTCTTTAAATCTGCAGGATCAAGGTACTTTAATTTTCCCTTTTTCTTGTAGACTTTTGGTACTTGCTATTTTACAGAGTTGGTTTTTGTTTCTGCTTTGTGAATCTAAAATTTTTTATAGTACATCTAATTCTAAATAAGGATATAAGATGTGTAGTAGAATGTATCCATATAGAATTAGGATCACCTTATTAAGAACCTTTCAGATGGGCTAATTAATAGAGACTTGCTCTTCTCTTTTCTACTAGGCAAGAGTGTCAGAGTAAAGTGGCAATATGTAGCTTTAATTTACATTGTAAAACTTTTACTTGGTTACATATTAATATAAAATCTGTTCTTGTTTTGAGAGCTATCATAGATACTCTTTTCTTTGTACAATTGCACCTATAGCATATGGACGTTCCCAGGCTGCACCTGCGGCATATGGAGGTTCCCAGGCTAGTGGTTCAATTGGAGCTGTAGCTACTGGCCTACACCACAGCCATAGCAACGCCAGATTTGAGTTGAATCTGTGACTACACTGCAGCTTATGACAACACCAGATCCTTAACCCACTGATCAAGGCCAGGGATCAAACCTGCCTCTTCGTGGACACTATGTCTGGTTTTAATCCATGGAGCCACAGTGGGAACTCCTACCATAGATATTCTTGAGGGTAGGGGAAAACATTCAGCTAATTCCCAAAATTTTATTCTTAATAAAAGCATTTATTCTACTTCCCCATGCTCTTGCCCACATTTTCCTGAATTCATTATCCTGTTAATGTGGGTTAAGTTCACATTGTGTCGGGTAGTTCCACACCCTTTATGTTCTCTGGAATATCGGGTGAGAGTGGGCCATCTCTTACTCCTTACTACTTTCTGCCTCTTGTCATTCTCCAAACATAGTAAAAATGGGAAGAAGAGAGGAAAAGAGGGGTTGTAGTTCAGAGACAGGACTATATACTTGTATTTTCTGTTTCTTCAGAAATCCAGCTTCTCTCCCACAGCATTATTTTTTTTTCAGTTTTACAGGAGGGCCAAGGAGGGTTGCTTTAAAGACTGGAGTATGGTTCTAAACTGATCTGAGAATGAGCCAGCTATGTGGTTAATTTAGAGAGGGCAAGGAGGTGGAGTGTGGGATAAAGGGTTGGCAAAGTAGTTGGGCCAGAAAAAACAGTGGTTAAGGTTTACACAAAACAACCAAAAATAAGTAAAGAAGCTGCTCTCATTCAGCTAGTTTTTTAGCATCTGCATTCTCCCAATCTTACAGGAACCTGGTTCTGAAGAACATTGAGTATGTTCTGCTTTCTAGAACAGAGTTTCTCAACATCAGCTCTACGGCCATCTTGGGCTGGATTATTCTTTGTTGTTGGGAGTTGTCCTGTGCAGTGTGGTATGTTCAGTAGAATTCCTGGCTACCCTGGATGCCAGTAGCACTCCTTAGCTGTAACAACTAAAAATGTCTCCAGAGATTGCCAGGTGGCTCCTGGGGGACAAAATCTAGTCAGTTAACTTGAAAACGATTGCTCTTGGAGAAGACTGTTTTAATGTCCTGGCTGATAGCGTATATAAACATTGCCTCAAATGTGCAGTTTTTTTTTCCATGAATGAATCCTGGAAGTAGAAATCCTTCCTGTCAAATTTGGGTCTTTCTGTGATGGAACCTTCATAAGAGATCCTGTGACTTCATTTTGATGTATACTTGAGAATCAGGGTCCCTGATCCCACTATACCTCACATGTCCACAACTTTACATGGCAGATATCTCCAGGAATACATTTCAGCAGTCAGGCCGCTACGTTTATATTTGCCATGTCATTGTCCCTTCAAATCTATGTTCAGTAGTTATTTAAACCAGATCCTAATGGTATAGCGGTTGGGGTATCAAAGCACACGGTGTTTTGCCCTCTGGCCTTTTATAATACTTTGTCTGGTCCTATCTAGATAGTAATAGATAGGTTTTATTCAGCTTGAGTTTAGGTGGTAGGTACCTAAAGATCATTCCAGACAGTGGAAAAAATTAACACCCCAAGTTTAGAATAGCCAAGTGCTGTGTTTTATGAAAGTCACTGAATTTTTCAAGCCACATGTTCCAACGGCTAGATGATTATGAACTCCATAAAAGTGGTTTAGTTCCTTTGGCTCTACAGAACTGGAGAGGATTAAATATATGTATGACTTATTTCTGGGTAACCCTATATCTGCAGATTTTCATTATTAATACAGATCCCCAGTACAATTACAGATGATTGCTTTCTTGTCCACATATTATCCTAATAATCTAACTGGTGGAAGTCAAAAATTGAATTATATTGGGAAACTGGCTATCACTGTGTAGAGCGACAGCATTGTGTTCCATATTTAACACTGTTACTGGAAATTTTTTCATACACCTATAAATGTAATAATATATATAATAATATATAATGTATATATTCATTAAGAAAAAACAGCTAATAAGTCTACAGGGAAAAAAAATATTTTTCAGACTTACTTTATTCCACAAAAGGATGTAAGGGGAGTATGTTGAGGTATTAAACAAAATGATGAGGTCATTAACAGCAAGACTGAACAATGGACAGTGCAGTGCTTAAGGATGGTTTGTAGAACAGCATCATTCAACTTGAATTCTTTAGCAACCAAAAGGACAGATAGATGACTGGTAATCATTTCAACTTTTTGAATGATAGTTTTTTAACATAACAGGATCAGTAGTTAAAGTACAGAATCAAGAGCCAGTTAAAGCAGGGAACCATAAAACATACACTTTTTCCCATCAATTATTTGATATAGTGCTCAGGACATTTCTTTGAGTATGTCTACTGATTATAATTCCCATGGTTTGAGATAATCTAGACCCTAGTGCTGCATGGTCTATAGAACTAAAACCGTTAAATGATGAGTTAGGAGCTTAGACACTTGTAAAACTAGTGAGTTATACTAATGTTTTATGCTCCCTTTCCCTCACCTTTTTTTTTTAACGAAAGTTTTTTTTTTCACTAATAAGTCTTTCCAAAACATCTTTCTTGGTTTTATACCGATATTTCATCAGTTTATAGAATACTTTTCATTATTAGAATAATGAGTACTACTGGTACTGATAGGTTTTAGGAACAAGCGACCGAGGATGAATAAACAAGTCAACTTTGAAAAAAGGAACTAGCCATGCATGGGTGTTCTTCTAATTGCTGGTGATTAACATGTTACGGGCACCTTTGCGGTATCCACAGAAATGGACAGGGCCGCTGCATTGCGTAGCTCCATGGGGCACTATTCTCACAAAATTTAACGTAAATAATGGCTCCTGGAGTTAATATACTGCCCGAGGGTATGGAGACTGTTGGTTGATCTAGCCTTGTCTGAGAATTAGTTAAGGTTACAGTTAAGGGCTACTCTGTGTAAATAGTAGGGCTTCTGGTAGAAAAGAATAAAGTTTTTGATAATGGGTTCATCATGTAATGTTCACTTTTTTACATTGTTGAAACAGGGGGACAGCCTCACAAAAGGAGAAAGACCTCTGATGCAAATGAAACTGAAGATCATTTGGAATCTTTAATATGCAAAGTGGGAGAAAAGGTATGCCTTAAAATAGGCACAGGCTGGGAGTTCCCTTTGTGGCGCATCGCAATCCAACTAGTATCCATGAGGATGCTGGTTTGATCCTTGGCCCTGCTCAGTGGGTTGGGGAACTGATGTTGCCATGAACTGTGGTATAGGTCACAGATGCGGCTTGGATCTGGCATTACTGTGGCTTTGGCATAGGCCTGCAGCTGCAGATCCGATTCCACCTGGGAACTTCCATATGCCATGGGTGTAGCCCTAAAAAGAGAAAAAAAGAAAAAAAAAGGTAGGCACAGGCTTGATGGGCTTCTTAGGGTTGTAGTTGATTGCACTTGATTAATTTCTGTATCTGCAAACTTGATGATCTAAGTTTTAGGGAGGCTTGTATTTTCATGCATCTATCACAAAGTAAGTGCATATTAAAACCTCCCGTCAGGGCTCAGTGATTAACAAACCCAAGTAGTACCCATGAATGTGGGTTTGCTCTCTGGCGGTGCTCAGTGGGTTAAGGATCCATCATTGCTGTGAGCTGTGCTGTAGGTTGCAGACATGGCTTGGATCTGGCATTGCTGTGGTTGTGGCGCAGGCCAGTGGCTACAGCTCTGATTTAATGCCTAGCCTGGGAACCTACATATGCCGCAGGTGTGGCCCTAAAAAGACAAAAATAAATAAATAAAAATAAATAAAACCTTTGGAATGCAGATAATCAAAAGTTAAACAATTTTAATCATTTACATGGAATATGAATCTTAGAAAAGACCTTAGGAAATAGTCTGCTCAATTTAAAAATGAAGACCAAGTAAGTCCTGAATATTTGAGATAATTTGCCTAATCATATGGTAAGAGAATTAGCTAGAGAAGTGGAATAGAGCCCACTATATTATCCTGTTTCTAATACTTGTTCTGCTGTCTTAGATTGCCTTTTACATTTCATTCATTCTCTTTTCATGGGTTTCAAAATAATAATAACCACCTGACTTTACACTAAACTGTCATAATGTCTTATGCATAACTTTTTATGATCACCCCTGGAAAATATTAACACACTAACTGTTGAGTACTTGACAGATATTTAATATGCTCTCCTTACAGAGTGCCTGCTCTTTGGAGAGCAACCTAGAAGGCTTGGCTGGTGTTTTGGAAGCAGATCTTCCTAACTACAAGAGCAAGATCTTAAGGCTTCTCTGTACAGTGTATGTATACAAAAGATTTATGAATCCAGGTGATAATGCATTATCTATTCTTAAATGCTTGGGAATGTTCAAAAGATGTGTTTATGTTCCATATGTCATCCATTTTCTTTCTGTGGGGAATTTGTCAAATGGAATGACCTTTGGCCCTTTGGTGAACTCTTAAGAGATAAATTGGACAAAAATTGAACATTTTCTTTGTTGTGTTTCTTGGATCCATAGAATCATTTGAGTTGTCTACTTTTAAGTGAGAAAATAGACACTTTTGCGTTCAACAGTTTTCAGCATGTACGATTAAATATATATAATAGAGTTTAATTAATATTTTTAATCAATAGTATCCAACTTATTTGAGAACCCTTCACTCAAGTAATAGCCCTTCTTAGAAGACTGAAAATGCTTTTCAAGCTATGACATAATAAGCGTGATTTTTCTCTGAGTTAGATGAACTAGAACAAGTATTAGTATTTAATTTTTAAGGACATTACAGTAGGAAAAGTCTCACCTGAGATCATGAAATAGTCTCTCTCAGCAGCGGAATTAACAGCCTAGACTTCCTCATCTCTCTGGTTGACATTGATCACTCTAAACTGTATGCTTTGCAAAGAAGTAGCTATGACTTCTGGATAAAGAAGTGTTCATTTTGAAGGTGGCTTAAGTTGTTATTTCAGTCATTCTTAAATAATGTGGTTTTTTTTCATTGCTTACAGCTAGATTTTAATTTAAAAGTGTACACACAAATTGAAACTAGCAGTGGATTTTACCTTTTTTTTTTTTTTTTGTCATTTTAGAGCCAGACATGTGGCATATGGATTCCCAGGCTAGGGGTCGAATTGCAGCTATAGCTGCCAGCCTATACCACAGCATCATGGGATCTGAGTGGCATCTGTGACCTACACCACAGCTCATAGCAGCGCCAGATCCTTAACCCACTGAGCATGGCCAGGGATCAAACTTGCATCCTCATGGGTAGTAGTCAGGTTCATTAACTGCTGAACCACAGCGGGAACTCCTCAGATAGTGTTTTGAAAGAATCCAGTTGATATTCAATAAGACATGTCCTTAGACTAGGAAACTACTAAGGAGAATTACTTTACTGTAGTAACTTAGATAACTTCTGTTCTGAAAGCATTTATTCGAATGGAGTATATTTATGCTTAAACTCTAAGGGAAGCCAGGACTTTGAGGTGGGGAAGAGTAAAGGTTGAATGGTTACTATCAGTGCAAGTTATTTTTTTTAAACCTAAATTGTCCCTAATACTCATGCTAGGAACTTTGGGAAAACAAAATGTAAGAGAGTTTGAATGATCATGAATTCATATTTTTCTTTTTGAGCTAATTTCTAAAGACTGACTAAAGTAGGGATCAACATTTCCTTTTTCTGAAGTATGGCTATAATCCTCTTTTCTACTTTTCAAATAACTTTAATGAAAATTAACACTTAAGTAAGCAAACTGGGATGTAAAGACATCTTACTGCATTGGGGTACCACTTTAGAAATTCAGCAATTTAACTGATAGAAACTGGGTTTAGTTCTGAATTTTTTTCTAAGCAGCTAGAATAGTATTTCTCAAAGTGGAATTCTGGGAGTTCTCATCATGGCTAAGTGGTTAACGAATCCGGCTAGGAACCATGAGGTTGCAGGTTCGATCCCTGTCCTCGCTCAGTGGGTTAAGGATCCGGCTCTACCGTGAGCTGTGGTGTAGGTCGCAGACGTGGCTCGGACCTGGTGTTGCTGTGGCTGTGGCATAGGCTGGTGACTGCAGCTCCAACTAGACCCCTAGCCTGGAACCTCCATATGCCGTGGGTGCTGTCCTAGAAAAGGCAAAAAAAAAAAAAGAAAAAAGTGGAATTCTGATTCCATGACAGTTGGTCTGCTAAGTTTAGAAATTTTGTATGCTCTGTTTCCCCCTTATTGATTCTGCGTTAAGGAAACACAATTCCCAGGTATTTTACCATGGAAACCATTTTCTGTAGAACTGCTATTCAGTTCCACTAAGCACATTGGATGAAAAACTGGTCTAACATTAGTTATATCTCCTCCAGTTTGATGACTTCACAATTAAGAGTGTTTTACTTTCTTAACTTGTGGATTAACTAATTAGAATTAAAATGAAAAAATTGAGGGGGCCAGGTCTGCAACTCTTCTCGATATTTATGCCTTTTCTGAAGTAGTTTTGAAAATATAGCTAAATGTAAGGCTTTTCTAAAATTATAAAAATAAAATTTATGTAATATGAAATTCAGGAACTTAATGCTATTGTTTTGGGATCTTCTTGTTGTACTGGGTTCTCAAATTAGTGCACGTCTGTTACCTGAGAAGTTGACAATTTATACAACACTAGTTGGACTGTTGAATGCCAGGAATTACAACTTTGGTGGAGAATTTGTAGAAGCCATGATTCGTCAACTTAAAGAATCATTGAAAGCAAACAATTATAATGAAGCTGTATATCTGGTAAGTTTTTTGGTTTGGGGTGGTTTTTTTTTGATATATTAGTGTTGGAATGGAGAGGAGAGGTGAGCTACAACCAAATAATTTATCTTTTCTCTTGAAATATAGTTCCCCACTCACCACAACAGCTGCCCTTTTGAAACCATTCTCATTAAAGGTACAGAGCTCATTTTACCAAGTCCAGTGCTTCTTTTCACTCTAAATCTTAGTTGACCTTCCTGCAGCACGTGGTGCTTTATACTGCTTTCTTGCTCTCGGTTTCTGCAGCACCACTTTTTTCAGAACCTCGTGCTGCAACCTACCTTCTTTTTCTGTCTCCTTTTACTGGATCAGCTTCCTTTGCCCCTTCAATTTTTGACTTTCCTAGGATTCTGTCCTCACTGCATTTTCTTCCAAATACTCTTTCCTAAAGCATTCTCATTCTCTCTCATAGCTTCATAAACTACCTTTATATTGAGGTGCCCCGCCCCAAACACACACCCAAAATCTGTAATCTGTATCTTCTACTTCAACCTTTCTCTTGAGCTCCAGACTTATGTTCCAAATACTACTTGGATAGCCCTAATGTATCTTGCCTGGAATTCCCTGAATTAATGAATTATTCATACCTCCTTTCCTCTGTTGTCACCCCAAACTGCACAAATGGCTGCTAGTTACTGGATAGCCCATCTAGAAGCCAGGGCATTCATTTTTGTCTTCCTTTTGCCCCCTCATACTCCGAGCAGTCCCCAAGTCCTGTGTAGAATTCAGCCTCCAGTCATCCCCTTCTCCTTTGTCTCCAGGGCCTCTAGTATAGTTCATGCCTTCCTTCTTATGTCTAAATAGCCTCTTAACTGATCTTTTTACATCCACATTCTCTACCTTTCACTTTATCTTCTACAGTGACACCAGAGTGCTCTTTCTGTAATAAGGCTCTGTTCGTGTTGGTTACGTGTTAAAAACCTCAGTTCCTTCCCGTTGTCCACAGAGAATGGTCTTCAAAGCCTGATGCACAAGATGATGCAGGAAGTAACTATCAGAACTCTTATCTTAAATGGAAATGAAATTAAGCCTTAGTAGTTGTATACATAGATTGACAATGGGCCAGTGTATGTTATTTATATATATATATATAGTTTTTTATATCTGTAATTTTATGTATACACACACACATATATGTACATATACATATATATGTATATATGAGGTATGTGATCAAATTCTTTTCTGCTGAGTACACAAAAGAGTTTAGACACCCATCACACTGTAACGTAAAGCTGAGACTTCATTAAGTCTGACCCTAATGGCTGGACTAGTCTGTTTCTATTTGTCTCCCATATACCCTCCAGCTATACTTGCAGAATACTTGCAGATCCCTACACCATGTTTTTGAACCTCTCTGCCTAGACCCTCTCCTCGCTCCCCACTTGAGGATGACTTTACTTATCCTTTAATGACCTAGATGGATTGTTACCTCCCTTAAGATGTTTTCCCCTCTCTCTTTGTCCTGTTTCTAGAGGAGTTTTTTATTTATCCTTTTAGTATAGGAGTCATCCCTTCAGGTTGAGATTTGGCTTGTTCCACCGGACTATTAGCCCCCATATGACAGAGACTCTAATATGCTCAGCAGTGTCCTATAAAGGACATCCAATAAATATCTTTTCATGAATTTCCGTTTCTGTTGTCCAGTGAAAATTTTCTTCACAGCTAAGGTTGTAGTGGCTAGAATATTAGTGTATGTTCTTAGTCCAGTATAAATGTGAAGCTGTAAATGCACAGACTTCTGTCCCTCCTATAGTCACTCTCACAGCTACTCAGCTCTGCTGTTAGAGCATAAAAGCAGCCACGAATAGTATGTAAACAGATGAGCATGGCTGTGTAAAAGTTGATTTGTGGACACTGAAATTTACTTTCATAACTTGTGTGAATCAAAATATTCTTTGGGGTCTTTTTCTAACATTTAAATATCTAAAGCCTATTCTTAGTTCACAGGCTGCTTAAAAAATAGGCATTGGGCTAGCTTTGGTCCTTGGGCTATAGTTTTTCAGACCTGTGGTTTCAGCCTTTACAAAATTGCTTATTTTATAATTACTATAAAGGGCATTTACATTTAATAGAAATGGTTTTACCCAACAGGTCCGTTTTTTATCCGATCTTGTGAATTGTCATGTCATTGCTGCTCCATCAATGGTTGCTATGTTTGAAAATTTTGTAAGTGTAACTCAGGAAGAAGATGTGCCTCAGGTGAGAAGACTCCTTGTGCTGAATCTTGTCTATACAGTACCAGGAATTTTTCACTAGTAACCCTTTAGTAGTTAAAAAACCCCAGAAGATTAACAGGTTATCATATTATAAATTCTTCATATCTAGGAATTCCCATTGTGGCTTAGCAGAAACAAACCCCACTAGCATCCGTGAGGATGCAGGTTCCATCCCTGGCCTCGCTCAGTGGGTTAAGGATCTGAAGTTGCTGTGAGCTATGGTGTAGGCTGGCAGCTGTGGTGTAGGCCAGCAGCTGCAGCGCTGATTTAACCCTTAGTCTGGGAACTTCCATATGCCGCATCTGCAGCCCTTAAAAAAAAGCAAAAAACTTAATATCTAAAAACTAGGTCAACTGGTATAATGGTGGGTTCTCATGACCTCTGCATGTTAGCTAAATGATCCAATCTGGTAAGATTAAAACTAATGTATCTAAAAATGCTCTGGGGAGTTCCCGTCGTGGCTCAGTGGTTAATGAATCCGACTAGGGACCATGAGGTTGCGGGTTCGATCCCTGGCCTCCCTCAGTGGGTTAAGGATCTGGTGCTGCCGTGAGCTGTGGTGTAGGTTGCAGACGCGGCTCAGATCCCGCATTGCTGTGGCTGTGGTGTAGGCCGGCAGCTATAGCTCCGATTAGACCCCTAGCCTGGGAATCTCCACATGCCGCGGGTGCGGCCCTAGAAAAGGCAAAAAGACAAAAAAAAAAAAGTAAAATAAAATAAAAATTCTCTGAATGAACCAGATATTTTCATTAAGCGCTTTTAACTAGTATCCATAGGATTTCATTGAAGAATAGATACGGTATGTTTGAAAATCCACTAGTACCTATTTTAAATGTAAGTTTTAAAATATTCTTTAGGTGCGGCGGGATTGGTACGTGTATGCCTTTCTGTCGTCATTACCCTGGGTTGGAAAGGAGCTGTATGAAAAGAAAGATGCAGAGATGGACCGCATCTTTGCCAACACTGAAAGCTATCTTAAGTAAGAACACAGCAGCATGGTAGTGGTTTTGTGTCCCCTTTTAAGTTTTTTTCAGAATAATTTGGTCGTAAGTTTCATTTTCTGTTAATAGGTACTTCTTTGGAAATTGTTAATATTTACTTAGTTATAAATAGAGCTAAAGTAAGTCTAAAGATAAAAATCTGGCTTTGTCGTTACATTAAGTTACCTTTAAATGATTTTTTCAATGTTTTATATTTTTTTAAATTTTGCTTTTTTAGGAGTCCCTACTGTGGCTCAGTGGTTCAAGACCCTGAGTAGTGTCCGTGAGGATGCAGGTTCAGTCCATGGCCTTGTTCAGTGGGTTAAGGATCTGGCATTGCCACGAGCTGTGGTATAGGTCACAGATGCAGTTCAGATCCCATGTTGCTGTGTCATAGGCTGGCAGCTGTAGCTTTGATTTGATCCCTAACCCGAACTTCCATATGCCACAGGTGCAGCCCTTAAAAAAGTTTTACTTTTTAAAAATAATATCTAGATGCTTGCAAAAGAATGAAAATAAAAGAGTGTGAATATCCTGTTAAAGTCCTTTCCCCTTTTTATACAAATGATACGGTATACACACTTGCTTTTTTCCTTCTCTACACGTTTGCTCCCCACCTCACCCAGTATAGATTGGACTTGTTGCTTAAAAGTATTTATCTCTACCTCATTCTTTTTAACAGCTGTATAGTATTATACTCTTTTTTTTTCCCCTCTTTTTTACTTTTTATGGCCACACCTGGAACATATGGAAGTTCCCAGGCTAGGGGTCAAATCAGAGCTGCAGCTGCAGACCTAGGCCACAGCAACACCAGAGCCAAGCCACATTTGCAACCTGTGCCTCAGCTTGTTGCAATGCTGGATCCTTAACCCTCCGAGCAAAGCCAGGGATCGAACCCACATTCTCATGGATGCTATGTCAGGTTCTTAACCTACTGAGGCACAATGGGAACATCAGTATTCCACTCTTTTAATGTACCATAATTTCTTTAACTTGTCTCCTGTTGGTAGACATTGAGGCTATGCAAGTCTTTCGTTATGGTAAACAGTGTTTCAATGAGTATCCTTGTACATGTGTATATACGTTTGTGGGGAATGTCAGTTCTTAGAAATAGCATTGCTGGGTTGAAGTGTCTTTACTGTTTTAATTTTGATAGATTTAGTCAAATTGCCTTTCAAAGAGATTATACCCTTCCAGTTCTTTTCTTAAAGAGACTATATCAATTATCGCTCTGCAGGCAATGTTTTTGAGTTTTTGAAACTTTGTATTTGCCTACATTTTGGCAATACAATACATTATCAGAGATTCTGATATCTGCCAGTCTGATAGGTTAAAATGTTTCACTCGTTTAATTTGAATTTTTTAAATTGTGAAAACAACATCTTTTCATGTTTTTAAAGACCTAAATGTAGATTTTCATTTTTATCTTTAGAAGACGCCAAAAGACCCATGTACCTATGTTACAGGTATGGACTGCTGAGAAACCACATCCGCAAGAAGAGGTAAACTGTTTTCGGTTTCTTATGATACAAGCACAGTTGGAGTAGATTCTAATATCTGTGACGTATTTGAGTTCTTCCATTTGTGAAACCTTAGCTAGGTTTTCACATTTCATATCAGGAGTTCAGCTCCTCAAAGCCCTATGCATATAGTGGATTTTTAATAAATGCTAGAATGTCATTGAAACAGTCCATATTCGGAGTTCCCGTCGTGGCTCAGTGGTTTATGAATCCAACTAGGAACCATAAGGTTGCGGGTTCGATCCCTGGCCTTACTCAGCAGGTTAAGGATCCGGCGTTGCCATGAGCTGTGGTGTAGGTTGCAGACGCGGCTCGGATCCTGCGTTGCTGTGGCTGTGGCGAAGGCCGGCAGCTACAGCTCCTATTAGACGCCTAGCCTGGGAACCTCCGTATGCCGTGGGTACGGCCATAGAAAAAGACAGAAAGACAAAAAAAAAAGAAAGAAAGAAATAGTCCATATTCTGTGGGATTCCAGATAGCATAGAATTGATGTATTTTTTATTGAATGCCCAATTTGAAAAAGTAAGTGGTAACAGCCCAATCTCTACAAAGTAATTAAAGAAAAAACGAACTTGGCACTGTTTCTTTGTACTATATTTTAATTGTAAGTTAGCTTGCTTTTGTATCCTGTATTTTAGAAAATAGTCAACTTCCAGTTTTTTTCTAGTCAAAATATATCATCTAGCCTTCAGATATCTATTAATTATTAAAAATAATCTGTCTTTAGTATTTAGATTGCCTGTGGGCCCAGATTCAGAAATTGAAAAAGGATCGCTGGCAGGAGCGGCACATCCTAAGACCTTATCTTGCCTTTGACAGCATTCTGTGTGAAGCACTGCAGCACAATCTGCCTCCTTTCACTCCACCTCCTCATACTGAAGACTCCGTGTACCCGATGCCAAGGGTCATCTTCAGGATGTTTGATTACACAGATGATCCTGAGGTACATGCATGACCAATAGGAGTTCCTTTCAAAGGGCCCGTGTTATTTATACTTGTGATATAATCTTGTTTGAATTATGCTGGTGGGACATTTTAATTTTGAGTTGTTTAATATCTAAGAGAGTCAATGGCAGTGAAGTTAACAGTTTAGTTCTGTGAATGGTGTCACCTCATTATGCAAGAAATCATGTTTATCCTGTAAATTAAGAGCACAGCGTGTACCTGAAGAGTGTAGGTTTGAGAGCCAGATTGGTTGGAGTTTTAATCCTGGTTTAGTCAGATCTTAGCTGTGTCATCTTGGGTGAATTATTTGCCTCTCTAGCCTTATTTTCCTAAATAAGGAGTAATAATAGCATGTATCATAAAGTCATAATGATAATTAAATTATTAACACACATAAAATGCGTAGAGCAGTATGTGACACACGATGAATGCTAAATTTCATTTTCTTTAATAAAGCTATTTTTAAAGAAAAATGCCTAATTTTGGAGATTGTACCCCTTTAATCCTGTTTGTCTTATCGTTCATATTATATATTTTTAAAATATTATATTTTTATGTATGTATTTATTTTTGTCTTTTTAGAACCTCACTGGTGGCTTATGGAGGTTCCCAGGCTAGGAGTAGAATCAGAGCTATCTATAGCTGCTAGCCTACACCACAGCCACAGCAATGTGGGATCCAAGCCGTATCTGTGACCTACACCACAGCTCATGGCAACACCAGATCCTTAACCCACTGAGCAAGGCCAGGGATTGAACCCACATCCTCATGGATGCTATTTGGGTTCATTTCCATTGAGCCACGACAGGAACTCCCATAAAGTATTTTTAATTTAAAAGCCCCAAAGGATAGTATGACCTGACTTTATAAGTATGAGCTGACTTCATAGTTTTTAAATATACATTTTCTTTATTATGACATCAAATTATTTAGCCATTATACTTTATAATTAAAATGTGTAATTTTGATATGAACATTTGGTACAAAAATTTACATTTTAACTATACTTTAGTTATTTTGTATCTTTGCATTTCAGTGACACCTTTGATATCCAAGCAGCAAGCACCAACAATCACTAGATTGGTTCTGAATAGACACTTGTCTGGCTAAAGTACCATACATGCTGTCTCATACATCCCGGTCAGCATGGAGCAGAGTTTCTCAGCCTCAGCACAGTTGATGTTTCAGTCTGAGTAATCCTTTGTGTGGGGCTGTCGTGTGAATTGTAGGGTGCTTGGTAGCATCCCTAGCCTCTACCCTCTAGATACCAGTAGAGGCTAAATATCAGTTGTAACAACCAAAAATGTCTCCAGAGATTGCCAGATGTCCCCTTAAGGGCCATAATTGTTCCCAGTTGAGATCCACTGGCCTAAGAACCAGTATTAATACACAAGGTCAAATTTGAGTTTTCTTTCGCTATCTTCTCTCTTCTGTGCTGCAGAAATTTGCTTATGACCAGTGAAATGATAGTGTATGTATACTCTATCTCAAAAAAAGTTATTGGATATCCAGTTATATACACAAAATCATCACCTTGTTACCCATTTGCAGTATTCCATATATAATAAAATGCTTTTAGTATTATGTAATGGTCTGATTTGGTATGTATAATTTAAAACCTAATTTACACTAAGACTGCTAGAATCTTTGTGATTAGGTATTTAGTTTACAAGGAGAACATTAGAATGGGAACTCAAAATTTGCTCCTCCTGTACAGTTCATACTGAATTGGTATTGTCTCTGTAGTGTGCCCATCATCCTTTGCCTGAAGAACATAAATATACAGAATATCTGTTTGGAGGGGATTTGGTTTTTTGTTTTGGCCTTTCAAATAAACATGTATTTTTTTTAACTAGAAGTAAAGTAAATTAAAGTAAAAGTCACCATTAAGAGTCTACAGTAGTAGGAGTTCCCGTCGTGGTGCAGGGGAAACGAATCCGACTAGGAACCGTGAGGCTGTGGCTTCGATCCCTGGCCTCACTCAGTGGGTTAAGGATCCAGCATTGCCGTGAGCTGTGGTGTAGGTCGCAGACGTGGCTCTGATCTGGCGTTGCTGTGGCTGTGTCGTAGGTCAGCAGCTGTAGCTCTGGTTAGACCCCTAGCCTGGGAACCTCCATATGCTGTGGGTGTGGCCCTAAAAAGTTAAAAAAAAAAAAAGAGTACAGTAGTAAATAAATAAGAAAATACTCTTTGCATCTGTCAGCTACACGTATTTTTTTTAATTAAACAGTATTATGTAGATAATGTTCTTTAACCTTTTTAAAACAATATGGTATGGATATCTTTCAATGTATATATAATTTTTATGTCTGCATAGAGTTTGAAATAAAATTCTCCATCCATCCATGTTTATTATGGAAGTAGTCCACTCCCATGGTTTAAAAAAATAAATCAGGTTGTATAGGGCTAATAATACACAAAAATTGTTTAGTTTGTTTCAAATAATAATTGAGATGGACAAGGATTGTATAGCGTCAGATGTAGTATAAGAAATACTAGCTGACATTTCAGGCCAGTGGTAGACATAAAGGAACACAACAATAAAATTTGCTGAAATGTTTGTGAACGTTTATTCCCAGCAACCAGTACAGTGTCTGGCACATAATAAACTCTCATATGTTTGTTGAATAAATGAAAAAATATTTTGTCTAGTCTGCAGTATGTACATTGGGTTTTCTTTCTAGGGCCCTGTGATGCCAGGGAGTCATTCAGTGGAAAGATTTGTAATAGAAGAGAATCTTCACTGCATCATTAAGTCCCACTGGAAAGAAAGGAAGACTTGGTAAGATCCGTTTTGTGGTACTTTTATTAGAGTGGAGAAAAAGTAGCGACCTTGATGATTTAGTGAGAGCAAAATGTATGTTAAGAGAAGAAAATCTTCTCTCTTTCTGATGCCCTGTCTCGCAAAGACTAGTCTCTAAAACACCTGATTGGCTTTCTGGAGGCACTTCACCCTCAAATAGTACCTTTCTGGATGCTGTGTAGTCCTCTACTGCTTTATAGCAGTATGCACACGTGTGGATATTTACCTTATCTGAAAAAATTAACTTGAATGGCAAGTGATTTGGGATATGAATGTTATGGGAATAAGTGACTACTAATGGTTTTCCTCTGTTCCTAGCAGACGTCAAGCTTTGGAAGTTTATTTTTAAAGTTTTCTAAAACCTTAGAAAGTTTTGGTTTAGATTTTTAAGGTAGAAAGGAACATAGTATTTTGGGAGTAGTCTAGTAGTCTTCGTAGAACTTTTAAGTTAGTAGATCTGCATATACTTCTTTAGTGTTATTACTTACACTCCATTTGCTCTTTCAAGGAGTTTGGATGCATTAAAGAGTTTCCTTGTGGTAGACAAAATAATTTGTGCTATAGTTAAGTGAAGTAACTGAAATCTAGAGCATTTCAGAGAAGATTTCCTTTTCTTATACCTAAACACACCAGTTTTTAAACTGCTTCTTTGGTTCTTCATATATCTTTGTGTACTCATTAAACTCAAATTACACTTTTTATAGTGCTGCACAGCTAGTGAGTTATCCTGGGAAGAACAAGATCCCCTTGAACTACCACATAGTTGAGGTATGCATTCCAAATGGAGCTTGTTTCTAAGTTTCAGAATCTTTCTGTCGACTTTAAAGTGTAATCAACTCTTGGCCTTTTTGTTGTTCTAGCTTCTTGTCAGGTACTGAAAATTAACAGAGGAAAAAGAAAATTGCTTTCAGTTTCAGAGCTCTTTTATCCATGTTAGTAAAAAGAAAAAGAGGAGGATAAGACCAGTAGCCAAATGGAATTTTGAGTTGCCTATAATTTATTTTTGTAGTATATCTTCATTCATGGATAGTTATGGATAATGTAAGTTACCTCTGTCAATACATTGTCCACTTAACAGATGTATAAGGGACTTTTATACTTTAAAATAGGAGTTCCCATTGTGGCTCAGTAATTTAAGAACCCGACATAGTATCCATGAGGATGCAGATTCAATCTGTGGCCTCGCTCAATGGGTTAAAGACCTGGTGTTGCTGCAAGCTGCAGTGTAGGTTGCAGATGCAGCTCGAATCTGGTGTTGGTGTGGCTGTGGTGTAGGCCTCAGCTGCAGCTCCAATTCTACCCCTAGCCTGGGAATTTCCATATACCACAGGTATGGCCTTCAAAAGAAAAAAATATTATAAAATAGAAAAGTATTTAAATAAAATACTTTAAAATATGGTATTCTTTAGGCAGATTACCCATCTTTAATTGTGTTTATCTGACCTCTTAATTACTGTGTACACCTGACTAGGATATTATTTCCTGTATCATAAGATAGGGATAAGTACCAATCCTTTATTATTCTTAGAAATCAGTTATTTTGGAAGTGGAAAGAATAAATAATGCTTTTGGTTCCATATTAAGTCCTACAGAAGGTTGATATTAGTAGTACAGTTGCTTACTTTGTAGAGATTTATGTCCCAAATACAGTTTTTTCACTTGACAGTTCAAACTGTCATTTGCATTATTCCTTTATGTTAAAATATTTGAAGTGAACGTAATTATGAGGTATTATTTCATTCACTTTTTTTTTTTTTGCCTTTTTGGTCATTTTAGGGCCGCACCTGCGGCATGTGGAGGTTCCCAGGCTAGGGGTCTAATCAGAGCTACAGCTGTTGGCCTACACCATAGCCACAGCAACATGAGATCTGAGCCACATCTGAAACGTACACCACAGCTCATGGCACTGCCGGATCCTTAACCCACTGAGCAAGGCCAGGGATCGAACCCGCAACCTCATGGTTCCTAGTCGGATTCGTTTCCGCTGCGCCACGACGGGAACTCCTCATCATTCACTTTTTATTCATTCTACACCTGTGTGATTATTTACAAGTATTGCATCTATTCTATTTTTACAGAACTTGAGAGTGTGCTTAGGCTATGAACTTGACTCACTGGCATGTTAGTTAAAATGTAAGACATAAATCATATTTTTAAATCTGCAAAACATGTAGTAATTCATCAGAATGAAATACAGAAGTGTGGGAGATGGGAATGGGAAGAAGGAATGCAGACCAGGCTTTAGAATTTTAGGTAGGTGGTCCACAAATTGCATTGGTAGGATGGAAACTAGTTTCTGAATAAGAGCATGGCAAAGAAGTTTTGGACTACCAAAAAGATTTCAAGGAGCAGAGTCTTATGAGGGGCTTTTACTTCTTATAGGAATGAAACACTGATGGATCTCTGAGTCCTCAATAAACTGTTTCTCCCTGAATTAACCCTGATACGTACCAGGTTGGAATTTAATGGGACAGTTCTCTGGGAGTGTCAAATAAGCATTAATTTTTGCATATTCTTATTTGATTGAATTATAGAGATAAAAAATCTTAATTACAGTAGGTGATTGTAGATCTTTGTGTTTTATTTATTTCCTCCCTCCCTCTCTCCTTCTCTTCCTTCCCCCCTTCCTGCTCTGCAGCATAAGGAGTTCCCGGGCCAGGGATCAGATCCAGACTCCTGATCCCTAACCCACTGCCACTGCGCTGGGCCAGGGATCAAGCATATCCCAGCGCTCCAGAGATGCTGCTGATCCCATTGTGCAACAGCAGGAACTCCAGATCTTTGTGTTATAAAGAGCATAATTTTAAAGGTTAAAAAGTAATATTTTTTTTTTCATTATAAGTATCATAGAGTTAACCTTTAGGACATTGAGGTCTTTCCAATAGTAGAAGTGCACAGATAGCTACTGAAGAGTTTTCAGTCGTGCTTGATTCCTTTATAGGTGATCTTCGCAGAGCTGTTTCAGCTTCCAGCACCCCCTCACATTGATGTGATGTACACGACACTTCTCATTGAACTGTGCAAACTTCAGCCTGGCTCTCTACCCCAAGTTGTATCCTTTCCTTTGTTTTTCGTTTGTTTGTTTTTTGAGGGCCGCATGCAAAGCATGTGGAAATTCCCAGCCTAGGGGTTGAATTGAAGCTATAGCTGCCAGCCTACACTACAGCCACAGCATTGTGCAACCTACAGCACAGCTCACGGCAACGCCAAGATCCTTAACCCACTGAGCGAGGCCAGGGATCGACCCCAAGTCCTAATGGATACTAGTCGGCTTCATTATCCCTAAGCCAAGATGGGAATTCCCCTTTGCTTTGTTTTTAAACCTACGCTCTTCGGCCAGGCTTTAAGAGATTATTTTATATTTCTGCTTATGGGTTTAAATCACTTTATAAAAACAGCTTGATGTTTCTTTTAAAAGTTGAACATTATGTGCAGCATACTCTTTAGTATTTACCCAAGAATTAATGTTCCTAACTTTATTTGCAATAACCCAAAACTGGAAACGGTTTTCAGATATCCATCAATACATGAAGGGATAAGCAGGTTTTGTTACATCCATATAATAGAATACTACTCAGAAATAAAAAAGAACAAATTTTCAATGCATGCAGAGACATGAATGAATTGTGAAGTAAATATATCAAGTTAAAGATGCCAAACAAATATGAATTCATGATGTATGATACAATTTACACAAAATCCTAGAAAGGGCAAAGTAATGTACTCACAGCAGCTTGGGGACATAAATTAGGAAGGAAAGAAGGGAGAATGGATTCCAGAGAAGCATGGGAAGATTTTAGAGATGTAACTACTCAATATATTGATTTCACTGATGTGTACAAGTCAAATGTATTGTACATCACTGATGCCTCAAAGATCAATTGCTTGAAAAGCTCAACATTATTAGTCATTATGTAGACTTCTAGGAAATGTTACTGATTTTTTCTGTCACAACTTATTTTCAAGAAGAATAGAGAATAGTTTTCCTTATCCTGAAATTAACAGCTTGCACAGGCAACTGAAATGCTATACATGCGTTTGGACACAATGAATACTACGTGTGTAGACAGGTATAGTAACTTCCTTTTTTCTCTATTGAATGTTAACAGCTTCTACTCCGTGTGTGCTTTGTAGAAGAATTGGATCAGAAAAACATTTGCCTTGTTAAGAATTTCTGAGTTGGTTTTTCTTCCCTGCCTCCGCCAAATAATCCTTTATTTAGTAATAAAACTCATACTTGTTGTAATATAACATTACACTTTCTAGTCTAACTTTCAGTGATGCCTATGCTGAGGCTTTGTTTAATTTCATTCATTGTTTACTGGTTTGGTGCTTTGGTATGATTAGACTTTCCATACCTCTGTAATTGGGTAGGTAAGCTTTTAAAATAGGCCTTATACTAACCCATATATAGAAGCAAAGTCTAATACTAATACTGTATATTTATTATGCTTATTATATATGTGGTTTTTGTTTATAGATAGTATCTGCTTCTAAAATAATTAGCTTCTGTATAATTACAGCTTCAAGACTCAGTTTATACAAAAGACCATGTTGGATTTTTATAGCTGTGGTAATTGCATGCCCACTGTCTCTTGGGTGAGGTCTACGTGCTACCTTTATTAGCTAGTATTCTCTCTTACCTCTGTCAGCTTCCCGGAGTAGATCAGGACGGATAGTGAACATACTCCATCATCGTTGACCTATTATCTTGAGTAATTTCACTGATGTAATTATAAATGTGTGAGGGATGTGCTTTTGGAAAGTGGCTGCGGGTTTTTTTTTTTTTTTTTTTTTTTTTTTTGGCACCTCAGACGTCTGTTTCATTGTCAGTTAAATGGGGAAGATAATATGTTCCTCAGAAGTTATGGTGCAAATTGAATTATATAAACATATGTAAGGTACTTGACACACGACAGGCACTCAGATCATATCTGTTATTCACTTTATAAGGATAGCACTTAGGACTGGGATGGGGGACTGTTACTTTTTAAGGTAGATGAGTTACAGGATTTGCACAGAAAAGGGTAAGTGGTAGGAGAGGATTCAGCTGTAGGTAGGGAAAAAATAGGCTTTTATTGTCTGAAGAATTATGTAAGTTCCTATTATAAATTGCAGCCATTCAACCTTTTGTCACCTCCACCCCACTTCTCTGTATAGGTTTATTAATTGGTTTTCGCATCATCTGAGTAACTTCCAGTTCCGCTGGAGCTGGGAAGATTGGTAAGCAGTGTTATGTTGTCCTTCTGTTCTCTATAGTCTACCGTAAACAATGTAATATTTAATTCTGAAGCATAACTTCTTCACAGTCTGAAAGATTCAGATTTTTTTGTTTTATATATATATTAATAAATGAAATAATTTAGGTAGATGGGAAATATTTGTAGTGAAACACAAGTTAGGTTTAAGTGCAGATTATGTGTAAACTCATAAAACTATTTTCTCATTAGGTCAGATTGTCTCACTCAAGATCCAGAAAGTCCCAAACCAAAGTTTGTAAGAGAAGTTCTAGAAAAATGTATGAGGTAAGTTCTTTGGGTTTTCTCCTTAGCTTAGGTCTTCTCATGTCTTTCTCTTTTTATTTATTTATTTATTTATTTTGGTCTTTTGTCATTTTAGGGCCACACCCACGGCATGTGGAGGTTCCCAGGCTAGAGGTCTAATTGGAGCTACAGCTGCTGACCTATACCACAGCCACAGCAATGCAGGATCCGAGCCACGTCTGCAGTCTGCACCACAGCTCACGGCAGTGCCGAGGTCTTAACCCACTGAGCAAGGCCAGGGATCGAACCCACAACCTCATGGTTCCTAGTCAGATTCATTTCCGCTGCGCCTTGACGGGAACTCCAAGGTCTTCTCATTTCTGTAGGGGGGATTTTTTCCCCTCTCTGCATTTGTGATGTTTGTCCAGAATATCATTTTTAAAATCCAGATACTTACCTCTCTAAGGTTTTTAGTCAAGATTTAGGCTGGGGAGTTTCCGTCACAGCTCAGTGGTAATAGGCATGCGGCCTTGATCAGCGGGTTAAGGATCCGATGTTGCTGTGGGCTGTGGTGTAGGTTGCAGACACAGCTCAGATCCCGCATTGCTGTGGCTGTGATGTAGCTCTGATTCAACCCCTAGCCTGGAAACTTCCATATGCTGCAGGTGCGGCCCTAAAAAGCAAAAAAAAGAAAAAAAAAGATTTAGGCTGAAAAACTCAGGCAGCCATGCCGTCTGGATTTTATGTGAATTAAGCCAAGGAGTTTTTGTTTGTTTGTTTTTTAGTCACATGTACTTTGAAATAATTTCAAATTTCTGGGAAGTTGCTGAAATAGAACTCCGTATCATGTTCATCTAGATCTCCCAGTTGTTAATATTTTACTGCATTTGTTCTAATTCTTAGTCCTTTTTCCCTCTCAGTGTAGATTAACTCTTTATATTGGTCTTCTTCTGAACCCTTTGAAAATGAGCTGCAGATAGGATGTCTGATCCTTTAACAGTCTGTTGTGTATTTCCCAAACAAGACACTCTCCTGCATGACCAGTACATAGCACTTCAAGTCGGGAAATGAGCTCTGATACAGTAATACTACTGTATAATCCACTGAAGCTGCTGAAGTTTCATCAGTCATCCCAACAACGTCGTTTTCCTTTCTAGTCCAGAACTGTGTCCAAGTACATGTATAGCATTTAGTTGTCATTTTCTTCAGATTTCTCAGTCTTCAATAGCTATTATTCTTTCTCTTTCACATTCTTGTCAGTTTTAAAGAACATAGATCTTACTTTGTTGTGTTGCCTTGATCGTCCTCATAACTCCAGTCTTGCATTGTCCCACCACTCCAGATGTTAACCTTGATCCCATGGCCATATCAGTGTCTGCCAGGCTTTTCTACCTTAAATTCACCGTTTTCTTCTTTGTAGTTGGTTAATATTTTGTGGGAAATATTCTAAGTTTACACTCACATCCTGTTCTTATCAGACCTCCACTGACAACTAGTTTTATATTGCCACCACTACAGTGATTGCCAAGTGATGGTTCTCGTTTTCCATTATTCTTTCTACATTTACTAGTTGGCATTCTACTGTAAGAACTTCTCTTTTTCACCTGTTTATTCCTGTGTTTATATATTAGTAGGAACTCTTTCATTCAGTGGGTTTTTCATTTTTTGAAGTTTTATTGAAGTTTAGTTGATTTACAATGTTGTGATAATTTCTCCTGTCCAACAAAGTGATTCACTTATGCATATACACATCCATTTTCTTTCAGATTCTTTTCCTATAGAGATTATCACAGAATATTGGGTAGAGTCTCCTGTGCTATATAGCACGTCCCCGATGGCCAGTCATTCCATATACCTCAGTGTGCATACGCAGTCCCAAACTCCCAGTCCCTCCCTGCCTCCGCCCCACCTGTCCGTGGTAACCCATTCAGTGTGTTATAATTCATTACTGTCATTATTTTGATGCTCCAGTTGTCCCTGATCTGTCCATTGGAAGTCCCTTATGGCCTACGTGGGTTTGTTCTATTTTGTTCCCACGCCACAACTGCATCACAACTGCAGCAACACCAGATCCACTTTAACCTGCTGTGCCACATGGGAACTTCCCTTTTTCTCCTTTTTTTTTCTTTTTTAATATCCCCCTCCAGTCATTGAGCATTTCCTTATTTGTGCCACAAGTTCTAGGCTCATCTTGTGTTTCCTTGTCCCTTCCCAGGAGTCATCAGTTTATTCAAGGAGCCCCAGTTTCTGTTAGTGGAGCATGATCTTTAGGAACCAAGATCTGGACACTTGATGTTCTTGTTGCTCTTGGGGTGTCACTGGTTCTAGACCCACTGGATGGATAAGGGTAGTGAATGATATTTATGCATGCATATACACACACATACATATTCTGTAACTATTTTTATATCCACCTAGGTGTGTATATCCGATTCCAGTCCAGCATCTCATTTTTTTCTAGCCTTCCCCTTTGCCATGATTTCTAAATATCTTTGCAGGCATTAAGAAATTTGACTCCCATTAGGATCAGTGTGTATTTGCTACAGTACAACTCATCTCCCAACCATACAAGCTGTCTCTTCTGCCTCACTCCACCTCACCATCACCACCCCACGTCCTTGGCCTCCAGGCTTGTGGACTCACTGGCCCTCATCTCAGTGCAAATCAGTAAGTTCTGAGGAAGACCTGAGTTCTGATATGCTGGCCTGGGCAAAAATTTAAAGGACCTGTTTTCAACTTTTACTTCTTGGTTGTGAGCTTAGTCTAGGGTGTTGGAGGTTAAGTTGGATATTACCAAAGAATGAAACATATGAATGACATTTTCTGAGGCTCTTCTTTGTATTGCAGGTTGTCTTACCATCAGCGTATATTAGATATTGTCCCTCCTACCTTCTCAACTCTATGTCCTGCAAACCCAACGTGCATTTACAAGTATGGAGATGAAAGTAGCAGTAAGTAATAAAACAAATCTACTTTGAAGAAGTACTAATGCAAGTATTCTCTGAAGTCAGTTATCTGAGGTGAAGAAAGTGAACTTTTTCTTTTCTTAGGGTTATATTTTCTGTTTGAAAGGTGATCTCCCACTAACCACTACTGTTTTATTTGCCCTGTCATCATCATGAAGGTTCATTTTGATTTACTTGGTATTACTAGATTGTTTCACTTTTTTCTTTTTATACTATTTATGTTATATCCATGACTTTTTTTTTTGTCTTTTTGCCTTTATGTAGAGCCGCACCCGCGGCATATGGAGGTTCCCGGGCTAGGGGTCTAACAGGAGCTGTAGCTGCCAGCCTTCGCCACAGCAACGCGGGATCCGAGCCGCGTCTGCAACCAATACCACAGCTCAAGGCAACGCCGGATCCTTAACCCACTGAGCAAGGCCAGGGATCGAACCCACAACCTCATGGTTCTTAGATTCGTTAACCACTGAGCCACGAAGGGAACTCCCCATGACATTGTTTTTAATGTGCTACTAAGTATATAGCAAGATGAATTTATAGCCAGACCTTATTAAAATGAACGTGTTTGTCACAGCAAAGGCGATTACATGAATTGATTATCATTTGAACAGTTCAGGTGTCAGAACATAGGTGTATTTAGACTACATTTTGACCAGCGGTATGCCTCTAGAATTCTCACATACGTTCTCTGTTACTTTTTGGTCACATCATTTCTGAGATTACACTGTAAATCAGGGGGGCTATATCATTTGATATAACATTTTGTGTTTTATACTTAATGAAGGTAAGGGGGTACAGTGGTGACCAGTGGTGGGATTTAGGTGCAGAGTTTCCAGGTTAGTCTTTTCAGATGGCACTCAACGTGGCTCTTCCTTGAGCCATTTCATGTGTAGTGGTGCTTTGCATCTTGAAACTCACGTCTCTCCCTTGCCTTCTCATATTGCACCCCCGCTTTTCACCTGGACTTCAGACTACACCTTTTGCCTTAAAATAAATTCAGTCAGTCCCAATGATAAGTACGTTTCCTATGTCACTTAATCCTTAAAACAACTCTGAGAAATGGGTATTTTTTAATACCGATTTTACAGTGAGGAAATGGCTCGAGAGAGGTAAAGACAGGGTGAGATTGCTTCTGAATGGTAAAACCCAGACTCAAATCCAGGTTTACTAACTGAGCAGTCCCACTCTTGACCATTGTGTTTTCCTGATATGGCACTTACTTATCAGTGCTGTTTTGATTTCTGCATTGTACTGGCTCAGAGAACCATAAGATACAGTTTTTGATATCAAAGAGTTCAGACTTTTGTTAAACACCAAGCTTTCTTTTTTCCCATAGAAATAGCTCAGCCTAACAATGAAGGCCCTCCTAACCAACAGTTGTACTGACTTTGTTACTTGTCAGTTCTTCTTAGATTAACCTCTGCTCCATCCAGGCCCACTTTTTTTGGTCTTTTTGCCTTTTCTAGGGCCACACTGGTGGCATATGGAGGTTCCCAGGCTAGGGGTCTAATCGGAGCTGTAGCTGCTGGCCTACACCAGAGCCACAGCAACGTGGGATCTGAGCCGCATCTGCAACCTATACCACAGTGCATGGCAGCACCTGATCCTTAACCTGCTGAGCAAGGCCAAGGATCGAACCCGTAACCTCATGGTTGCTAGTCGGATTCGTCAACCACTGAGCCACAACGGGAACTCCCAGGCCCACTTTTTTGTGTGTGTGTCTTTTTAGGGCCACACTCACAGCATATGGAGGTTCCCAGGCTAGGGGTCCAATCAGAGCTGAAGCTGCTGGCCTACACCACAGCCACAGCAATGCAGGATCCGAGCCATGTCTGCGACCTACACCACAGCTCATGGCAATGCCAGATCCTTAACCCACTGAGCGAGCCCGGGGATTCAACCTGTGCCCTTATTTTGCTACTCGTGTTTGCTAACTGGAGCCACAGCGGGAACTCACTTCTTCTTGGTTTTGCCTTTGTTTGTGCCCTTAACCCATTCTGGAAAGCCCTTTCTGTTCTCTAATTCCAGTTCTCTCTCCAGGGTCTAGCCTAAGGTATACTCCTGTTTTGTTTTTACCTTTAGCAAGACAGTTTTATGTTGCTTTCTGGCTGCTGCTTCTGTGAATATGTGGTGCCCCCCCCACCCCGAACGGAGACTCCTCAGTGACAGGGGATTTTCTTTTTTTCCCCATTTATTTTCTTCTTTCAAGGAAAACCACACAGCACATGTATCTGTTGTAATTGATGTTATTCACTCTAAGTTTTTGGTAACTCAAGTCTGTCAGGCAGGATTGCATCTTTGTTACTTCTTTGTCTACCTTACATTAAAAGTAGATTTCCGATTGCTCTGGAGATGCCTTACAGTATAAATTAGCACGAATTTTACACAGTAAAGACTCAACAGATATTAACCAATAGTAAGCATGTGGAGTCACAGCACATGAGCATCTGGCTTAAGCAGATGCAAGTGTGTAGGCTCAGCAAAAGAGAAAAGGAAAAAAGTCTGTCTTAGGTTGGTATCTTTCACCTTGCTCAAACTTGGGGAAAAAGGAAAAGGAGGGGTACATTGACAAAAATGAGAGAAATACATTGATTTTCAGTTTTTCAGCTGTTTACAAAGGGAATTTGGGGAGTTCCTGTCACGGCTCAGCAGGTTACAGACCCAACCTAGTATCTATAAAGATGTGGGTTCAATCCCTGACCTTCCTCAGTGGGTTAAGGATCTGGCGTTGCTGTGAGCTGTGGTGTAGGTCACGGATGCAGCTTAGATCTGGTGTTGCTATGGCTATGGCAGAGGCCGACAGCTCCAATTTGACCCCTAGCCTGGGAACTTCCATATGCCACAGGTACAGCCCTTAAAAAAAAGGGGGGGGGGGAGGAATACAAAGGGAATTAGAAGACTATCAAAGGACAACTGCACCTACATCCATATTTCCCTGAGGAAGAGCAATACCCCTTGTACTCTGAATTTCAGTTAGCTACTTGTTCTTAAGGAAGTATTGAGGTGAGAATTATCTCTTATGCTTTATTTTAGGTGAAAACCATTGACCTGTTAAATGAAACTTTCACAGGTGGTTATCTTTGAATAAATTAGTTTGGGATTTTTGGGGGGTTTTGTTGTTTTTTGGCTTTTTTCAGGCCATACCCACAGCATATGGAGGTTCCCAGGCTAGGGGTCTAATCGGAAATACAGCTTCTGGCCTACACCACAGCCACAGCAATGCCAGAGCTGAGCCACGTCTGCAACCTACACCACAGCTCACAGCAACTACCGGATCCTTAACCCACTGAGTGAGGCCAGGGATCGAACCCACAGCCTCATGGTTCCATTTCCAGATTTGTTTCTGCTGCTCCATAATGGCAACTCCTCTTTATGTAAATTAAATATTGATCTTAGGATAAAGAGTATTCTGTTTTTAAAAGATTTTTTTTAAATCTGTTATTTAACTATTCATAAGAATAGTCTTAAAACCTGGTCTACTTCCCCCACCCCCATTCTCTGCTTAGACTCTCTTCCTGGACATTCAGTTGCCCTCTGTTTGGCTGTGGCCTTTAAAAGTAAAGCGACCAATGATGAAATCTTCAGCATTTTGAAAGATGTACCAAATCCTAACCAGGATGACGATGATGGTAAGAGAATTAAATATTTCTTGAGTGGAACTATGTATGGGCCAGGTTAAAATATAAACATAATTCTCTTAAATATTCGTATTTGTTTGGCCTGTCCAGCCTGTCATTTGTTCCTAGAACGCAGGTTTCACCTTAGAGAGATTCCTGTACAGGACGACTGATTTATTATAAAGTTGGATGTTCTCTCCAAATTAAACTACTATAATAATGATTAACATTTATGGAATATATACCATGTAATAATTCCAACCAAAATCTCTAGTTTTTTTTTCTGGGGAAGAATGGGAAGATTAGTAAAATAACTTAAAAGTTTATCATCAATAAGGAAATAAGTCAAAAAGTGATAAGCAGGACTTGCTGTATCACACATTAAAACATCTTGAAATCTACAGTATACTAAAACAAGACATAAATCGGTAAAACAAATGAAAAGTCTCCTGTGATAACTGGGTAACCGTTTGGGAGGAGATTTTTGTTAGAGCTGTATGTAATATGTACACTGAAAAATAAAACATTAATGGTATTTGGGTTATTTAGTACTAGGATTTTGTTTAGATTTTTCAAAGAAACTTATGATGTTAGAGAAAATATATTTAAAAAGTATAATTCATGATGATGGTATTAGACACTGTCAGACATCTTAGTGTGAAGGGCATATTGTGTCTTTTTTCTTAACTATGTATTATAGCCACCATTTAGAGAGATGAACAAGGAAATCTATGTGGTATTTGTAAAAGGAAATGGATAATATAGAAGAATTAGGGAAAGAATTCCAGAAAACTAAGAATATGCTTAGTTTTATATTTTAAGTGTTTGAAATCAATGATGGTCTTTGTTGTTTATTAGTACTCAGATGTTGCTTGAATGTGTGACGTAGTATTTGGATATGAGTGTGCCATCTGTTCAGTGATTCAGGCAAGGGAACAAAGAATTGCTATACTTACATTTTCCTAACTCACTCACTATGGATTATTTTTCAGATGAAGGATTCAGCTTTAACCCATTAAAAATAGAGGTCTTTGTACAGACTCTGCTACACCTAGCGGCCAAGTCATTCAGCCACTCCTTCAGCGCTCTTGCAAAGTATGTGCAACCAGAACACATCTTTTCTTGATGGCTTATAACTTTGGTGAATACCAGCAGGATAGTAATTTTAACCTGTTGAATATCAAGATCTTAATAATAGTATTACATAATTTGACAAGGTGGGCTTTGGTTTGTGGTAGCTAAAATCCCCATCCTGTGACTCCTATCAGTCTGTCTGTACAGTTTGCATGTATATACAGAATGTACATTTTTTCATATAAGCATTTAAAGAAACAAGTGAAAAACCTGGATCTATAGGACACTCATATATACAGTTAAGAAGTTCCCACCTTATCTAAGTGTCTTCCTTAGAAGAAGGTGAGCAGAATTGCGAGCCAGATACATTTTTGGGAGACACCCAAAGGTTGGCCTCTAAAGACAACTTTCTAACTTGTAAGTCCAAAAGAAAAAAGAACATATAGATATTCCTCTAGTCAAGCAGAGAAACTGGATTTCTCACCCCATCTCAACTTCCAGGTCTCTGTATGACTTGCCAGGTTCCCATAGAAGGTACAGTCAGATTACTGCACCTGTGTTTGGACATGGTTCCTTAGCCCTTACCTATTCTTAGATACGTGATAACCACATACATATCTATGATTTTTTTTTTTTAATGAACTTCATACAGACTGTGATTTCCTAATCATACCTTTTATATCCTTAATGGTAAATGTTTGGTATTTTTGCACTTTGTATATTGCACTGTAAATTAACATTGTAAAGGCACTGAAAACATTAAAATGTTTAGTTAAGTTTATATGTGGTACTTCCCCCTCACCCCATCAAAAGGTTTCATGAAGTCTTCAAAACCCTAGCTGAAAGTGATGAAGGAAAATTACATGTTCTAAGAGTCATGTTTGAGGTCTGGCGGAACCATCCACAGGTAAAAACTATTTAATTAGACATGTTGAGGTGCTGAATGGGTTGGCTGGTATAAAAATAAGGCAGTTAACACCATCATTTTAGTTTATAAAACAAGAAATTTGACCCTGCCTATAGAACGGTTTTAAAGTCTATAATTTCAGGAGTTCCCGTCATGGCACAGTGGAAATGAACCCAGCTAGCATCCTTGAGGATGCGGGTTCGATCCCTGGCCTTGCTCAGTGGGTTGAGGATCCGGCGTTGCCGTGAGCTGTGGTGTAAGATTGTAGACATGGCTCGGATCCTACCTTGCTGTGGCTGTGGTGTAGGCCGGCAGCTGTAGCTTCAATTTGACCCCTAGCCTGGGATCCTCCATATGCCGCAAATGCGGCCCTGAAAAGACATAAATAAATGAATAAATAAAGTCTATAATTTCAGTGCTATGGAAGTAGTAATTTTTGAATCACTCTTTCATAAAGTGTTATGATTTGGTTTGATATCAACATATTTTTAGTACTTAAGAATGCTTACTTCTTGAGAGATTCTTTAGTTGGGTAGGAAATAGTTACCTGGTCTATCAGATTTCTATCAACAAGCTCCAGATTTTGCAAATCTCAATATACTGTTTTCATACCATGTGTTAAGAAGAGGTATTAAATTTCAGAATATATTTAAAATTTTCATAAAACTCGAATTAAATTTTAGAATTCAATGAAAATTATATATATTTTTGTATAATCCAAAATTTTTTTCAAGAAAATTTAAGTGTTAACATTCAGTGTTTCTTTTTAATCTTTATTGGTGTTACTGTATTCTTAAAATAAGTACTCAAGCCAAACAGAAGTCAGAATAAATGGTTAAATTGGTCAGTTCCGTAGCCACTGACAATGAATGTCATGGTCCTCCCACTTTACTTTTGTATCGGTGGGATTATTGTGGCCTACATAATAACACTTATTCTTTCATTGTAGATGATTGCTGTACTAGTAGATAAGATGATTCGTACGCAGATTGTTGACTGTGCCGCAGTAGCAAATTGGATCTTCTCTTCAGAACTATCTCGTGACTTTACCAGGTAATGAGGATTATTTTACTAAGTTTGTATTCTCTAAGAAATGTGGTGTCTTATACATGAGCTCCAAATTCTGATCTAAATCAGGTTGATATTAATATGGGTCCAATCTGGTAGGACTGGATTTGACAAGGATTCCACACAATGGAAATACACACACCCAGTCTGGTTGCAGCATTTCTTAGGAACACACCCATAAATTAGGACTCAGTCAAGTAGAAATGATTATGAAGGACCTAGGCTGGAATTCCCACTGTAATGCAGCAGGTTAAGGATCCAGCCTGTCTCTGCAGTGGCTTGGGTCACTGTGAAGGTGCAGGTTTGATCCCTGTCCCCACACACTGGGTTAAGGATCTAGCATTGCTGCACCTGTGATGTAGGTCACAGCTGTAGCTCAGATTTAATCCCTGGCCCAGGAACTTCCATACATCATGGGTGCGGCCAAAAAAAAAAAAAGGATCCAGACCATTGGGAGGGAAGATCAGGCATATATATCAAGGTCTCAACTAGACAGTGGGACTTGGGCAAGAGTTCTAGCTCCCCTGGGGACCTGAAATGCATATCAAGAACTAAAAGTCAGTGTCCATCACAGATTAAGTACACATCACAGGGGAACTGAGGAAAGCCTGGTGGGCACCTGAATGCCCCTGGGGGAGGAAGGTCTCACTTCAGTCATAAAACTCCTAGATTTAATACATAGAAGATTCATCCTAGACTCATTCTGCCTAAAGTAAAGAGACTTTGCATTAAGCTTGGTACTTATACATAGAGTTGAGTCCAGAGACTTTATAACTGATCAGGACTGGAATGGCAAGAGTTGACACAAAACAGGTAGCAAAGTAAAGTTACTTGCAAAGACATAAGTATACATCACAAGCTTTATCATCTTCACTGTATCTGTTATTGGCAGAGGACACTAGTCCTCTGACAACTGAGTCCTTAGGATGAAAGGGTATGGTCTAGGATTATCATACCAGCCAAGTTGGCATTCACAAATGAAGGCAACAGAAAGACCCAGCATTGCCTTCAGGAAGCTCACCTCAGTCTCAGGGTAGAGCTAGATGCTTGCACAATTGATAACACAAGAAAAATTCTAAGTGTTGTTGGCGAAATGACTTATTGCCTAAAGAATACAAGGCTATATTAGACCTTAAGAATGAGTATGTTATGAAGGTTGAGAGGTCTTATATTCTATAAGTATAGAGTAACAAAATGCCTTATTACTTTAAGATTGTTTGTTTGGGAAATCCTGCACTCCACAATTCGTAAGATGAACAAGCATGTTCTGAAGATTCAGAAAGAGCTAGAAGAAGCTAAAGAAAAACTCGCAAGGCAACACAAACGGGTAAGTCTCATGATGACTGTAAATGGTCCAAGGAGGTTTACCAGAAACTCTTGAGAATATTAATTACCTTGATGGGAACTTGTTTTTTCTGAGACCAAATTATGCAGAGCTATTTGCAGAAGTGCAGGAAGAGGAAGGACCTGGGGTCTCCTGTTCTCTGCTGTTCTAGATGAGATGGTGAACCTGTTTAGGAAGCCACAAACCTTACTTTTCCATTATTCACTATCACTAGATCACGTTTGCCTTCCCAAAAGGGAAGTAGGAGAAGAGAGGAGGACACTCGTGTTTCTGTGAGAGCTTCTGATGCAGGAGGGAGAAGATTGTTGGTGCTCACCACTTCCCCAGTACTGTGGGGAGAGGGGTCAGCCCCGGGCCTGTAAAATTCTCATATTAATTGGTTTAGTATTTTAGCCTTTTTGGGTAGAAGCAGTGAGCTGGCTGTATCCTGCAATTTAGCATAACAGTGCTGGTATTCTTCTTGGTAGAATTTTCTACTGTTATGCACATTTATCAGAGTAGAAGGTGAAAGCAAGAATAATGACTTTTGTGAGCCTAGAGCAAGTTCAGGTGCTAGTCTTCATGTGGACATGTGTATATAAACACTAACAAACCTAAAATACTGTAAGGTAAATGGCATCATCCTCATTTTACATGTGTATAAACTCCAGAGACTTTCCCTCATGCCACACTGTTCTCTAAATATACGGTGTCCAACATGGTAACCGCCAGCAACATTAAACTTTTCTTTTTCCTTTTGCTTTTTAGAGCCGTACCCACAGCATATGGAGTTTCCCAGGCTAGGGGTTGAATCGGAGCTATAGCTGCTGGCCTACATCACAACTACAGCAACACATCTGAGCTGCTTCTGCAGCCTACACCACCACTTACAGCAACACTGGCTCCTTAACCCACTGAGCAAGGCCAGGGATCCAACACACAACCTCATGGCACCTAGTCAGGTTCATTTCTGCTGCGCTAGGATGGGAACTCCTTTTTTTAACATTTAAATTTAATTTAAGCTGATTAAACTGAAATACAATTGAAAATTCAGTTCCTTAGTCACACTAACCACATTTCCAGTGCTGAGCAGTCATGTGTGGCTAATGGCTTTTGTGAGGGCAGCACAGATTTACGGTGAAAGGTATTGTGATGAGAGGTGCCCAAGGCCCTCGCCGTGTACAGTTCTCTTGGGGGCAGTGGTTCAGTGTTCACAAACCCAGGTTCACAGCCATTTCATAAAAAACGTAACTCTACATTTCCCATGGAACTTCAAAGTTTTCATTTTGAATAGAAGGAAAACGTGACAAACATTTCCTTCTTGAATGGGCTACCTTGTAAAAGGCATAACTCATTTGTTTTATAGCAAAACACTCCCAGCACCGTTACCAAAGACAAATGCCACTGAATTTCCCTGGCTTAGATATAAGTACTCCCAGGACTTGGGATATATGCCTGTATATTTGGGACAGTGGATAACTTTTACTATAGATAGAATACAAGTCTTCACATAGTACCTTAACAGATACAATAAAATCCTGTTTAGTTTGTGGGATTGAATACACTGGAATTCTAAATGGTATTTCCCTTTGTTCCTTTGCATTGTATAGCGAAGTGATGATGATGACAGAAGCAGTGACAGGAAAGATGGGGCTCTTGAGGAACAAATAGAAAGACTGCAGGAAAAAGTGGAATCTGCTCAGAGTGAACAAAAGAATCTCTTCCTTGTCATATTTCAGGTATCTTGGCTTGGGATGTTGGTATGTTCAACGAAACAATACATTTCTTTAGTTTTAAAAAATGTTCTATATCATACATGCTCATTCATAAAATCTCAAATATATTAAAATATACCATGTTTACTTCCAAATTCTACTTATTAGCATTCTTGCATGAGCATTTCTCCATGATTTAAAAAGAAAGCTGGGAATGCTTTTGTTAAATATCTCTTCCATGTTTAATGATTCCCATTTGTTGACCTATTTAGATGGTTGTTTTCTTTCATGAAGTTTTTGAGTATACATTCTTATTGATATCCTTAGAACTTGTGCTAAGAAAAAAGTACTAGCATAAGTAATCTAGACATTAAGGTCTTCATGTATTGCCAAAAAGGATATACCAACTTACGTTATCACAGGCCTACTTTTCTACACTGACAGCATTTACTGAATTATGAAAGCCAAAAATACACGCCACAAAGAGTGGATACAAGTAATACTTCTGAGGTTTTTTGATCAAAAATGTGATTGTTTCTGAAATACAAGAATTTTTTTCTAACATCTGTGGAGTTTCGTACCCCACTTCTAGCGTTTTATCATGATCCTGACTGAGCACTTAGTACGATGCGAAACTGACGGGACCAGTGTATTAACACCATGGTATAAGAACTGTACAGAGCGGCTCCAGCAGATCTTCCTACAGGTTTGTAAGAAACTTTGATTAGGTAATGAACATCACTATTCTCAGCTGCAGGGATTTTATTTTAAAAACTCATCAAATTTGTTAGGTGGTTATGTAGTACCCGTACGCCCTTAAGTTTGTGTACATGTGTTTCTATTACTGTTTATCAGAATATTTAGGCTTAAATTGCCTCTCTACACCTCAGACTCCTAATTGCCGTTCTCTTTGCTGGAGTCTTGCTATAATACCAAATAGGAAAAAAACTGCTAAAGGAAAAGTAATTAGATTTTAAGGACTTCTCTAAGTGTTCACATGATAACCTTGCTTCTGGGTTATCGTGTGAACTCAAGTTCAGTGAGGTCTTTATAGAAAGGCAGCACCTACTCTCTGCTAGATTTAAGTTAAACATTTGTAGAAGATGTTCTGGAAAAGAGTGATTAAAGCAAAAGGCAGAAAAGGGGTGGGGGGGAGTTCTGTAAACCTCTAAACAAAAATTCACTCTAGATGTTTGTTATTGACAAATTAAAAGCTTTAATACCCTAGTCCCCCAGGAATCTGAATATATTAAAATTTATATATATATGTACAGAAGAAAGTACTTCATTTTCTGACTTTTTTTTAAAGTTAGACTCAACAAGTCTCTGATTTTCAGTATAATGAAAAGGGAGCTCTTTAGTTTTGAAAGATTAAAAAAAACAAGATTTGGGTTTCCTATTTCATGGGATACATTAACAAATCACTGGCTAATTCTCTACTAAATATCTTTTTCTTTTGCAAAAAGAGGTATTTTAATGCCCTAACCAAAAAGGGGGAAAAAAGGAAATGACTCCAAAATTTTTCTTACATTTCAGACTGATTTTAACCGTGGTTATTTAACAAGTAACACTATGCTATTCTTATTTGTAACGTATACCATCTTCCCTACCTGGGCACTAACTTTTTTATTTTCTCCATTATAGCTGGTTTACGGTGTGGGCACCAACTTTTTAAAATGTCCTAACTGGGGGGGAGACATAGCTGAACTTCATGGAGAACAGCAGTAGTAGCGGTTGCTGCTGCCATTGCCTTGAAGCATGAATTGCATTTACATAGAAGCAGGCCAGAACTGGATTTTTTTTCAGTTATTGAACAACTTTTTTTTCCTCTCATTTCCCCCTACATTCCCCTACTTGTTCCCATCATCCCACGGTGTGGGTGTGCTGCTGAGGGATATGTTCTGCAAGATCCCTTATGCTCTCTTTCCAGACCTTAACATTTACTCCCTTTTCTCTGTCCACAGCATCACCAAATAATCCAGCAGTACATGGTGACCCTGGAGAACCTGCTCTTCACTGCTGAGTTAGACCCTCATATCCTGGCTGTGTTCCAGCAGTTCTGTGCCCTTCAGGCCTAAGGGTCGTCCCTTTTTTTTTTCTCTTCAGGATTTTTTTTTTCCAATCTCAAAATAATTTCTTATTTTTGATGGTTTCAATGCTTGCTTTCTTGTAGCATCCTTTCACTTTACTAAAGGAAACAAAAGGGGAGAAGGATGGTGAAGAATATGGTAATTCCCCTAAAAAGCAGATATTCCCTAATGACAATAATGTGACGATGACCACAGGGTGTATTATATACGTGAGAGATACAACTTTTCTCTGATATTTTTTGTCCTTAAGACACGAAAGATAACTGATTAGAAATATGTGAAACACTAGAGGTCAAGCTTACAAAGTAGTTCGTAGAACTGATGGGATTATCAAGTAGAATACTTTTCACAGCTCATGGATAACCTAACACGGCTGAAATAAAACTAAAAGTATGTTTTTTAATAAGCACTGGTATTTCATGATTTATCATCTCCGTCTACTTTAAAATTGGTGGTTTCTTACTAAAAATGTACTTACCTCCATCTGAAATTTTCAAAATATTTTTCGTAACAGCAGTCTCTTAAAATACTAGTTATTAAAAAATGTTACTAGTTAGAGTAGCAATTCCTAAATACATCTGAACATATATTACCTGAGGATTTCTAAAGTTATTCTTTAAGTCACACGACAATCTCTGGGGGTGGAACACAGACATAGTTCTTAAGACTCCCTGATAATTCCAATATACAGACAAGTTTTGGATCTGGTCATTTTCTCAAAACTAAGATCCGTTCAAGATCATATAGTGAGTTAAAATGCTAAACTGGGATTAGAAGTAGCTAGATTGACTAAAACTATATTTGGCATTATGTGTAGGTTTGCATTATATTTCTGTGGAATCTAGTGTAAGTAACTACTAATTCCTGAGCCTGTTTCCTATATGGTGTTCTTCATTAAATCTTTGAAAAAAATTTACCAATAATTCTACAACTGGTATTATCTTTGTGCATTTATAAAATATAGGTATCTTTTTTTAACTTAGTCCAGCATACATTTATGACGCATTAAGCATTTTCTGTATTGATATAGTCACTGGTTTACCACACAGTTAGTGGCTACAGAATATAGATGGGAATTCCTAGGATTTTTAAATACCATGCATTTAAGACAAATAATCACAAGATTAAGGTTGCATGGCAAGTTACTGGCAGAAAGGGGAGTAAAGTTCTTAACTAAATGTTCGTCTGTTGCTACTTCCTACAAACTATGTCACTAGTTAGAAATGGCTCCTGTTCTCAAGAGGCTGAAGGATAACCATTTAAGGCTTTGGTAACTTTGCCCTAATCTGCTTTGTAATCCTTTCATAATGTATTGCAAAGTTTGGCTGGTTATACTTACTTGATCCAAATCCTAGAGGAATTTCTAGGTTTTCCTCTCCTTTCTCTTGGACCCTCTCTCTTCATGTGGTAACAACTGCTTCTAATGTACGTGCTCTGACCCAGTTTGGCAGCTAGGTATCTGGAAAAACTGAACAAGAGATTGAATTTTGAAGGAATAAAAGTGCAAAAGCAAACTTTCAACAGTTGCTGTCCCCCTCTAATGAAGTTCATATAGACAAAAGGATGGCATGTCACTGTACATCGTACCTTGCAATAAATGAATATTCTACTAAACTGTACTGATGGCATTTAGCATGCTTTTGTCAAAGTGACCATATGCTTTTTTTTATTATAAATCTTCGTTTTCCTTGATTCTAAAATCTCCCTTCCAGAAATTATTCAGAAAGCAGTTCATATGAAGATAAGTTTGCTTTTCCTAGAAAGTGTCTAACAGTGATCTGTATAATTTACTAATCTACAGTTATACCTGAAAATGAAAGAAGAGGACAGAACTTGGCCTTTAGTGACACTTGTATACCAGGATTATCTTAAATTAATGGAGGTAAAGAGTGAATAGAAGCATACCTCAACTAGGCATGTCTATGAATACACTGGTCTTGGTGATAATGCGTGCTCATTAATAAGTGACTGTTATATGCCAGGTGCTATAGATTCACCATGTTTAACTTGTCATGACAGTCCTTATTAGGTTATTATGCCCATCTGAAAGAAAAACAGGCCCACGGAGTAACTTACCCAGGGTCCACAGCTAATAAGTGAATCTATATCCATGTGGTTCAAGGGCTTATCTCCCAATGTACTAATGCTGTCGTCAGCAGCCTGAACCCCTAGTTATTCTGTTTTCATAAAGCTGCAAGCTTTTTTTTTTTTTGTCCCAATCAGGTCTTGCTGCCCGTTTAGAATCAGTTTCTACTGAGCTATAAAAATTTAGCATAGCACATTTTTAAAAAATCAACACTCAATAGATAGAGTAAACATTTCTGTATTGAATACTTAAATAGAAAACTATTAGTAATAGTCTCAAGCCTATTTTGAGTTTGACTTGTTTTGACATTTTCCCTTCTTCAAGCATAATCTCCAAGAGCTATCCTAAAGAGAAAAATGAAAATGTATACAAACTTCTCATTTATTTGTAGCAATAGGATAAAAAATCCTGTTGAAGAACAACTTGAAAACATCTAGTTTATCTTGATTTTGTTTTTACCGAAAAAGAATGCAGAGACCCTGCAATCAAGCATGGGTATCAAATCCTCTTACTCAATACAACTACCTTGTAATCTTTTTGACAAGCTGGGCAATATCCAACTACCTAAACTTATCCAGAAGCAAGTTGTCTTCCCTCCGAGAATTAAAAGAGAATACCTGTAAGGCACTTAGCATAGTGCCTATATAGCACATGGTAAGGGCTCCATAAATGTTAACAAGTTATGCTAAACTTATTATCAGTACCTTTGATCGACAAACAATATAGCTGTTTTTCTATTTTAATCTAGGTTTGAAAAGGGCCATCTAAACACTAAGATCTACAGTAGTAAACCCTAAGGATATATAAGGAAACTTGTCCTAGCAACAGCTCCTGCTCCCTGACGTGGAAGCAGAAATAGTCTAGAAGACCTGGCCAGCCTCTGGTTGTGGTGGCCTACCACCATCCCTGATGTCTCTGGGGATAGGCATCCAGCTGAGCCAGCTTTTGCCTCTATACTAAAAGCTCTTCCTCCTACCCCAACTAGGGTTTGCCTTGTTTGCTTATTTCTCAACTTCAGTTGTTACCTAACACTTCTATCCCTCAGCTCCCATCCCTATTGTAAAATATATATATTTTGCCCACACCAGACCAGCTGGACTTTATTAACTGAAACCTGTTCTCAAGCGGTAATGTATATAATCATTGAGGTATTATTTATACAAGTGTTTTATCCATTATGAAGACTTTACATTCTGGTGAATCCTGAACAGGATCAGTCTAAATCTCATTTATTTGAATATAAAACACTGTAAAAAGGATCACTTAACTAAAAATCACATCTTCTCATAGGTCAATTCATGGCCACACACAGTACAAGTCTTCCGGTACATGTCATCCTCTATGTTTTCTTCTGGTCCATACGCATGCTGATGAACAACTGTTTCCCTTTTCCACACACTGCTTCTTACTGCTCGCCGTAATTCTAGGAAGGAAAAAAAAAAAAAGCCAGTTTTTCAGTGGTGCTATTTAGCTGAATCCAAAAATCCATCAGGCTTTCAGCTGTGTGTGTGTGTTTAAACCAAATATGGTTTACCTTAATTTTATAACAGATCAAAATTGATATAAATTTCGTAAGCTTACTTTCTTACCTCACTAGCTTGGCCTGTGAAATTACTCATGTCGCTGTTGGTGTTAATGTGAAAAAGGACATTCAGAAATGGGATGTGTAGGCTAGAGGGACAGCAAAAAAAGACTCAGAAAACAAGTGGAAGAATAGGGTTTGTTCAAGCAGCTGACTTTGAAAGCAGGATGCCATGGCAGGAAAGAGGAAGTCAACTGGGTGAATGAGGATAAGGAGCATTTTAAGTTCCTTGGAAGTCTGGAGCTACTTCTCTAAGAGGCAAGTCAAGCTTTGCAGGAAAACTAGAAAGCCAAGAAATCAGCCACTATACTGAAGTTGCATCTTAGAAAAACTGCTCATGCAACTAACCTTATGTTTATTAAATTGATTAGCCTATAGAATGAGAGCAATATTTTAGGAGATGACTCGCTAATAATTATTGCAACCTACTTATGTTTATTAAATTCATTAGCCTATAAAATGAGCAATATTTTAGGAGATGACTTGCTAATAATTATTGCAACTTACATAAAAGAATCACTATTAAGACCCGGAAAGAGGGAGTTCCTGTTGTGGCTCACAGGTTAAGAACAAGACAGTATCCATGAGGATGCTGGTTTGATCCCTGGCCTCACTTGTGGGTTAAGGATCTGGCATTGGCGTAAGCTGTGGTGTAGGTCGCAGACGTGACTCAGATCTGGTGTTGCTGTGGCTGTGGTGTAGACCACCAGCTGCAGCTCTGATTCGGCCCCTAGACTGGGAACTTACACATGCTGCGAGTGCGGCCCTGAAAAGACCTGGAAAGAACCACAGAATTTGTATTTTACTTCCTTTTATTTGTCAGGTAGGGAAATTGCGCAAAGATAGCATAGAAACCCAGGTCATTCCAATGGGAACTTTTCTCACTCTATCATGTTAAAACATTTTTTACAAAGAGAAGAACTATGTTGGATGCTTTGACAGAGACTGTGACATTCTAAAGTTTACACTGCATGTTACCTAAAGAGAAACCAAATGCTTTATGTTTCTTAGAAATTAAGCTAAAAACATGTTTCCAGTTTTAATGAATAAAAAGCAACACTAGTTGTATACATTTTTCTATTCTGACCAGTGATCCATCAAGCCCAGCACTGTCTTTCACAGCTACGCTATCTAAACGATCATTATCTTCTATAAGCTCAACCTTAAAAATCAAAGTATACTAGAAGTTCCCGCTGTGGTTCAGCGGTTAACAAACCCGACTAGTATCCATGGGGGCACCAGTTCAACCCCTGGCCTCATTCAGCAGGTTAAGGTTCCTGAGTTGCTATGGCTGTGGCATAGGCTGGCAGCTATAGCTCTGATTCAATCCCTAACCTGAGAACTTCCATGTGCTGTGGGTGTGGCCCTGAAAAATTTTTTTAAAAAGTATACTAAGTGATCACACATTTTCATTAATCCATTTTAGATATATGATAAGTAGGATCAAACTACTACTTGAATCTTTGTATTTTCAGCTTTTGTTGTATCATGAGGATAATGAAACAGCTATCTGTATCAGGCACTGTTCTTAGCACTTTATATAAATACTTAATTCTCACAATACTGAGATTAAGTACAACTGTCATCCCAACCTTATAGATGAGAACTAAGGCACAGAGAAGTTAAAGAAGTTGCCCAAGACCTGAAGACAGGGATACGGTCTAGCTTTGTCCATGTTCTTAACCACTAACTTTACTGATTTTTTCATATACCTCCAAGGTGAAAAGTACTTAATATCTGAGTTTTACTTTCAAGCTTCAGTATATACACCTCTAGATAATTTCCAAACTAGGGAGAAAATCGTGTTCATCCAAACTCTATTCATATAGCCTCATACTCTGAAGAACTGGAATTTTTCTAGACACCAACCCTAATTTTTCTAGATATATCTGAACTGCCCTCTATCCTTTTACTATTTTACTTTAGGATATTTTTTAAATAAAAAAGTAAATGATATGCTGACCAGAACTGCACAGATGCCTCGTGGTTTCAGATAATGATTGGAAGATGCCCCATGTTCAAATTCCAATACCTACTTTTCAACTTTGTTCTGATGTCTAAGGTATCCTAGCCACTTTTCCTTTATTACCACATTAAGAAAATCTCCCAAATCTGAATGCATCCCAGTCCCTGCTAAGCTAACCTCTGCCCAATTTGAGCATTGTGTGAACTTAGGAAGAAAGATAAGACAATTATCTTTTCTTTCTTTTTTGGCTTTTTGTCTTTTTAGGGCCGCACCTGCAGTATATGGACATTCCCAGGCTCGGGGTCAAATTGGAGCTACAGCAGCTGGCCTACACCACAGCCACAGCAACACCAGATACGAGCCGCATCTGCAACCTACACTACAGCTCACGGCAATGCTGGATCCTTAACCCACTAAGCGAGGCCAAGGATCGAACCAGAAACCATGGTTCCTAGCCATATTGGTTTCCACTGTGCCACGACAGGAACTCCTTTTTTTTGGGGGGGGGGGCTTAGACAATTATTTTCTTAACACTAAAGGACTACTTAAAAATCTACCTTACTAGCCATAACTGGTCACAACTGAACATAGTGTTTTAAACTGACTTTATGGCTTTTTTCCCCATCCTTCAGCTAATCTATCAAGATATATAATGACAACAATAAAGGCATACCTTTAGTATTTACTAGACATTCCTGGAAAAAGTTTTGCTAGAAAGTACTTTAAAAAAAAAAAAAAAGCTGGTGTGTCTGTCATCTTCTTGCCCTTCTTTCCCCACCTGAACAATCTAGTCCTAAAGCCATTAAGTCTAGCAAGTAAAACAGGCATCTGTGGTAGAGTAGAGGAGCCCAAGGAAGATAAGAAGGGTCTCCTAGAGAGGCGGCAACAACAGTGAAGGGAAATTAGTCACATTTAGGATTAACCAAATAACTATATATATTATAAAGGATAATGGAAATCAGGTTTCTTGCAGTCAGAGTAGAGTTAAAAATAAGGGAGAAAAACAGAATAAACCCTAAAATTCTGGATTAGAACCAGGTACAGCAATGTGACCTCCAAATTTTAATTACATACCATAGATATACACGTTTTGAGCTAGAAAGCAGTTAAGGACCGCTCAAAGAATGATGAAGATATGGCCAAAGGACACAAGAGCTAGCTTGAAGATACTCCTGTTGGCCCAAATCTGAGACTCCCTTTTTTTTTGCCTTTTTTTAGGGCTGCACCTGCAGCATATGGAGGTTCCCAGGCTCGGGGTCAAATTGGAGCTGCAGCTGCGGGCCTATAACCACAGCCACAGCTATGAGGGATCCAAGCACTATCTGTGACCTACACCACAGCTCATGCCAACAACAGATCCTTAACCCACCGAGTTAGGCCAGGAATCAAACCTGCATCCTCGTGGATACTAGTCCTAAAGCCATTAACCCACTGAGCCACAACAGGAACTCCCAAAATCTGAGTCATTTTAAGCACCCAAATAATTAAGGACAGAAATGAACCAAAAGCCACTAAGAATAGGAATTAATGAATCCATAGCAGTAATGGAATCAGCTAGAGAATGCTGATTTCCAACTGGTTAAATATAGAGGGAGCACGACGGTTAAAAAAGCAAAAACAAAAAACTATAGGAGTTCCCTTATGGCTCAGCAGGTTAAGGATCTGGCATTGTCACTGCTGCAGCTCAGGTTGCTGCTGTGGTTCAGGTTCAGTCCCTGGGTCAGGAACTTCCACATGCTGCAGGTACAGCCAAAAAGAAAGTTAGAAAACAATTTCTGCAACCATCATACTACTGACTGCTCTGGCAAGAACCATCCACAGACAAATGATAAATTTAGGGGGGAGTGTTGAGAAGCTGGGTATTTGCATGGTCTTGGCAGGGATTTTCTTTTTTTCCTTTTTTTTCCATTGGGCCACACTCGCGGCATATGGAGGTTCCCAGGCTAGGGGTCTAATCAGAGCTGTAGCCACCAGCCTACGCCACAGCCGCAGCAACCCGGAATCCAAGCCATCTCTGTAACCTGCACCACAGCTCACAGCAACGCTGGTTCCTTAACCCACTGAGCAAGGCCAGGGATCAAACCCACAACCTCATGATTCCTAGTCAGATTCATTAACCACTGAGCCACGACAGGAACTCCAGGAGGGGTTTTCTTGATTATAAAATCAAAAGTAAATACTAAGATCATCACTGAGACCAGATGAATATCACATGCCTCCAGATGTTATGTCCTGGAAAAGTCACCTCATTTAAATACTATCCAGCCTGAAATAAATAACCTGAATCTAACCATCAGGAGACATCAGAAAAATCCAAAATGAAAAACACGTTACCTCTAAAAAGACAGGGGAAAGGAAGAGACTTATTCAAAAATGTCTATCTCATAAGCCATAAAGGCTATGGAAATATTTCAGAATAAAGAAATTTAGAATGACTTGGTACTTAAAACCAATACCTGATCCTAAATTGGATCCTGTATTAGAATGAAAAACAACATGGAGTTCCTGTTGTGGTGCAGTGGACGAATCCGACTAGGTGCACTGAGGTTATGGGTTCGATCCCTGGCCTTAAGGATCTGGCATTGCAGTGAGCTGTGGTATAGGTCGCAGACACAGCTCGGATCCTGCACTGCTGTGGCTGTGGTGTAAGCCAGCAGCTATAGCTCCGATTGGACCCCTAGCCTGGGAACCTCCATATGCTGCGAGTGTGAGGAGTCATTTTAAGCACCCAAATAATTAAGGACAGAAATGCACCCAAAAAAGCAAAAACAAAAAACTATAGGAGTTCCCTTATGGCTCAGCAGGTTAAGGATCTGGCATTGTCACTGCTGCAGCTCAGGTTGCTGCTGTGGTTCAGGTTCAGTCCCTGGGTCAGGAACTTCCACATGCTGCAGGTACAGCCAAAAAGAAAGTTATACAGGACATAATTGGGTCAAATGACAGCGTTGGATGGAGTTCCCATTGTGGCTCAGTGGGTTAAGAACCCGACACATTGTCCATGAAGATGTGGGTTTGATCCAGGGATCACTCAGTGGATTAAGGATCTAGTGTTGCTGCCAAGCTGTGGCTCAGGTTGCAGATGCAGCTCAGATCTTGTGTGGCTGTGGCTGTGGCGTAGGCTGGCAGCTACAGCTCTGATTTGTCCCCTAGCCTGGGAACTTCCATATGCTGCAGGTGCAGCTTTAACAACAACAACAACAAAAAACTAGTAACACTGGAATATGGATGACAGATTAAAATACCAGTACTATACCTCTGTAAGAGAATATTCCTATTCTTTTTTTCTTTTTTTTTTTTTTGCTTTTTAGGGCCACACCCACGGTACATGGAAGTTCCCAGGCTAGGGGTTACAGCCCAAAAAAGATAAAAAGCAAACAAACAAACAAAAAAAACCTTTGGAAAGTAAACGTCAACTACCTACTGCCAAACATAAGAGGAGGGGCAGAAAGGTCAGAGACTTCAGAGGAGTTAAGGAAAGGTTTGCTAGGCCTCCCTTGGGAGAGCTAAGGAAACCTTGGTGATGGAGGGGGAACACAGCAGTGGAGAGGCTGCTTTCCACAGCCTTGAAAGCCTTACTGAAGCTGGAGAAAAGAACCGCAATTTACCGTGTTCCAACATCCCAGTCCCACTGGCCTAGAATTTCACAACACAAAAGGCTGTGGACTACTACTTCTCTTGGGAGGTTATAAAAATATTCATGGTAACCATCAATCTCGCTCCTGATTATCTTCAGGGACTGCTTCTAAAGAAGTTTTCCCCTAAATCTTTGTTTCAATGAAAAATGTATTATATGCCACTCTAAAACTTGTATATATTAATTTTGCAAAAGAGGCAGCTTCTATTCAAAAAAAGCCCGATACAGTTTATGAGGTAAACTTAAAAGAGAACCAGCTAAGGGAGACTAGATACTTCTAAATACCTGATAGGAGGGCCGGAAGTTTTAACATAGGGTGCCTATTGTTAACCAAATGAGAAAGTCACAAATAAATGATAAAAGAGCATACAAAACTTTGATCTTATTTTGTCCTCTGTAAACTGAAGCAGAGTAACAGGAAACTGTGTCCTTCAAACTCTCCCTAGCAAAGCTCCCCGAAGAGTCATAAATATAACCACAGGCCTAGGATGTAAAATGATCACAAATTTGGGAGAAGCCCCAAATGGGATTTTTCTAACCCACCTCTTTTGGGGGTGGAGGTGCACACTAACAAACAATAAAGATTAACTTTTCCTTTTTTTAAGACTAACCTCTACCAGTATTAGGAGAAAGCTGAATATAACTTTAAAGAAAAGGCTTACCGCCACCTTATTTGTGGGAAGGAGCCATGCAAACCCAAAATGTTTGGTATATTTGCACTAATTCAAAGTTCCCAGCCAACGCACACTGCATTTTTTTAAATCTAACTAAACTAAGCAGCAATGGTGCCATCATTTCTACTTCTGCCTTCTCGAATCTATGAGATCTTTAAACGATTTGAATTTGCTGACAAGAAAATTCTTTGTCTTTCACCTTGTCTATATTTATATATAGACTTTATACTATCTATACTTTTTAATTTTCTTCTGTAGTAAGATCAATTCTTTCTCAAACTGCTAAAGTAGAAGACTATATTCTAAAAGCAGGTAAATGTAATCTCTTACCTTTCCATAAAGAAGTAAACTTTGTGTCAGCTTCTTTGTGGATCAAAATCAGAAGACCAAGAGGAACCAGGTTCCAATTTCTTTTCAACTAAAAACTTTTAGACTTGCTTTTACTCCTCTCTGTTCTGAGCCTTCTGAGCAAACTGCATAGTAAGCTCCTTGTTTCTAATCTCTACAGTGTCTACTCCATGCTCAGCCCTCTGTGGCCTAGTCAGGAGGACGGGAACATATCCACCAACCTCTAAAGTAAATCAACAAGAAGAAGCCATAATTAAAGAAGGCATGGCATTGACCTCTGCACATTAAACACCAGAAGACAATGGAATGTTTATACAACGCAGAGAACTCAGGTTTCCATATGCAAGAGAAATAAAAAAACATTCTTAGGTTTGTAGCAGAGTCTTGAAAATACACCACTCTCATAACTACTTGGAAAAATCTCAAGAGATATGTTTCACGCAAACAAGAAATAAACTGAATTAAAGAGACCAGACTTAAGAGAGCCAAGAAAAAATTCAGGACCAATTTGAATTCTTTAAGAATGAAGAAAAACCATAGTAAGTTCATCTGGTGGTTAATAGCAGCAACTTAACATAGTGAGAAAACAGCCAATTATGTTTGAGTTTAATACTTCTTTAATACCTATATGAAGTGCGTAAACCTTAAATGTTCTAGCCATACTAATATTTAATAGGTATGGCTATCTTAATAGGTATGATTATCTTACAGCTAAAAGCATAAAGAAATTAAACAGATGCCATAACCTTTGTTAGTCAAATTACAGGTATTTAGTCACCGTTAGATGACATCTTGACCAAACTACAGAAACAGACACCCTTTTCAAAGTATTTCGTCACTTTGAAGTACATGTTTTTAATTCCTTTATCCATATTATCATTGTCTACAGCAAAATACATCAAGGAAGTAGTTTAAGGACGCAGCAGAAAAGCAAGAGTAGAGAGCTGGGGTAACAGAAACTCTAGGCTAATACATGATTAGTCTATAAATATGCCCTCCTCTCTCAGAGCCCTTTAATGTGCCTTCTGTTTATCCCTCAAGGTTCCCCTTCATGTTGGAAGAGAGGAAGAGCTGGGGTAAAACATGGATGAGATTAAAGATAGGGACCAAATTCAAAAGAAGTCTTTCTAAATCCTCTCAAGTGGTCCTTGCAGGTATTTTTGAAGATTGTGGTAGAGCAGTGGCTAATGTAGGGAAAATTCTTCAGTGCAATGTTCTTATATGGCATAATTTGCTATAGGAAACCTCTCTATAAAGCCATAAAAGTATGCTTACCTCTGATTCAGGAAATGATATATTAGGTAACTATAATTTATATAAAGATGTATATAAGGATATTTATTATAGGTTACCTGTCTTGATAAACTTTTTAAATTAAACTTTGATTTTTATTCTTTATTGTTAAGTTGATCAATTTTACACATCAAAATTTTCATTTGTAATCAATGTTGAATTAGAAACTTTTGTTCCCTTCCTGTAATTAGAGAATAAAGTAGTAAGTGACAAATATTTGAACATGTATACCAAAGTCCAAAGATACATAAGCGGATCTTTTACATGCCTCCATCATACAGTATCTATGGGAGGGAAACAAGGATACTCTAAGAGTATCCTTCAAATAGCAACACAGGAAGAACTGCAGTATTAACAGGGGCATAATACTCAAAAATAATACTATATTTATGGGATGTCATTCTGCCCTAGTTCTTGTTTAAGTAACATAATTAATCAATGTCTCGATTCCTTACAAAAACTTTTGTGAGTAACATAATCATTTTTATAGTTGAAGAAACTAAGACACAGAGATTAAGGACCAATAAACTTCATAAATGTCCAACACTGCTTTGATTTTTTTTTTTTTTAAATTGTAAGGGCCTATGCATAGAAAAGAACTGGAAAAATAGACATTAAAATGTTACTGATGACTGCCTCTGGTAGCATAATTATGGGATAGAAGTTCTTTGTAGTTTTCTGACCTCTCTGCAACCGCACATGAATTACTCTTGTACTGAAGAAAGGGAAAGAATTCCCTCACAATAAGAAACAAGGTAGGCTTATATTCAATTTTTTTTTTTACTTTTTCATTTTTAAGACATCTGAACTATCTTCATTCACCCTCCCAACCCTCTTCTAAATCCTAAAAACACAAGCAAAATTATTAATTTTAGGAGTTCCCATTGTGGCTCAGTGGTAACAAACCCAACCAGTACCCATGAGGACGCGGGTTCAATCCCTGGCCTCACTCAGTGGTTTAAAGATCTGGCGTGGTCGTGAGCTGTGGTGTAAGTTGTGCAGCTTGGATCTCGCATTGCCGTGGGTGTGATGTAGGCCAGCAGCTGCAGCTCCGATTCAACCCCTGGCCTAGGAACTTCCATATATCGCAGGTGCAGCCCTAAAAAGACAAAATATATATTCATTATAGCTAAAATGGTCATTTTAAATGGATCAATTTAGTATATGTATAACCCTGACTGATTATACATAGAATAAGTGCTATGATACCACACTAAGACTTTAAAAGTACTGTATGAAGAACATTCATGCCTACTTTTTTTTTTTTTTGTCTTTTTAGGGCCACGTCCATGGCATATGGAGGTTCCCAGACTAGGGGGTCTAATCAGAGCTACAGCTGCCAGCCTACACCACAGCAACACGGGATCCGAGCCGCATCTGCGACCTACACCACAACTTACGGCCACACTAGATCCTTAACCCACTGAGCAAGGCCAGGGATCAAACCCACAACCTCATGGTTCCTAGTCGGATTCGTTTCTGCTGAGCCACGACAGGAACTTCTCCATGCCTACTTTTAAGACTCTTTAGGGATTCTTTGATACAACAGAAAGTGCTCTTTTGCTCCAGCAGCACCCTGCACTCATCATTATCACAGTACTTATCACACTCGCACGGCTTTAAGTTTTCCAGTCTTTCTCTTCCCACAAACTATGACTTCACATGTGAGTCAGCACAGTGCTTGGAACATAGCTGACACTTAGTAACTACTGGATACACTGACAGACTTCTGCACATATGCACACATGGATGGAAGCATGGAGAAATACAGAGATAGACAAAGGAATGGATAGTCATGTGGACTGACAGATTTGTGCACAGATGAATGAATGTACCAAAGCAGACTTACAGTCAGGAAAGCTTAGCTCCAGTCCTGACTCTCAAGCAACTATGTGACAAGGCACACTACCTTTCATCAATATCTGACATGAGAGGCTTCTGGCTACTGAATTAGATGACTAAGACTGAGGCATTATTTTTTCATTTTTAAGCAGTTAGGTTTGCTGGTGTAAATACGCACTTTTTATAACCCTGTGGGTCATATTTGAGATTGAATTGATGCCAAATCCTTAACAGGGATACATTCCTGATCCTACCATCATTCCTACATAAAAACATGATACACTTTTTAAGATAAGGGCTTATATGCTCTTTTAGAATTGCGGTGCTGAGGTTTGGACTGAGGATCTCAAATAACAACCTACCTAGGGCAAACTTTAAGACTTTTATTTTTCAATATATGGGAAAAAACACATTCCAATCTACTGGTGACACTGTATCTTTAAACTGGAAGAATTTAGCTAAAGGCTTTTTGCAAAGCAGTAAAACACAGTCCTTCATGATATAAATGTAACGACTTACCTTTTACTTTTTTATCAAACTTCTTCTGTTTCATTTTTTCTCGGTTTTTCTGTCGAATTTCCTTTGCTTCTTCTAATGCTTCCTGACTGCCCCAAACTTCAAGAGACCTCTTTACAATCTACAATACGGAATCCATATTTAAATTAGTTGTGATTCATAACTGTGAAATAGTTATAATTATTAAATCCACAGATGCCAAAGAATGATCTAATTCAAGCGCAATTTTGTAATCAAAATCTAAATAACTTTAAATAGTTAAGAAACAACGCTAATAATACCTCTCTCTAAACCTATATAATCCTGACTAAACGTGTGCTGATTAGATTGTGTCTGTAAAGCCCAATAAAAGAAGGTATGCTTCTATAAACAGAAAAGCTCTGCTCTAACTGCAGTTGTTTCTCTGATTTGTTTTCACATGAATCATGAGAAGAACATACAGTCTGTAGATCTGATGAATTTTGGTAGGATCACCGAAAAAAAAAAATTCTACTGACCAATTAGGCACCTCAGATATATGAAGTTATCTCCAAAAATCTCCCACCACAAGACGTCAATCACTACTAGTCTTCTCCTGAATTAATAACAGTTTCCATTCATTTAACTAAAACTTCTAACCTTCAGATTATGAATTAAAAAAAAAAAAAAACTTTGGTAGCAGAATGACCTAAAAAGTCTTTATTCTAGTATAAAATCTTTGGATTATGTACCTATACTCTTCACAAATTTTATTTACATTTAGGGAAAAAATATACACACTGAGGGAGTTCCCACTGTGGCTCAATGGGTTATGAACCCGACTAGCATCCATGAGGTTGCAGGTTCGATCCCTGAGCTTGCTCAGTGGGTTAAGGATCTGGAATTGCCGTGAGCTGCGGTGTAGGTCAGAGATGAGGCTTGGATGCTGTATTGCTGTGGCTGTGGCACAGGCGAGAACTCAGATTCAGCCCCTCCCCAGGGAACTTCCATATGCCACAGGAGGAGCCCTAAAAAGCAAAAAAAAAAAAAAAAAAGCTGCATCACTAATGTTCTTAATGGTACTTTAACAACTCTGAGTCAAAAAGTGGCTCAGAAGAATTGGACTCTGAACGAAGAGAGGTTTACGAATACCTTAATAAATTTGTTGTACTTGCATTTTCCTTTTTATGTACCCCAAATCATGATATATAGCAAAACAAGCTGTAATAAGTCTAATGGTACTATTTCAGTAAAACAAAAGCACCAAGTGATAAGATAGCATTGGGTCAGTTTAATTTAGAGCATTTTTCATTTTTAATGGCACATAAAATAATGGTAAACCTACTAATCAATAGTGTCTCACATTTAGTGAAAATTCAGTGTATGTTTGATTTTACAATGTGGCTTCTATATGAGAAGATACTAGGATTTTCTAGTACAGTCCAATCAAACTGAGCTCTAGTGCAATGCCTACCAATATTTTTTTATATAATGGCACAAAAAAGAATATTATGATAACTTTTACAATTCTAGGGTAGATACATGAGGCTGCTTGTGACTCAAGGCACCCAGCCTGGGCATGCTAGCAGCCCCGGGTGCTAAATGGATAAATACCTTGGCATAGTGTAATACTACTGCAGCAAGAGGAAGCAACAAGATCTGTCTGAGACACACTAGAGTTACATGCCAACTGACAGGGTTCCAGGTAAGTATTTCCCAAGGAGAGTTAGATTTCAGGCATTTGTAAAATTCCTAATTTTTTTTTCTTTTTTTCTTTTTAGGGCCCACCTGCGGCATATGGAAATTCCCAGGTAGGGGTCGAATCAGAGATATAGCATTCGGCCTATGCCACAGCTGCATCAACGCCAGGTCCAAGCCACATCTGCCACCCGTGTTGCAGCTTGTGGCAACACCAAGTCCTTAACCCACTGAGAAGCCAGGGATCAAACCCACATCCTCTTGGACACTAGTTGGGTTCTTAACCCACTGAGCCACAATGGGAACTAACTCCCTAATTTTTTTTTTTTGTCTTTTTGCTTTATCTAGAGCCGCACCCGCGGCATATGGAGGTTCCCAAGCTAGGGGTCTAACAGGAGCTGTAGCTGCCGGCCTTCGCCACAGCCACAGCAATGCGGAATCCGAGCTGTGTTAGTTCCCAGATTATACTCCTAACATCTACCCAATAGTAATATACTTGCTCCAAAGTGCCACATCAAAAAGTAAAATAAGGAGGAGTTCCTGTCGTGGCTCAGTGGTTAACGAATCCCACTAGGAACCATGAGGTTGCAGGTTCGATCCCTGGCCTTGCTCAGTGGGTTAAGGATCCGGCATTGCCGTGAGCTGTGGTGAAGGCTGCAGACGTGGCTCGGATCCCATGTTGCTGCGGTGAAGGCCGGCAGCTACAGCTCCTGTTAGACCCCTAGCCTGGGACCCTCCACATGCCGTGGGTGCGGCTCTAGATAAAGCAAAAAGACAAAAAAAAAAAAGGTAAAACAAGGAGTTCCCGCTGTGGTACAGTGGTACAGCAGCTTAAGGACCTGTCATTATTTCTGTGACAACGTGGGTTCAATCCCCAGACCAGCACAGTGGGTTATGAATCCGGTGTTGCCACAACTGTGGTGTAGGTCTCAGGTGCAACTCTGATTCAATCTCTGTCCCAGAAACTTCCATATGCCATGGTGCAGCCGTAAAAGGGAAAAAAAAAGGTAAAATAAGGAAACATATTATTAAATGTCATTATGTGTGACTACGACTCTTGCAAAACAATAAAATGAAGAGGATCTTTTTAATTCTCCGTAAGTAAAAATTAAATGAATTATAAATAGATCATTGTTAAAACATCACCTGGCTCAGGATTTAAAATGACTGAATACGAACTGCTTCTTGGTCTTCTAGCTAAGATCAAGTGTAATAAAATACGAGTTCTCTTCGTGGTACAGCGGAAATGAATCCCACCAAGAACATGAGGTTGCAGGTTCGATTCCTGGCCTCGCTCAGTGGGTTAAGGATCCAGCGTAGCTGTGAGCTGTGGTGTAGGTCCACAGATGCAGCTGGGATCCAGCATTGCTGTGGCTGTGGTGTAGGCCGGCAGCTGTAGCTCCAATTCTACTCCTAGCCTGGGAACCTCCACATGCTGCTAGTGAGGCCCTAAAAAGCAAAAAAAAAAAAAAAGGTATTGTAAAATAACTGAATATAACTTATTAGAGACCTGTAATTTTAAGTAGAGTTTCATATCACCCCATTGCGAATGATGAGGATTCTTCTTCACAATAAATTTAAGAGCTGGTTCTCTTTTTTCTAAATCACAGTCTTTCAGAAGGTATTCTTGTTTTGCTTCTGTTTTAGTTATAAGCTTGTGTTTATCATCAGCATCTCTGAAAACAGATTGAGTCCATTATATAAGGTAATTATTTTAAATAAATTAAGTTTTCAAATAGCCCCAAAATCTAGGACATATATACCAAAAGAAACACATAAAATACTTTTTCCTGAAACTCTCATGGTCAAATTAGTAGCATAAGAATTCTAACAGAAAAATACTTTTTTCTTTTTACTAATTCTGAGAAGTTGTTTATATTAGCAGCAGATCCATACTATTGAACATTTCAAGAATTTCTTTTTACTTATTTTAAGGTCCCTCTTTCCCATAAAAGATCTGAAATGACTTACAAGTGTTCAACAAATATAACTGAGAACTAAGACTCCATGAGTAAAAAAAATACAATTTAAAGTATAAAGTCAGGATGGGCAGGATATAAGGAATATGGACAGACCAATTACCCCAAACATAGCTGAGTTTCCAGTTGGCTCTGGGCTTTTTCAAAGCCCAGGTAAAAACAGAGACATAATCAATTACACCGCTCTTCTCATTCATTTGTTCTCCATCTACATGTCAGATACTGTTTAACACACTAGGAATATATCAAAGAATAAAACAAAGCCTTGTTTTTATGAAGCTTATATTCTAGTTAGGAGAAGACAGTCATTAAGCAAACACAATGACAGATAAAAGTACTATAAATGAATATACAGCATGGTAAAGAAATAGATTGGAATTCCCGTCGTGGCTCAGTGGAAACCAATCTGACTAGCATCCATGAGGACACAGGTTCAATCCCTGGACTTGCTCAGTGGTTTAAGGATTTGGCGTTGCCGTGAATTGTGGTGGAGATCGTAGATGTGGCTCGGATCTGGTGCTGCTGTGACTGTGGCGTAGGCCAGCAGCTACAGTTCCAATTCGACCCCTAGCCTGGGAACTGCCATATGCCACAGGTACAGCCCTAAAAATAAAAAGAAGAAGAAACAGACAGATTGGGTAATCAGCGAGGACCACTGATGAGGGGGCATTTGAGCAGAGACCTTAAGAAGTCAGAGAATATTCTGAATGGCTAAAGAAAGAACATTCCTGGCAGAACAAATGCAAAGGCTCTAGGTCAGGAGTTTGCTTTTCAAACGGAGTTTACAGGAAGAGGGCCAGTGTGACACATATTTTAAGTGATAGTAAGGAGTGATGGGAGATAGAGATGGGCACAGGGCGCTGTAAGCAAGGGTGAAGACAATTTTATTCTACATGGATTAGAAGCCATTAAGAGTTTTGAGTAAAATGCTATATGGAGAAAAGACTAATGGTGCAAAAGTGGAGAAAGAGACCAGACAGAAGACCACCACTTCAGTGATCCAGGCGAGAGCTGATGAGGGCCCAGTCCAGGGCAGTAACAGGGAGAGAGGATGAGAAATGGATGGATTCAGGACACGGTTTAAATACAGAACTAGGAGTTCCCATTGTGGCTCAGCTGGTTAAGAACCTAACCTTGAGGACGCAGGTTCAATCTCTGGCCTCACTCAGTGGGTTACGATCCAGCATTGCTACATACTGTGGCATAGATTGCAAATGTGGCTCAGATCCGATGTTGCTGTGGGCGGGCTTCAGGTGTAGCTCTGATTCAACACCTAGCTCAGGAACTTCCATATACCACAGATGTGGCCATAAAGAGAAAAGAAAAAAATAGAACTAAATGAATTTGGAATTGAACACGGGACAGTAGAGAAACAGTCAATGAATGCAGCTGGCGTTTGATGAAACTGTGACCACTGAAAAGGAGGAATAGGACGAGGAGGGGAGAATTATAACTGGGAATAAGTTTAAGAAAGCTAAATATTTTGCAAGTACAAACTAAAGGAGGGGAGGTAAACTACACTGTACTAATTCTATAATCATCAAAAATATTGGAAAAAATAAAATGGAGGCTAGAGTCCTAATTATGTTTAAATTTAAAATGCATATTTTTTTCTAAACTACACAACTTTATTTTCTGGCCACGCCCACAGTATGTGGAAGTTCCTAGACCAGGGATCAAACCCAAGCCACACAAGTGACAATGCCAGATCCCTAACCCACAGCACCACCAGGAAACTCCTACAACTTTAAATTGATACATCAGTTGCTTCCATTTTCTCATGTAAATAAGGTTGTATGTAGTAATTCGGTTCCCAAATGCTATCCACACTTTAGTAACAACACTGTGGACCTTAACCACAGTGTGCATCAATGACACTGTTATGTCACCGGGAATGGAGTTTATAATTTCAGTGGGTTCCAGAATAATTCTCATCACAGATCTGATCATGAGACTAGAAACATCTCCCATTCTCTTTATCCCCTAAGGATTCTACTCTGGAGTTCTCTTGAGGAGCAGCAGGCTGGGCATCTGGCATCATCACTGCAGCGGCTGGCTTTGGTTAGATCCCTGGCTCAGAAACTTCCACATGCTGTGGGCACAGCAAAAAAAAAAAAAAAAGTTACAGGATAGGATTCTGCTCAGCAACAAGTCAACAGTGATGGCTATGAATGTCTGCAGCACAGACTCTGAAAGGGCAGGTCCACCAGGTGGTGAGGAGTTGAACTGGGGCTGTAGGTACAAGAAATGGGGACACAGAACAGATAAGAGGGCTAACAAAGAACCCAAGATGAGATCTTTAGGTGTGAAAGACACCAACACAGGACTGGCTGAGGTGTTCAGTACGGACAGGAGAAGCAAGTGGAGTGAAGAGGATTATTCTGCAGTGATATAAAAAGAGGATAAAGGTTAGGAGAAGAAAAAGACTGACAGAAGAATGTGATTTTTCCCCCATCTATTCTCTTCCTTGCCTATTCAGGAGAGTAGGAAATGAATGGAAAGATGTGTTCTGAGTACCAGCAAAGTGGCTGGTGAGGCTGTACTTCCCTCCTCTCACTGAAGGTGCCAGTCCTCTGACCAAGGTGTCATCACACACTGGTCAGAAAGTAAGAAAGAAACAAAGGGATCTTTGGGGGCTGGGGGATAAGAAAGATCTGTCACCCGCTACTGAGAGATGGTTAACACTCCCCAGTATCCCAGTAGAAAGGAAAAGGACCCATGTATGGCAGAACCAGGGGCATCCCACATATTTACATGGCATAACTTTTGATAAGCACAGGGTTCCTGTATTTCTTTGGCACAAGGGCCCAGAGACCAGGTGCTGCCCATCGCCCCCTCCTCCCTGGAAGCACACATAGGTCATGCACCTGCATACCAACTATCAAGGGGATAACAGCCTTCACACACTGAGGAAGAGACAGCAAGCATACAAACCAAAAGCCACCCTCACACCAAAAAAAAAAAAATGTAAATCCACACAGGCTACCCAGGGAATCTCCCGCATATAAATAGCCCTCCAAATCTACAGTCGATAATCCCCCTTGTTTCCCCTAAACTCAAAGTAAGAAAAACATGAACAAAATGAAGAAGCACAGGAACCATTCCCAGTTAAAAGAACAGGATAATTCCCTTCAAAGAATAAACAATGAAACAGACCAATGCAGTCTAACAGACACCAAGTTCAAAAAGGAGATAATGAAAATACTGAAGGAATTAAGAATGGCTACCAGCAGTAATGCAGTTTACTTTTAAAAAGAACTAGAAGCTATAAGGAGGAGCCTAGAAAAATTAGAAACATCATTTGCAGAGAGGAAAGCTGAGTAAGGCATTGAACAACAGAATGAATACAGCAGAGGAACAAATAAGTGACTCAGAAGATAGAATAATGGAATTCACCGAATTAGGACAGCACAAAGAAACCCAAATGAAAACAAAAAAATGAAAGCAATATAAGAGAACTATGGAATAATATAAAAGCAGGCCAAGAGACACATAATAGGGATTCCAGAAAAAAGGAAAAAAGAAAAAGAAAAAGGGATTGAAGATGTACTTGAAGAAATTATGACTGAAAATTTTCCAAATCTAAAGGAAACAGATATCCAGATACAGGAAGCACAGGGGGCCCCAATTAAGTGGAACCCAAAAAGACCTACACCAAGACATTTTAATGAAAGAGGCAAAAATTAAAGACAAGGAGAGGGAGTTCCCATCACGGCTCAGTGGAAACGAATCTGACTAGCATCTATGAGCATATAGATTTGACCCCTGGCCTCACTCAGTGGATTAAGGATCTGGCGTTGCCGTGAACTGTGGTACAGGTCACAGACGTGACTCAGATCTGGTGTTGCTGTGGCTGTGATGTAGGCCAGCGCCTACAGCTCCAATTCAACCCCTAGCCTAGGAACCTCCATATGCCACAGGAACAGCCCTAAAAACACAAAAAAATAAAAATAAAGATAAAGATAAGGAGAGGAATCAAAAAGCTGCAGGAAGAAAACAAAGAGTTAATTATAAGGGAAACTCCAATAAGTCTATCAGCTGATTTTTCTACAAACAAGTTACAGGCCAGAAGAGAGGGGCAAGGTAAATTCAAATTTCTAAAAGAGAAAAGTTTGCAAACTAGAATACTCTACCCAGCAAGATGATGACTTAAAATAGGAGAAATAAAGAATTTCTCAAACAAAAATTAAAAGAATATAGCAATTTTTTTTGTCTTTTTTTGCCTTTATGTAGAGCCGCACCTGAGGCACATGGAGGTTCCCAGGCTAGGGGTCTAACAGGAGCTGTAGCCGCCGGCCTTTGCCACAGCCACAGCAACGTGGGATCCAAGCCGCGTCTGCAACCTTCACCACAGCTCACGGCAACGCCGGATCCTTAACCCACTGAGCAAGGCCAGGGACCAAACCCACAACCTCATGGTTCTTAGTCGGATTCGTTAACCACTGAGCCATGAAGGGAACTCCAGAATACAGTAATATTAAACCTATCCTAAAAGAAATATTCAAAGGTCTCCTCTTAATAAGAAGATAAAGGATGGAGGAAATCACAACTCAAAAGAAAACACTTAAATAAGCCAGTATACAGATCAAAAAGAAAAAAGCAACGATAAGCACAAGGAAGTGCAAAAGTATAAACATGAAGATAGAAAAAAAGGACATCAAACTCGTAAAATGTGGGGAAGAAAATTTAGACTTTTTTTTAAGAATGTGTCTGAGCCTTTTTGATTATCAGTCTAAAGCAAGCAGAAATAGGAAGGGGTTAACAGACTTGAAAAACAAGGCAACCACAAATCAAAAACAAACAATATATTCACAAAAACAAAAAAGAGGACACAAACATAAATGGAAATCATCCAACCAAAAAAAGAAAACAGAGAAACAAAGACAACGAGAAAGCAAGATTTAAAATAGCAATAACTATGTATTTATCAATAATTACCTTAAGTGTCAATGAACTGAAGGCTCCAATCAAGATACAGAGTGGCAGACTGGATTAAAAAAAAAAAAAAAACAGGAGCCTATAATATGCTGTCTGCAGACTCACCTTAGAGCAAAGGACATATATAAACTGAAAAGATGGAAAAAGATATCCCATTTGAATGGAAATGACATCAAAGCGGGAGTTGGCAATACTCATATCAGATAAAATAGAGTTTAAAACAAGGCCATAAAGAAGGACACTGTTTAATGATAAAAGGACCAATTCCTTTTGGTCCTTTTGGTCCTAATAGCCAAGAAAAGGATATTATACTAGTCAACATATATACCCCTAATATATGGGCACTCAAATACACACAACAAATGCTAACAGACATAAAAGGAGAAACTGATGACAACAAGAGACTTTAACACCCCACTCACATCAATGGACAGATTCTCTAGACAGAAAATCAACAAGGCAACAGACTGTGTAAATGACACAACAGAATAGTTAAGACTAATATTTTTAGGATATTACATCCAAATAAAAAAACAGAATATACATTCTTTTCAAGTGTACATGGAATATTCTCTATGACTGAGCACATACTGGGGCATAAAACTAACCTCAACAAACTTAAGAGTATACAAATTATTTCAAGCCTCTTCTCTGACCACAATGGTATGAAACTAGAAATCAACCAAAGGAAAAAATATGAGAAAAAAGTGACTACCTGGAGACTAAACAACATGCTACTTCAAAAAAAAAAAAAAGGCATCAACAAGAGAATCAAAAAATACTCTGGGAAAAATGACAGTGAAAACACAACCATTCAAAATCAATGGGATGCCACAAAAGCAATTCTTAGAGGGAAGTTCACAGCAATACAGTCTTTCCTCAGAAAAGAAGAAAAATCTCAAGTCAACAACCTAATCTACCACCCAAATGAACAAAACCTAAAGTCAGGAGAAAGGAGGAATCAATAAAATAGATTCAAAAAACAAAAATCAATAAAACCAAGAACTGGTTCTTTGAAAGGGTAAGACAGAAGTGACAAACCTTTGGCCAGACTCATCAAGAAAAAAAGAGAAAGAACCCAAATAAACAAAATAAGAAATGACAAAAGAGAAATATCAACTGATACTGCAGAAGTACAAAAAAAACATAAGAGAATACTATGAACAATAAAATTGAACAATTTCCTAAAAATATATAGCCCACCAAGGCTGAATCAAGAAGAAATAGATAGGAGTTCCTATCATGGCACAGTGGTTAATAAATCCGACTAGGAACCATAAGGTTGTGGGTTCGATCCCTAGCCTCGCTCAGTGGGTTAAGGATCTGGCATCTCCGTGAGCTGCGGTGTAGGCTGCAGACATGGCTCGGATCCCACGTTGCTGTGGCTGTGATGTAGGCCGGCAGCTACAGCTCTGATTAGACCCCGAGACTAGGAACCTCCATATGCAAGGGGTGCGGCCCTAGAAAATGCAAAAAGACAAAAAAAAGAAGAAACAGATAATTTGAACAGACTAATCACTAGAAATGAAACTGAATATGTAATTTAAAAAAAAAAAAAAAAAAACCTCCCTACAAACAAAAGCACAGAACCAGATGGCTTCACAGGCAAATTCTACGAAACATACCAAGAAGAATATATACTGAATGTATACTGAATCTCTTCCAAAAGACTGAAGAAGAAGGAACACTCCCAAAGACTTTTTATGAAGCCACAATCACCCTAATACCAAAGCCAGATGAAAATACTACCAAAAAAGAAAATTATAGGCCAATATCATTGATGAATATAGATATAAAAATTCTCAAAAAAATTTAGCAAAACAAATAGATCATACATCACAAACAAGTAGAATTCATCCCAAGTTCACAAGAATGATTCAACAGACGCAAATCAATGCCATATACCACATAAACAAAAGCAAATCAATGCCATATACCACATCAACAAAAGCAAAGTCGAAAACCACATGATCATCTCAATAGATGCAGAAAAAGCACTTGACAAAATTCAACATCCATTCTTAATAACTCTTACCAAATTTAATATAGAGGGAACTTATTGCAAAATAATAAAAGCCATTTATTACAAACCCACAGCCAATATAATACTCAGTGGAGAAAAGATGAATGCATTCCTGCTAAAATATGGAATAATACAAGGATGCCACTCCCAACACTTTTATTTAACATAGTATCAGAAGTCCTAGCCACAGCAAGTAGACCAAAAAACAGAAATAAAAGGTATCCAAATCAGAAAAGGTAAGACGTTCCCATTGTGGCTCAGAGGTAATGAACCTGACTAGTATCCATGAGGATGCGGGTTAGATCCCTGGCCCTGCTAAGTGGGTTAAGGCTCTGTCATTGCTGTGAGCTGCAGGGTAGGTCGCAGACACAGCCTGGATCCTGCATTGCTATGGCTGTGGTGTAGGCCAGTGGCTGCAGTGCCAATTCAACCCCTAGCCTGGAAACTTCAATATGCCCCAGGTGTAGCCCAAAAACAAAGAAAAAAAGAGAAAAGGTAAAACTGTCACTGTATGCAATTGACATGATACTATATATAGAAAACCCTAAGACTCCACACAAAAACTGCTTGATCTGATAAACAAATTCAGCAAAAATAGCAATAAAGATTAACATTCAAAAACTGTTCACAGTTCTGTATAACAATAATGAAATATTAGAGAAGAAATATATTTTTTAAAAATACCTTTTAAAATCCCACCTCCAAAATATAAAATACCTAGGAATTAACCTAACCAAGGAGGAGAAAGACTTATATGCTGAGAACTATAAAACATTAATAAAGCAAATTTAAGAGAACTCAAAAAAAAATGGCAAACCACTAGGGGACTATGAACAGGCTCCACCTATGGCCCCAGTCACCACAGAGGTCAGCAAAAAAGAGGGCACTGGAGTTCCCATCGTGGCGCAGTGGTTAACGAATCCGACTAGGAACCATGACCACTGGTTTGATCCCTGCACTGACCACTAGCCCTACCCACTGCCTCTTTCTCCCTAGAAACACTCAGCACCCTGGAGATAACAGCCTGCTCACAGAAAGAGCAACTATCCAAACTCTCACACCAAAAATAAATAGTCACCTCCTACAAAATACAAAGGAGAACTCCTGCATAGAAATAGCCCTCCAAGACTACAGTTTGGTTTCCCTAAACACAGAAAAAGAAAAATGTAAGTAAAATGCAGGAGCTCAGGAACCATTCCCAGTTAAAAGAATAGAAGAATTCACCTAAGAGAATAAACAATGAAACAAACCCCTAAAGTCTATTCAACATGGAGTTCTAAAAGGAGATCGTGAAAATACTGATGGAAATAAGGCTGGATATCAAGGAGTTAAAGGCAGATATAAACAGAAATGCAGATTACTTTACAAAGGAACTAGAAAATATAAGGAGGAACACAGAAAAATTAGAAAATTCACTTGCAGAGATACAAACTGAGCTAAAGGCACAGAAGAGCAGAATGAGTAACACAGAGGAACGAATTAGTGACTTGTAATATAGAATAATGGAAATCACCCAGTCAGGACAGCAGACAGAAAACCAAATGAAAAAACACAAAAGCAATGTAAGAAAACTATGGGATAATATAAAGTGGGCCAGTCTACACGTAATAGGAGTTCCAGAAGGAGAATAAAAAGAAAAGGGTGTTGAAAATATAGCTGAAGAAATTATGTCTAAAATCTTCCAAACCTAAAGAAAATAGATATCAAGATACAGAAAGCACAGAGGGCCCCAAACAAGCTGAACCCAAACAGGCCCACACAAACACGTATTATAATAAAAATGGCAAAAGTTAGAGAGGATTCTAAAGGCAGGAAGGGAAAAACAGGAGTTCCCACTGTGGCTCGGTGGTTAACGAATCCAACTAGGAACCATGAGGTTGTGGGTTCGATCCCCGGCCTCACTCAGTGGGGTTAAGGATCTGGCATTGCCGTGAGCTGTACTGTAGGTTGCAGATGTGGCTCGGATCCCACATTGCTGTGGCATAGGCCGGTGGCTGCACTCCGATTAGACCCCTAGCCTGGGAACCTCCATATGCTGCGAGTGCAGCACTAGAAAAGGCAAAAAGACAAAATAAATAAATAAATAAATAAAGGCAGCAAGGGAAAAACAAAGCGTTAATTATAAGGGGATCCCCATAAGGCTATCAGCTGATTTCTCCAGAGAAACGCTACAGGCCAGAAGAGAGTGGGAAGATACATTCAAAGTTCTAAAAGAGAAAAATCTGCAGCCTAGAATACTCCACCCAGCAAGGATATCATTTAAAATAGAAGTAGAAATAAAGAATTTCTCCAACAAACAAGAGCTAAAAGAGTACAGCAATACTAAACTCTTTCTAAAAGAAATACTCAAAGGGCTTCTCTAAATAAAAAAAAAGGTAAGAAGAAATAGAATGGATGAAATCACAATTGGAAAGCAATCACTTAAATAAGCCAGTACACAGATCTAAAAAGGGAAAAGCCTATTTTACAAAAACCTATTGTAAAAGTGATGATAAACTCAAGGAACAGCAAGAGGACAAACATGAAGATGTTAAAAAAGGACTTCAAAATCATAGAATGTGGGGAAGGAAAGTAAGAAAATCTAGACTCTTTTCTTTTTAATAATGTGTTTGAGCCCATATGACTACCAGGCTAAAGCAAGGAGACACAGGAAGGGGCTAACTTACTTAAAAAACAGGAATACCACAAATCAAAACCAAACATTACATTCACAAAAACTAAAAAGTACACCAGCACAAAATAAGTGGAAATCATCCAACAAAAAAAGAAAGGAAAAAAGAAAGGAACAAAGGAGAAAAACTTGCCTTGAAAAAGACACATGCACCCGTGTGTTCATTGCAGCACTATTCACAATAGCCAAAGCATGGAAACAACCTAAATGTCCATCGACAGATGAACGGATTAAGAAGATGTGGTATATATACACAATGAAATACTACTGAGCCATAAAAAGAAACAAAATAATGCCACTTGCAGCAACATGGATGGAACTAGAGATTCTCATACTAAGTGAAGTAAGTCTGAAAGAGAAAGACAAATACCATATGGTTATCACTTAATCACTTATATCTGGAATCTAATATATGGCACAAATGAACCTTTCCACAGAAAAGAAACTCATGGACTTGGAGCACAGAGTTGTGGTTGCCAGTGGGGAGGGGAAAGGGAGTGAGATGGACTGGGAATCTGGGGTTAACAGATCCAAACTATTGCATTTGGAATGGATAAGCAATGAGATATTGTTGTATACCACTGGGAACTGTATTTAGTCACTTGTGATGGAACATGATGGAGGATAATGTGAGAAAAGGAATGTGTGTGTGTGTGTGTGTGTGAGAGAGAGAGGGGGGAGGGGCTGGGTCACTTTGCTACAGTAGAAAATTGACAGAACACTGTAAACCAAGTATAATAGAAAAAATAAAAATCATTAAAAAAAACAGCAAGATATCCTATGCTCCTGGACTGGAAGAATTAATACTGTTAAAATGGCCATACCACCCAAAGCAATATAAAGATTTAATGCAATCTCTATCATATTACCCATGACATTTTTCAGAGAACTAGAACAAATAACCCAAAATTTTATATGGAACCATAAAAGACACAGAATTGCCAAAGCAATCCTGAGGGTAAATAAAAAAAAAAAAAAAAACAAAGCAGGAAGCATAACTCTCCCAAACTTTAGACAATATTACAAAGCTACAGTAATCAAGACAGTGTGTGACACTGGTACAAAAAAAGACAGACATATGGATCAATGGAACAGAATAGAGAGCCCAGGAATAAACCCAGATACCTATGGTCAACTAATTTTCAACAAAGGAGGCCAAGAATATAAATGGGAAAAAGACAGCTTCTTCAGCAAGTGGTACTGGGAAAACTGGACAGCTGCATATAAATCAATGAAACGAGAAAACCTCACACCATGCACAAAAGTAAACTCAAAATGCCTTAAAGACTTAAAACATAAGACATGACACCATAAAACTCCTAGAAGAGAACACAGGCAAAACATTCTCTGACATAAACCATACAAATATTTTCTCAGGTCAGTCTCCCAAGACAATAAAAATAAAACAAAAACAAACAAATGGGACTTAAATTTACAAGTTTTTCAAAGTGTTAATTATAAGGGATCCCCCACATGGCTATCAACTGATTTCTCTACAGAAACACTACAGGCCAAAGGGAGTGGATAGATATATTTAAAGTGCTGAAAGAAAAAATTTGCAACCTAGAATACTCTACCCAGCAAGA
>PVHT021183634.1:34019414-34059358 GCA_004024745.2 Catagonus wagneri | reverse complement strand
AAAAAAAATTTAATGATGTGTTTGAGCCTATATGTCTATCAGGCTAAAGCAAGCAGATATAAGAAGGTGTTAACGTACTTAAAAAACAGGGCAACCACAAATCAAAATGGAACATCATATCCACAAATACTGAAAAGAAAAGCACTCAAGCATAAAATAAATGAAAACCATCCAACCAAAAAAAGAAAGGAACAAAAGAGAAACATAGAATCAACTGGAAAACAAGGTCTAAAATGGCAATAACTACATATCCATCAATAATCACCTTAAATGTCAATGGACTGAATGCTCCAGTCAAAAGACACAGAGTGGCAGACTGGAAAAAAAGGAAAAACCTACAATCTGATGTCTATGAGAGACTCACCTAGGGCAAAGGACACATATAGATTGCAAGTGAGGGGATGGGAAAAGGTATTTCATGCCAATGAACAAGACAGGAAAGCAGGAGTTGCAATATTCATAGCAGACAAAACAGACTTTAAGATGAAGGCCATAAAGAAAGACAAAAAAGGACACTATTTAATGGTTAAAGGATCCATTCAAGAAAAGGATATTACAATCATCAATATATATGCCCCTCATATAGGAGCACCCAAGTACCTACAAGTACTATCAGACATAAAAGGAGAAACAGATGGCAATACAATAAGTGTAGCAGACTTTAACACTCCACTCACATCAACGGACAGATCCTCTAGGCAGAAAATCAGTAAGGTAACAGAGATCCTAAATGACACAATAGAAAAGTTAGACCTAATTGACATTTTCAGGACACTACATCCAAAAAAATCAGAATATACATTCTTCTCAAGTGCACATGGAACATTCTCAAGGACTGATCACACACTGGGTCACAAAGCTCAACCTAAACAAATTTAAGAGTATAGAAATTATTTCAAGTATCTTCTCTGACCACAAAGGCATGAAACTAGAACGCAACCATAGAAAAAGAAATGTGAAAAAACACACTACATGGAGACTAAACAACATGCTACTAAAAAACAAATGGGTCAATGAGGAAATCAAGAAGGAAATTAAAAAATACCTTGAGACAAATGATAATGAAGATACAACCACTCCAAAACTATGGGATGCTGCAAAAGCAGTGCTCAGAGGGAAATTCATAGCAATACAGGCCTTCTTCAAAAAAGAAGAAAAATCTCAAATCAACAACTTAACCCAGCACCTAAACGAATTAGAAAAAGTAGAACAAACAAAACCTAAAGTCAGCAGAAGGAAGGAAATCATAAAGGTCAGAGAGTATATCAATAAAATAGAGATTCGAAAAACAATAGGAAAAAAATCAATAAAACCAAGAGCTGGTTCTTTGAAAAGGTAAACAAAATTGACAAACCTCTGGCTAGACTCACCAAGAAGAGGAGAGAAAAAACCCAAATAAAATAAGAAATGGAAAAGGAGAAGTCACAATGGATATTACAGAAATACAAAAAACCATGAGAGAATACTATGAACAATTGTATGCCAACACATTTGACAACTTAGAAGAAATGGACAACGTTTTAGATACTTACACCCTGCCAAAACTAATCAAGAAGAAACAGATCAACTGAACTGACCGATCACTAGAAATGAAATTGAGTATGTCATAAAAACACTGCCTACAAATAAAAGTCCAGGACCAGATGGCTTCACAGGTGAATTCTACCAAACATACAAAGAGGAACTCATACCCATCCTCCTCAAATTTCTCCAAAAGGTTGAAGAAGAAGGAACACTCCCAAAGACATTCTATGATACCACCATCACTTAATGCCAAAACCAAAGATACCACGAGAAAAAGAAAACTATAGGCCAATATCTTTGATGACTATAGATGCAAAAAATCTCAACAAAAGTTTAGCCAACCGAATCCAACTACATATAAGAAAGATCATACACCATGACCAGGTGGGATTCATCCCAGGTGCACAAGGATGGTTCAACGTATGCAAATCAATCAACGTCATACACCACATTAACAAAAGAAAAGTCAAAAACCGCATGATCATCTCAATAGATGTAGAAAAAGCATCTGACAAAGACCAACATCCAATCATGGTCAAAACTGAGTTCCCTTCGTGGCTCAGTGGTTAACAAATCCGACTAAGAACCATGAGGTTGCGGGTTTGATCCCTGGCCTTACTCAGTGGGTTAAGGATCTGGCGTTGCCATGAGCTGTGGTGTAGGTTGCAGACGTGGCTCAGATCCCGCATTGCTATGGCTGTGGCGAAGGCTAGCAGCTACAGCTCCTGTTAGACCCCTAGCCTGGGAACCTCCATATGCCATGCGTGCGGCTCTACATAAAAGGCAAAAAGACCAAAAAAAAAAAAAAACTCTTACCAAAGTGGGTATAGAGGGAACGTATCTTAACATAATAAAAGCCATTTTATTATGTTTATTATGACAAACCCACAGCAAATATAATACTCAATGGAGAAAAGCTGAAAGCCTTCCCACTAAAATCTGGAACAAGATGAGGATGCCCTCTCACCACTGTTATTCAACATAGTATTGGAAGTCCTAGCTACAGTAATCAGACAAACAAAAGAAATAAAAGGCATTCAAATAGGAGAAGAAGAGGTAAAACTGTCACTATATGCAGATGAAATGATACTATATATAGAAAACCCCAAGGACTCAACCCCAAAATTACTTGAACTTATCAACAAATTCAGCAGAATAGCATGATATAAGGTTAACCTTCAGAAATCAATTGCATTTCTGTGTACTAACAATGAAATATTAGAAATACCAAAATACTATACCTTTTAAAATAGCACCCTAAAAAATCAAATACCTGGGAATAAACCTGACCAAGGAGGTGAAAGACTTAAATGCTGAGAACTATAAAACATTAATCAAGGAGATCAAAGAAGATACAAAGAAATGGAAAGATATCCCATGCTCATGGGCCAGAAAAATTAATATTGTAAAAGTGGCCATACTACCCAAAGCAATCTACAGATTCAATGCAATCCCTATCAAATTACCCATGACGTTCTTCACAGAACTAGAACAAACAATCCCAAAAATTTATATGGAACCACAAAAAACCCAGAATCGCCAAAGCAATTCTGAGGAACAAAAACCAAGCAGGAGGCATAACTCTCCCAGACTTCAGGCAATATTACAGGGCCACAGTAATCAAGACAGTGTGGTACTGGTACCAAAACAGACATACAGACCAATGGAACAGAATAGAGAATCCAGAAATAAACCCAGACACCTACGGTCAATTAATCTTTGACAAAAGAGGCCAAAGAGGCAAGAACATAAAATGGAAAAAGACAGTCTTTTCAGTAAGTACTGCTGGGAAACAGCTGCATGTAAATCAATGAAACTAGAGCACACTCTCATACCATGCACAAAAATAAACTCTAAATGGCTTAAGGACAAATATAAGACAAGTCACCATTAAACTCCTGGAAGAAAACATTGGCAAAACATTCTCTGACATCAACCCTACAAATGTTTTCTCAGGTCAGTCTCCCAAAGCAACAGAAATAAAAGCAAAGATAAACCAATGGGACCTAATCAAGCTGACAAGCTTTTACACAGCAAAGGAAACCAAACAGAAAACAAAAAGACAATTTACAGAATGTGAGAAAACAGTGTCAAATGATGCAATGGACAAGGGCTTAATCTCTAAAATATACAAACAACTTACACAACTCAACAGCAAAAAAGCCAACAACCCCATTGAAAAATGGGCAAAAGACCTGAATAGACATTTCTCCAAAGAAGATATGCAGATGGCCAAAAAGCACATGAAAAAATGCTCAACATCACTGATTATTAGAGAAATGGATATCAAAACTATCATGAGATACCACCTCACAACAGTCAAAATGGCCATCATTAATAAGTCCACAAACAACAAATGCTGGATGGGGTGTGGAGAAAAGGGAACCCTCTTGCACTTTTGGTGCGAATGTAAGCTAGTACAACCACTATGGAACATAGTATGGAGGTACCTTAGAAAACTATACATAGAACTACCACTGTGACCCAGCAATCACACTCTTGGGCATATATCTGGACAAAACTTTCCTTGAAAAAGACACTTGCACAGGCATGTTCATTGCAGCACTGTTCACAACAGCCAAGACATGGAAATGACCCAAATGTCCATCAACAGATAACTGGATTAGGAAGATGTGGTATATATACACAATGGAATACTACTCATCCATAAAAAAGATTAAAATAACGCCATTTGCAGCAACATGGATGGAATCAGAGACCCTCATACTGAGTGAAGTAGGTCAGAAAGACAAATACCGTATGATACCACTTATATCTGGAATCTAATATACTGCACAAATGAACCTTTCTACAGAAAAGAAAATCACGGACTTGGAGAACAGACTTTTGGTTACCAAGAGGGTGGGGAAGCAAGTGGGATGGTATGGGAGTCTGGGGTTAACAGTTGTAGACTATTGCCTTTGGGATGGAAAAGCAAGGAGACCCTGCTGTATAGCACCAGGAACTGTTTAATCACTTGTGATGAATCTATGCTTAACCAGATCACCACACTGTACAGTAGAAAAATTGACAGAAAACTGTAAACCAGCTATAACGGAAAAATATAAATAAATAAATAAATAAATAAATAAATAAATCTGACAAGCTTTTGCATAGCAAAGAAAACCACTTAAAAACAAAAAAAAAGACAACTTAGAGAATGCGAGAAAACAGTTGCAAAGATGCAACCAACAAGGGCTTGACTCCAAAATACATAAACAACTCAACAAAAAAACCCAACAATCCGATCGAACAATGAGCAGAAGACCTAGAGAGACATTTTCCAAAGAAGACATAGGGATGGCCAGTAGGCACATGAAAAGATACTCAACATCACTAATTATTACAGATATGCAAATCAAATCTACAATGAGGTACCACCTAACACTGGTTAGAATAGCCATTATCAATCTATAAATAACAAATGCTGGAGAGGGTGTGGAGAAAACAGAACGCTCCTACACTGTTGGTGGGGATGTAAAGTGGTACAACGACTATGGAAAATAGCATGGAGGTATCTCAAAAAACTAAATACAGAACCACCATATGATCCAGCAATATATCCAGACAAAATTACAAGTTAAAAAGCTACATGCAGGAGTCCCCCACTGTGGCTCAGTGATAACAAACCCAACTGTATCCATGAGGATGCAGGTTCGATCCCTGGCCTTGCTCAGTGGGTTAAGGATCCGGTGTTGTCATGAGCTGTGGTGTAGGTCACAAATGTGGCTTGGATCCCGTATTGCTGTGGCTGTAGCGTAGGTTGGCAGCTGTAGCTCCGATTCAACCCCCAGCTTAGGATCTTCCACATGCCAAACCTGCGGCCCTAAAAAGCAATCAATCAATCAATCAACAAATGAATGCAGGAGTTCTCATGTGGCTCAGGAGATTAAGAACCAGACTAGTATTCATGAGGATATGGGTTTGATCCCTAGCCTCGCTCAGTGGGTTAGGGATACAGCATTGCCACAAGCTGCGGCATAGGTCACAGATGCAACTTGGATCTGACACTGCTGTGGCTGTGGTACAGGCCACCAGCAACAGCTCTGATTCTACCCTTAGCCTGGGAACTTCCATATGCCGCAGGTGCAGCACTAAGACAAAAAAAAAAAAGACACATGCGCCCCTATGTTCATTGCAGCACTATTCACAAAGCCAAGACATAAACACAACCTAAATGTCCACCGACAGATGACTAGGTTAAGAAGATATGGTGTATATATACACAACAGAAGACTATTCAACCACACACAAAAACAATAAAATAATGCCATCTGCAGCAACATGGATGCAACTAGAGATTCTCATACCAAGTGAAGTCAGAAAGAAAAAGACAAATGCCACGTGCTAGCACTTACATGTGGAATCTAAACTATGGCACCAATGAACCCGTATACAAACCAGAAACAGACTCACAGACATAGAGAACAGATTTGTGGTTGCCAAGGGGGAGAGGAGAGGGAGTGAGATGGACAAGGAGTTTGGGGTTAGAAGATGCAAATTATTACATTTAGAACAGATAAGCAATGAGGTTCTACTGTACAGCACAGAGAACTATATCCAATCTCTTGGGACAGACTATGATGGAAGATAACAGAGGAAAAAGAATGTATATATATATGACTAGGTCACTTTGCTGTACAGAAATTCGCACATTATAAATCAATTAACTTTAATATATAAAAAATTATAATCCATATAATCTAATTGCTTTGCCCTAAACCTACAAATATCAAACTTTAGTAATTTAAAACATTCTCTGAAATAAGTACCTGCAATTATCACAAGTTGCCAAATCAAAGTGGTTCATAAGATAAGAATCCATAAATTCTTTACCACATTCTTCACAGATTACATAATCGAATTCCATAACAGGTCCTAAAAAAAGGAAGATTCATTCTTTAAGTTTCCTTTTTTAAGATTAAAATACATTTTCCACTATTAGCTTATCCAGCAAGTATTTTATGCCTGATATGTAAAAGATAACATAAAACCTTGACTAAGTAATTTATATTTATCTTAAAAAAATTTTTAATGGAAAGAGAAACGGAAATTATATAAAGGAAAAAATTATCAACTCATCAAGGATTTCTGAACCCAAGCCATATTCAGGTACTAGTACTACTTCTGTATTGCTGCTATAACAAATTACCACAATTTTTTTTTTTGTTTTTAATGGCCACACCTGCAGCATATGGAAGTTCCCAGGCTAGGGACTGAATCAGAGCTGCTGCTGCAAGCCTACACCACAGCCACAGCCACGCGAGATCCAACCACATCTGCAACGTACACGGCAGCTTGGAGCAACAACGGATCCTTAAACCCACTGAGCAAGGCCAGGGATTGAACCCACATCCTCACAGAGACTTGTCAGGTTCTTAACCCACTCAACCACAACAGAATGCCACAAATTACCACAAAATTTAGGGGCTAAAATAACAGATTTTTCTCACAGATCTGCAGTTTTTAGACATGACACAGGTCTCAATGGGCTAAAGTCAAGGTGTTGGCAGGGCTAAATACTCCTTTCTGGAGGTTCTGGGGGACAATCTTGCCATTTCCAGCTTCTAGAGGCTGCCTACATTCCTTGATTCATGACTCCCTTCCTCCACCTTCAAAGCCAGCAACAAGCTTCTTACATCACTCTGGCTTCCTCCATCATCACACCTACTCCCTGATTCTCTTCTGCCTCTCTCTTTTAAGCACCTTTTTGAGTATTTTTGCTCACCTAGATAACCCAGAATAATCTCCCCATCTCAGGTCTTTAAACTTAATCATACCTGCAAAGTCCCTTTCACTCTATAATACATGCAGTGGTTTCATGGTGACTGGAATGTGGACATCTTTTGGGGGCATTATTTAGCCTACCACTGTACTGCTGATTAGAGTATGAAGATTAGTCCTGAGGTAGGAGGGCGGTGGGAGAGCTGTTTACAGACAAGGGACAGGCACTAATATTTAACACAGGAAAGAGCAGTAAAGAGCAAGACAACAGTAGAAGAGAGACAATACAGAAATCATTTTCAAATGGGAAACTTTTCTTCCCCTCTATTCCACACCCTCACAAGAGCAAACAGCTTCCTCTTCATCCTTCTCAACCACCAGACTGGAAATCTTTAGAGAACAGAGACAGTATTTAGCTACACATTCCCAATACCCAGCACAGAAGCAGGATTTTTAAAAAGATTTCAAATACTGGCGTTCCTGTCATGGCTTAGCAGAAACAAATCTGACTAGCATCCATGACGATGCAGGTTTGATCCCTGGCCTCACTCGGTGGGTTAAGGATCCGGCATTGCCGTGAGCTGTGGAGTAGGAAACAAATGCAGCTTGGATCCTATGTTGCTGTGGCTGTGGCACAGGCCAGCAGCTATAGCTCCGATTTGACCCGTAGCCTGGGAACCTCCGTATGCCGCAGGAGCAGCCATAAAAAGACTAAAGTAAAAAAAAAAAAAAAAAAAAAAAAAAAAAAAAAAAAAAAAAAAAAAAAAAAAAAAAAAAAAAAAAAAAAAAAAAAAAAAAAAAAAAAAAAAAAAGGGAATTCAAATACCTAGCTCAGAATCTTTATCCTACACAACTGTTGGTTCAGCAAGTCTGAAAGTTTTATAAGTAAGTAAATCTTTAGGGCAATTGCTACTGCCAAACCCCAACTCTGAGAACTGCCACAATCCCGGTGGAAAGAAAAATGGAGTTGTCATTTGTTCATGATTTGTTCGACATGTTCCTATCTCTACCTTCCCTACCTACTTCCAACACAAGAGGGTCTGTCAACATTCCAGCACTGCTTAATCCCACTCATCTCCAAACTCCCACAAAAAAGTACTCTTCTTTATAAAATATTAGAGAGGAATAGCTATAGACAAAAGGAAAAATTAAAAATACTGTCAAAATGGTATCTTAAAAAAACTGGTTACTGGAATGTGTTAGAATGAAGAGAAATACCAATTGGGAGGCTACTGCACAGTATTATTCATCAAAAGCCATAAAATGTACATAAATTTTCCTAATTTTAAAAGTTCTTTATAATAAAAAATTTTTAATTCACATAATTTTTCAACTTCATCATGCCCTTTATATTTGCTGTTTGGAAATTGCCAGTCTATCCTCCATTCATTCATCATTCACTAACATATCTATTTATTATGAATATAGACTCCTGGATTCCTAGTTTTTCAATCATAGACAATTCATTAGTGTCCTTAATTACTTTAAGGTTCAACTGTCTCTGAAGGGCCCTGGTTCCTTTTAGCAGAGAAGAGTAACAGCATCTCAGATCTGGACTCCAGCTGTACTCATGGCTACTGGTCTATTTCTGCTTGATGGCCCTTTTTTTTTTTGGTCTTTTTAGGGCCACAACCGTGGCATATGGAGGTTCCCAGGGGTCTAATCCGAGCTGCTGCTGCTGGCCTAGGCCAGAGCCACAGCAACGCCACATCCGAGCCTCGTCTGCAACCTACACCACAGCTCAAAGCAACGCCGATCATTAACCCACTGAGCGATGCCAGGGATCGAACCTGCAACCTCATGGTTCCTTTCTGCTGTGCCACCATGGGAACGCCTGATGGCCCTTTCTGAGGATACAGCTAGGAAATATATGTATATATAGACACACACAAATGCTCATGCATGCACATGTATACTTTACTGAAGTATAATAGACATAACATTATATTAGTTTCAGGTATACAATATAATGATTCAATATTTGCATTTACTGCATAATGATCACAATAAAGATACCTAACATTCATCACCGTACAGTTACAAAACTTTTTTTATCATATGAATTAGGATTTTAGCCACTTTCAAACATGTAATACAGTACTGTTAACTATACTTACCATCTTATACATTATATCCCATGACTTATTTTATAAGTTCGTACTTTTTGACCCACTTCACACATTTCACCCATCCCTCTCCTCCTCTCTCTGGCAACTATCAGTCTGTTCTCTGTATCTTCGAGCTTAGGGTCATTCACTGACTTATTTCACTTTGCATGATGTCCTCAAGGTCCATCCACACTGTCACAAATGGCAAGATTTCATTCTTTCTTACTTTCCTACGGCGAATAATATTCCCTTGTATATATACATCACACTTTCTTTATCCACTCATCCATCAGTGGACACTTAGGTTGTTTCCATATCTGGCTATTTGTCGTAAATAAAACTGCAGTGAACATGGGGGTACATGTATCTTTGTGAGGCAGTGTTTTTGTTTTCTTTGGATAAATATCCATAAGTGGTATTGTTGGATCATGGGCTTGTTCTAATTTTCTGAGGGGTCTTCATACTGTTTCCTATAGTGGCTGCACCAATTTACATTCACAAGGGCTCCTTCTGTCCACCTGCTTGTCAACACTTATCATTTTTTGTCTTTTTGATAACAACCGTTCTAACAGGTGTGAGGTGAGAACTCACTGCTCTTTGATTTGCATTTCCTTGGTTAGTGATGTTGAGCATTTCCCATGTACATACTGGCCATCTATACATCTTCTTTGGAAAAATGTCTATTCAGATTTTCTGCTCATTTTTTAATCAGATTGCTTGGTTTTTTGCTATTGAGCTGTAGCTCTTCATACACTTTATAGATATTAACCCCTTATCAGATGCATGATTTGCAAATAGTTTCACTCATTCAGTAGGCTGTCTTTCCATTTTGTTCATGGCTTCCTTTGCTGTGCAGAAGCTTTTTAGTTTGATGTAATCCCATTTGTTTAACAGTTCTTCTTTTGTTGTCTTTGCTTTTGGAGTCATATCCAAAAATATCATTGCCAAGACCAATGTAAAGGAACTTTTCATTTGTTTTCTTCTAGGAATTTTATGGCCTTAGGGCTTACATTTAAGCCTTTAATCCATTCTGAATTAATTTTTGTATATGATGAAAGACAGTGGCCCAGTTTGATTCTTTTGCAGAAGTCATCCAGTTTTCCCAACACCATGTATTGAAAAGACTGTCCTTCCCCCAGTGTATATTCTTAGCTGCTTTGTCAAAAATTAACTGATCATACGTGTAGGTTTATTTCTGGTCTCTTTCTTCTGTTCCATTGCTGTATGAGTCTGTTTTTATGTTAATATCACAGTGTTCTGACTATGATAGCTATGAAATATAATTTGAAATCAGGGAACAAGAGGACTCCAGCTCTGTTCTTCTTTCTCAAGATTATTCTGGCCATTCGTGGTCTTTTGTGATTGCTTGTGAATTTTAGGACTGTTTGTTCTGTTTCTGTGAAAAATGCCATTTGAATTTTGATAGGGACTACCCTGAATCTGTACACTGTTTTAGGTTATACCAAGATTTTAACAATATTAATTCTTCCAATCTATGAGCACTACTATCTTTCCATTTACTTGTATGCTCTTCAATTTCTATCATCCATGTCTGACAGTTTTCAGTGTACAGGCTATTTTACCTCCTTGATTAAATTTATCCCAAGGCATTTTATCCGTTCTGATAAATGGGCAATTATAAATGAGACTGTTTTCTTAATTTCTCTTTCTGGAATTTATTAGTAGTGAATAACAACAGATTTCTATATACTGATTTTGTATCCTGCAACTTTACTGAATTCATTTATTAGTTTACACATACACTCTGCATGCATGTTTTAGAAATCAACAGTTAACAATGATACTGCCAATTTCTTTAGCCACATGGCATGCACAAATTCCCAGGTCAGGGGTTGAACCCGTGCCTCAGCAGTAACCAGAGCCATAGCAGTGACAATGCCAGTTCCTGAACCTACTGAGCTACCAAGGAATTCCTGATACTGCCAATTTTTATCCATCCTCACAGGGTTCTTTCTTGCCTTCTCCCATTCTTTATTTGTATGTCCTTTCCTCCACAATGAGAACTTTGGCTCCCAGCAACATGTGGACATTTATTCATCTACATGAGCCTATAATACATCTGAAATAGTTTCAGAATTACTTTACTCATATCAATCTATAAAATGAGTTCAGGAATTCTGTGTTCCCCGCCCCCCCATCCACCTCAAACTAGGGATATACTGTCAAATAAATCATTTGGACTATTTCTTTCTGTCCTCCTAATCTTTAACATGATCATATTACTTCATTTGGAAAAATAATATCCATTTGTTTCCTTGCTTTTACTTTTTTTTTACTCCTTCCATCAGTGTATACTTGCTAAGTACACAAACCACAAGTTCGAAGAAACATTGCCAAATCTGTTTAATTTTTAATCTACTAGCAAAACTGCCAACTTTTATTACTTATAAAGCCAAATTGCTCAGTGACTAGACTAAATGTGGCATTTTTAAACATCACTTTGCAAAGAACTATGCATGTTACTCAAAAGGATCAATCTAGGTAACTATTTTCTCAAAACACACTTTACCTGGTTGATGAACAACTTTTCCAATTGCATGTTCTTCTTCTACCTCCTCTTCCAGAATGAAGCCTCCTCCTGTGTCAATTATCTTTGGGGCTGCTTTTACATTAGCCATGCCTACAAAAAGTAAGCAAGAGTGATCAACAAACGAAGTAGGTAAGCCCTTATGTTCCCTTGTGCCTATATAGGAACTTCTAAAAATTTAATATACACCAAACAAGACAAAGATGTCCACTATTACCACCTCTATTCGACATTATACTGAAGATCCTAGCCACTGTAAGATGGCAAAAAATCTAGACAGACATAAAGGTTGGAAAAAAGTAAAACATTATTACAGATGTGATTATGCATGTAGACTATCCACAAGACTACAATTTGAATTAAGAAATAATGCATAGGGGTTCCCGTTGTGGCTCGGTGGTTAACGAATCAGACTAGGAACCGTGAGGTTGCAGGTTCGATCCCTGCCCTTGCTCAGTGGGTTAATGATCCGGCGTTGCCATGAGCTGTGGTGCAGGTTGCAGACATGGCTCAGATCCCACACTGCTGTGGCTGTGGTATAGGCCGGCGGCTACAGCTCCGATTAGACCCCTAGCCTGGGAACATCCACATGGCCGCGAGTGCAGCCCCAAAATGACAAAAGACAAAAAAAAAAAAAAGGAAATAATGCAGAGTTCCTGTTGTGTCTCAACAGTAATGAGCCTGACTGGTATCCATGAGGATTTGGGATAAATCCCTGGACTCGATCAGTGGGCTGGGGATTCAGTGTTGCTATGAACTGTGGTGTTGGTCACAGACGTAGCTTGGATCTGGCATTGCTGTGGCTGTGGTGTAGGCCGGCAGCTGTAGCTCTATTCTACCCTTAACCTGGGAACTTCCATATGCCGCACCTGTGGCCCAAAAAGGAAGGAAGAAAGCCTAGAAAGAGATGTGTAAAATGCCTAGCTAAATAAATAATATGGAGTTCCCGTCGTGGCTTAGTGGTTGACGAATCCGACTAGGAACTATGAGGTTGCGGGTTTGATCCCTGCCCTTGCTCAGTGGGTTAACGATCTGGCATTGCTGTGAGCTGTGGTGTAGGTCGCAGACGCGGCTCGGATCTGGCCTTGCTGTGGCTGCGGCATAGTCCGGCAGCTGTAGCTCCAATTTGACCCCTAGTCTGGTAGCCTCCATATGCTGCGGGTGTGGCCCCCCAAGAAAGCAAAAATAATAATAATAATAAATAAAATGCTTAGCTAAAGATTTGATGTGATCCCATCTGAAACCCCAGCAGACGGTGGGTGTGGGTGTGTGTGTATGTGGGGGGTGTATGGGCGCACTTACATATTCTGGGGAAACGGAGGGGTAATGGGAGCTGACAAGATTATCTACATTTACATGTAAATACAAAGAACCCGGAATAGCCAACATCTTGAGCCAAACTGAAGGATTCACACTACCAGATTTAAAGATTTACTATAAAGCTTCCATAATTAAGACAGTGTAGTACTGAAACAAAAACAAAAAACGAACGTAATAGAAGAGAGAGTCCTGAAACAAACCTACACATACTTGGTCACAATTTATAGCAAAGGCTCCAAGCCAATTCAGTGCAAAAAGGATAGTATTTTCAAAAATAGTGCTGGGATTTATGTCAAAGGTACTACTACATAACAGTGAGGAAAAGATTGTCTTTTCAATAAATGAAATTTGACTCTACCTCATAGAATACACACAAAACAATTTTTAAGTGGATCATAGTCTTGACTGTAAAAGGTAAAAAGTAAAACAATAAAGCTTCTAGAAGAATACATGGGAGAATAATTTTATGGACTTGTAAGTAGCCCAAAAATTTCTTAAACGTGACCCAAAAGTATTATCCATTAGAGAAAAAAATTCTTAATTGGACTTGATTAAAATTTAGAACTTCTGGGAGTTCTCATTGTGGCTCAGCGGGTTAAGGACCCAACATAGAGTCTGTGAGGATGGAGTTCGATTCCTGGCCTTGCTCAGTGGGTTAAGGATTCAGCATTGCCACAGGCTGCCATGTAGGTGGCAGATGCAGCTCAGATCCAGTCTTGCTGTGGCTGTGGTGCAGGCCCCAGTTGCAGCTGCAGGATTCCATCCCTGGCCCAGGGATTACCATATGACACAAGTATAGCCATAAAGAGAGAAAAAAAGGCACCTCTGTTCATCAAAAAACACCATTATGAGAGTGAAGAGACAAAATGCAAACTATGAGAGGCTATTTGCAACATGTGTATCTGACAAAGGACTCACATCCAGAATCCATAATGAAATCCTATCAGTAAAAGACAACCCAACTAAAAAAAAAAAAAAAAAACCTCAACAGAAACTTCACAACTGATGATATGCAAATAGACATTCCCATTGTGGTTCAGCAGATAAAAACCCAACTAGCATCCTTGAGGACTCGGGTTCGATCCCTGCCCTCACTCAGTGAGTTAAGGACCCAGAATTGCCATGAGCTGTGGTGTAGGTCACAGACGTGGCTTGGATCTGGCATTGCTGTGGCTGTGGCTATGGCCAGCAGCTACAGCTCCGATTCAAACCCTACCCTGGGAACCTCCATATGGCGTGGGTACAGCCCTCAAAAAAAAAAAAGATAAGATATGCAAATAGCCAGTGACCACACACAAAAAAGTTCTATCATTTGTAATTAGGAAAACATAAACTAAAACTACAATGAATAGTTATATTCACTCCCACAAGAATACCCAACATGAAATACATAAAAAACTGATTCACTTTGCTGAACACCTCAAATAAAATATTCTAAGTCAACTACACTCCAACAAATTTTTTTTAAATATAAAAATAAATGGAGTTCCCATCGTGGCTCAGTGGTTGACGAATCCGACTAGGAACCATGAGGTTGTGGGTTCGATCCCAGGCCTCGCTCAGTGAGTTAAGGATCCGGCATTGCCATGAGCTGTGGTATAGATTGCAGACACAGCTCGGATCCTGTGTTGCTGTGGCTGTGGCGTTGGCCGGTGGCTACAGCTCCGATTAGACCCCTAGCCTGGGAACCTCCATATGTCGCGGGTGCGGCCCTAGAAAATGCAAAAAGACAAAAATTAAATTATAAAAATAAAGGGATGAGAATATAAGCCTGTTTCGATTAACAGCAATTCTCATACAATACTATCTTTTTATCTCTCTATATCCCTCCACTAGACTGAATCATTTTTCTCTATCTGAAAAATTAAGCATTCCATGAATTTTACTGAATGGACAAAAATGGATGAACGTACCAGAACATGATTCTGATTTCATGAAGTGTAGCAAATGATCAGAATGACTATGAGTGCAATGAGAATTAAGAAGGAAAGCTGGAATTATCAAGATGATAATTTGATCAGAATCCTGAACAATGCTAAAACATGCCAAAAACAAAGCCCAATTTCTCTCTACTGCTATGCCTTGCTATTTCCCCAGGCCCTTAGCACTACTCTTGGCGACACATTCTAAGCAGCTTCTCATCTTTTTTCATGGCCTATGTCATACCACACACAGAAAGTGAAAACTGTACAGTACATTGAAATAAAAGTACTACAAAGATGAAAATCTCAGCTCTTGAAGCACTGCAGGTTGCATACAGTGTTACAGCATAATTTGGTTCTTTGGTAAACGCCCATGAAATCTTAGAAAATATTCACGCTACCTTGCTTTCCATTATCGTAAGTTTAATACCAGCTTATGGTCTATTTTGCACTCGTTTCACAGCCATTTAGTACAAGTCTAGATACCTTTATGGAATCATAAATATGAATTTATCAATGCAAATGAACAACTTTTTGCACTGAGACCAAAACCATGAAAAATGGCTAGGATCTGCAGATTCACTGTATGAATCTCAAGACACACAGCTAGCGCTTCTCACTCTTCCTTACTTCTGGCTGATGAAAAAGGTTAAGTAGATGACACAGTTTGTGTTCAACTGCTCACACACTACAGATTTGGTTGGGGAACACAGGTGCTTCATGTCATGGAGCAGCAGCCCTAAAGAATCACATGTCAATCCAACTGTATTTTAGGTACCCTGCAGAAGACTACTAGTTGATCCCAGTGGAGAGTTACATGACAGACACATACATGATAGGCAAAGAGACAAATAGGCAGCCCTTGGAGAAGATGAAATCCAGACAAGAGTAACACAAGAATAACAACCTTTCTTCCTAAGGTGAGAAAAATGCTTAGTATAGCAAATGAAGCTGGTGAACAAGACCCTGAACCCAGGGTCAGATGACCTGAGTTCTAGTCCAGATTAGCCTCTGCACTTGCTGAGATGAACCTGAGCAAACCCCTTTTTCTGGCGCTCAATTACCACCTCAGTAAAACATGGATACCAAACCCTGCCCTAAGTATTTTCAGGTTATCTGTAAGAGCCAAATTAGCTACTTTGGAAACTTTGACACACAACAGGTGTCACTCTGTTAGCCCCACGGAGGCAGTAGCTTATGTCTGTCTGCTCCTCTCCGCGCCCAGCATGTAACTGAGCCAATTAGGGAATATGCACTCAATCACCCTGTGTTAGTTAAATGGATGAATAAGGGAGCAGGTGCAGGATTACTAAAATGTGTTAAAGCTTTATACAACCCCCCCCCCCCGGGACTGGTGGAAGCTGCAGAGAAAAAAAAACAGAAAAGGAGAACGGAGACAGTGGCTGGCTCCTCCCGACAGCGAGGGCGGCGGCACCTCCAAGCCAAGGACGGCAGGGGGACCGCCCAGGTGCAGTGAGGAAAGGCCAGGGCTGGGAGTCAGAAGTCACCCTGTAGTCTTGAACGCCCTGCTGACACGACCGACTGAGCTGATTCCCTCTCAGGACTGCGGGAGGGTCTGGGCGCCGACACGAGGGGAGTGGGCGCCACACCCAGGACGCGGTCCCCCCTCCGCCAGGAGAGAGGTGGGGCAGACGCCGTCAGGGCCCAAACCTCCGGTAGCCGCAGCCGTCGTCGCTGGGTAAGGCCGGGCCGCCAGCCGGGCCTGGCGCAACATCAGCGCCCGCTGCCGCTTCCGCTCAATGTTCGCCCGCACTGAGGCAGGCAGCTCTGCCGGCTGTTCTGAAGTCGCCGGCTCCGACGAAGCCCCTTCGGCGGCCGCCATCTCCAACCTCCCCAGAAGACTGTGGCTGTAGCCTCGCGCACGCGCATTGAAGGGCCAAAGTTTGACCGAGGCCCCGCCTCCGCGCTGGCGGCAGGGAGCGCGCCGGCGCGTTTTGAGAAGGACTTGCAGAAAGGAGGGGCGGTAGATGGAGTCTGCGCATGCGTCGCAGCGGAGTATACTTTGTTACTTAAGAGGTCGCCGGCTGGTTCAAAGATTAGTGTTCAGGACCTGATCATGTTAAAAATAATGGCTTCGCTTGGTGGTTCAGCACAAGGGCTTTGGAGTCAGACTTAGATGAAATCCTAGTTCTGACACTTGCCATCTGCCCCCTTCAGTAAGTTATTTAACCTGAGTTCAGTTTCGAAAATAGTAAAATAAGGATAATTACAGAACCACTTAATAGAGTTGTTGAGAAAATTAGATGTAGCCTTTCAGCACAATGCCTGGCACATAGAAAACTTCCAAAAGTGATGGCAGTTAATAGTAACAGTAGTTTCAATCAAAGGAAATCAACAGGTGATTGGTATGACTACTTTGAAATTCTGGCCTAGACAGACTCATAGATTTGCAGTGAGAACACCTGGGTTTAAACTCTGACTTGCTAGGTGACAAAAGGCAAAGACAGCACCAGTTACCAAGGCTGGTATTCGTGAGCTTGGCCCTCTTTTCCGTGGAATACTCTAGAGTATAGATGAACTGCCACCGGATTTGGATTTGGGCCAAATCCTGCCTTCCCAAAAGTGTGGCAAATGAAGCAAAATAAAAATGGCATGCTTTCCCAAAAATGTATGTTTTTTCTTTATTACAAATAAAACTTAATTGAAGCCAGAAAGCATTAAGTTCTAATTACCACATATCATTTGGAACTAGTTTTTAGAACAAACTGGCCCACTGGAGTTTCCCAGTAATACCCAGTGGTTATGTTAAAGTCAGAGGAACAAAGAAAGTCATATAAGAGTCATGTGTATGTTGTGAGAAAGGTTATGAGAGAAGGGTGTTACAAGAGAAGGGTTATGATAAAGTAACGAGATGTTCTGAGAAGCGTGTTGCAAGAGAGGGGTTATGATAAGAAAGTTATGTGGAATGTTAAAGTTAGGAAAACAGAAAAGTGTTTTACAGTGGAGTGTCAGAGGAAAGTGATTTACAATAGAGTGTCAGAAAAGTGATTCACAATGAAGTGTCAGGGAAGTGATTCACAATGAAATGTCGATAAAAACTGGACGAGACATAACAAATTACTATCTAGGAAATTTTCCATCCCCCCAGGTCTGCAACATTCAGAAGTCCCACGCCTCCAATAATAACTAATCACTAACCGCTACATCTGCTTCTGTTAACTGCTTACTTGCTTGCGTCTATAAAAGGGCTTAGCTGTAAGCGTTAGGCGCGACTCTCATCTGCAGCTCCTGCGAGCATGTGTCTCAGGACACACCGAGAGTTCGCCCCTGCGCAGGTTAAAAGCTTTGGCCAATAAATAACACCTTTTTGAGTCCTGAAAGTCTCCGAACGTCTGTTTCTCGCCACGTTGGATGCAACATTTACAGTTTGAGAAGCACAACCTAGTGGTTTTAGTCTATCAGTTATACATATATTTGAGCTGGAGGACCCTCTATAAAGTAGATAAGTGCTGAGATCCTCTGGTTGAACTGGAGACAGAGACTTCAAACCATCCCTATGCCTTTTCTCTCAAATTCCTCTCGCTCCCTATCCATTGATTTTGTCCAGATGATAAAATCTCAGGTTTGACAACAAAAGCACAAACAACATAAGAAAAAAGTAGATAAATTTAACTTAATCCAAATTAATAACTTGTGCACATCAAAGGATACTATCAAGAAAGTCAAAAGCCAACTCACAGAACGGGAGAAAATGTGTGCTAATCATAGACAGGTTTCCATGCCCCCTATACAAAAGTAGAGCATTCCTTGTAAATGGGTACAACGACTATGCAAAAGAGTATGGAGGATCCTCAGAAAACTAAATATAGAACTACCATATGATCCAGCAATCCTACTCCTGGGCATATATCCAAACAAAACTTTCATTCAGAAAGATTCATGCACCCATGTGTTCACTGAAGCACTATTCACAATAGCCAAGACATGAAACAACTTAAATGTCCATTGATAAATGAATGGATTCAGAAGATGTGATACATATACACAACGGAATACTACTGGGCCATAAAAAGGAGCGAATAATGTCATTTGCAGCAACATGGATGGAACTAGAGAGTCTCATCCAAGTGAATTAAGTAAGAAAGAGAAAGACAAATACCATATATCACCTATATGTGGAATCTAAAATATGGCACAGGAAGTTCCTGTTGTGGCTCAGTGGTAACAAGCCCAACTGGTATCCATAAGGGTGTGGGTTCGATCCCTGGCCTCACTCAGTGGGTTAAGAATCCGGCATTGCTGTGCACTGTGGTGTAGGTTGCAGACGCGGTTTGGATCCCACATTGCTGTGGCTATGGCCGGCAGCTGTAGCTCTGATTCGATCCCTAGCCTGGGATCTTCGATATGCCACACGTGCGACCCTAAAAACATAAAAATTAAAAAAGAAAAGCAAAAAAAGGAAAATGCAAATCCACTTCACACCCATTAGGATGACTTGAATTAACAGAGAGGAAAAACAAATAAGTATTGGCTGAAAGTTCCCATGTGACTCAGCAGTAACGAGCCCGATTAGTATCCATGAGGATTTCAGATCAATCCCTGGACTCAATGAGTTTAGGATTCAGCATTGCTGTGAGCTGTGGTGTAGGTCGCAGGCGCAGCTCAGATCTCACATTGCTATGGCTGTGGCATAGCCAGCAGCTGTAGCTCCAGTTCAGCCCTTAGCCTGGGAACTTCAGTATGCTGTGGGTGCGGCCCTACAAAGCAAAAAAAAAAAAAAAAAGACAAAAAATAAATGTTGGCAAGGATATGAAGAAATTGGAATTCTCAAACATTGCTGGTGGGAATGTAAACTGATGCTGATGCTGACCGTGGAAAACAGTTTGGCTATTCTTCAAAAAGTTAAACACAGAGAATTACCATATGAGTCAGCAATTCCACTCCTGGGTAGAAAGAATTGAATTCATTTCCTCAAAGATTGAAAACAGGCATTCAAACAAAAACTCGCTTGCAAACGTTAATAGCAGCGCTATTCACAATAACCAAAAGGCTGGAACTACCCAAATGTCCATCAAATGATGAATGGATAAACAAAATGTGGCACATCCATGCAAGGAATATAATTCAGCCGTAAAAAGGAAGTACTGACACATGCTACAACATGAATTCACCTGGAAAACTATGCATTTACTCTATATGAAACATTTAGAATAAGCAAATCTATTGTGGCTGAAGCGGGGCTGAAGGGAGAGGGAAATGAGAAGGGACTGGTTAGGTAATGAAAATATAATGGAACCGGATAGTTGTGATGGCTTCTCAACATTGTCAATGCGCTATGTGTTATTAATGGTAAATTTTATTTTACAATTTGGGGTTTTTTTAGTTCAAATTCTGATTGGGCCCAGGCAGGTCATGGAAGCTAATCGGTCCATCCAGGTGTGTCACTTTGGCAACTGGAATTTGAAGGCCCCTCTTAAAGGAGGAAGCTACTGCCGAGCTCCAGTGGGTAGTTGCAGAGACAGAATTCGGGCTCATTTTGTCAACTGCCCAATGTTTCATGAAAAGTTACTGCTTCACAAATTTTAATGCACATACAAGTCACCAGGTGAGCTTATTAAAATGCAAATTCTGATTCAGTTGGTCCATGGTGGACTCGAGAGTGTGCACTGGTTGGCCCACAGGTTTCCAAACTTGGCTGAACACTCAAAGCACCTGGGGAATTTAAAACACACAAAGGCTGGGAGTTCCCATCGTGGCTCAGCTGTTAGCAAACCTGACTAGCATCCATGAGGACGTGGGTTCGATCCCTGGCCTCGCTCAGTAGGTTAAGGATCCAGACTTGCTGTGAGCTGTGGTATAGGTTGCAGATGTGGCTTGTATCGAACGCTGTTGTGGCTCTGGCGTAGGCCGGCAACTACAGCTTCGATTGTGACCCCTAGCCTAGGAACTTCCATATGCTCCAGGTACAGCCCTAAAAAGACAAAAAGACCAAAAAAAACAAAAACAAAAACAAAAAACCCATACACACACACAGAGGCCAATGTCATTGGTCAAGGGTGGGATCTAGGCAGCTGAATTTTATAAAGCACCCTCTCCTACAGCCCCATAGTTCTAATAGCCAGCACCCTAAATGACTCCTCTAGACTCTACACAGCTCCAAGAGGTTATGCAATATTTCTGGAGGCCAAGGTAAACTTTTCAGAATAATTAGCCCCTGTAACCTCCTCTTTAACAAAACATTCCAAGCTTGAATACTGAAGGACGTGGACCACAGCTCAGATGCTGTGCAGGCCCTGGTATTTTGTTTTCTTGACAACCTGCTGGGTTTCCTTTTACCGGTAACTCCCTCTCTTTGGGGTTCCTGGCCTTTGTTAGCAAGTTTCGTGTAATTGGGTCTGGATTGTTAGCTGAGTTCTGAACCAAGCTAAGCCAAGCCTCCTCCTTTAGAGAAAGGAGGAGTACATGCCTTGAACTGTACATCCCACAAGCTAACAGAGGCTGCAGGGCTTGCCCAGAGCACAGTGACATGAGTCATCTTGGTGGGGGCACAAAAAGAAAATAGGCAAGGAGAATAGACCAGTGGATGTGTTCTTGCCTCTCCCCATTCAGTGTCGGGAAAAACCTGTGACTCCATCTCTCTTCCTTCTTTGTACCTCGCTCATCTCCCAGACCAGCTGTGATCCTGGTTGAAAGAGGGGTAATTAAAAACACAGAAAGAACTGAAACCTTAATGGAGCTTAAAAAAGGACAGGCAGGTAAGAATGCAAGCCAGGAAGGGGAATGAGAAACTTGGCAGTGTTTTCTGAGCGGGCTTCCTCTCTGAGAGCATTACTGGGGTTATTCATGCCTGAGATGACAGGATGTGAACATATTTGTCTTTGTTATCCAGGAAATAGTACATGTGTGTGGTTTTCTTTTTTACTTTGATTTTGCCCCCGATTCCCAGGGCTTTACCCCTTAATGCAGTCTCTCTGAACATCTTTGGCACACATTCACAATAGGAGGACGCCAAGGGGGGAAACTGGGACCAGGATGCAGCAGCATAAAAAATATCACAATTCTGTAGACTTAAGCCATACCGATTTAGCAATCCAGGAAATGCAGTCTCTTTGGGCTATAATTAACCTTCCTTCTGGAAAAACTTAGATTTCAACCTTCCTAAACCAAAAGATAAAGGGATTGATGAAAAAACATTATGCTGGAACCTTGATCAATAAAATATAGGTACAAAGAGATTTAGAATACATCTCAAAGACTCACAAGAATTTTTTTTTCCCCAGGAGTTCCCGTCGTGGCTCAGCAGAAACGAATCTGACTAGCATCCCTGAGAACACAGGTTCCATCCCTGCCTTTGCTCAGTGGGTAAAGGATCCGGCATTGTCATGAACTGTGGTGTAGATTGCAGACATGGCTCGGATCCTGTGGCTGTGGTGTAGGCCAGCAGCTGCAGCACCAATTAGACCCCTAGCCGGGGAACCTCCGTATGCCACGGTTGTGGCCCTAAACAGATTTTTTTTAGAAGGAATTTTTTTTTCCCAGAAGTAATAAGAAGTAGGAGGGTCCAAATGATTCAACTAGAGATAGGACCTAAGAAAACTGAACAGCACTAGAAACCAAAATCCAGTCACCCACCGACCAGCAAGGGTAGGTCTTCTCAACTCTGGATTCAACAGGCACCAAATGAGGCCCGGGGACCTTGCTTCTTACTGCCTCTTTCAAAAAACATGCCCTGGTCCCTCTTCTGGCTGCCTGTGAACCTCCTGTATGCTGGCGGTGTGGCTCTTCCACACCAGGGGATACCAAGCTGCCGTCCTTCCTAGATTATCAGGTCCTCGAGAGCTGGGACTACCTGGTTCATCCCAGTATCACCAGGGCCTAGCACCGTATCTGGCACAGAGCAGTTGCTCATTAAATTTGTGGAATTAAACAAACAGAATGAATAGTAGTGAAGAAGCCTAGCTAGATGTTCATCTGCACCAAAATCCCAAGATCCAAAGCTAAACCCAATAACTGCCTAAGCTCTGCTCATAGACCTGTGGTGATAGGGAACACTCTATTTCAGAACAGCCCACTCCGTTGTTGTCTAGCTTTGGCCATTGTTATTTTTTTTGTGTGTGTGGAATAATAATAATAGTAAACATGTATATGGTGCTTTCTATGTAGTAGGTGTTTTTAAGCATTTAAAATGTTTTAATTAGGAGTTCCTGCTGTTGCTCAGCAGTAAGGAGCCTGACTAGTATCCATGAGGACTCAGGTTCAATCCCTGGCCTCTCAGTGGGTTAAAGGATCCGGTGTTGCTGTGAGCTGTGCCGTAGGTCACAGGCGCAAATTGGATCTGGCGTTGCCGTGGCTGCGGTGTAGCCTGACAGCTGCACCTCCGATTCAGCCCCTAGCCCAGGAACTTCCATAGGCTGCACCTGTGGCCCTAAAAAGCCAAAAAAAAAAAAAAGGTATTAATTAATCTAATTTTCGTAACTACTTAATGAGTATATTCACTAATCTCAGTTTATAAATGAGACCCAACAAAAGTACAGAGATGTTGAAAACTTGTTCAAGGTCATAAGGTAGTATGTGACACAGCTGAGTTCAACCAGGCACAGCCCAGCCCCAGTATCAATATTCTTAACCACTAAACTCGAAATTAGAACATGTTCCTCTTACTCCTCCACTAGTACTTGTTTTGCCCGAGTTAATGCAGAGTTGGGATCAGAAACAAGGTCCTTGCAATATGCTACATGGCTAACCAAAGTGGCTTGAAACAGGCAGGGCTGCTTCTGTTTGAAGTGGGCCTGAGAGTTATTGCTGCCAGTCTTAGGTAGGGCCAAGGCAGGATAATGTGGCCCAGGGCTCATTCATTATACAGATGAACTCCAGTCTACATGCTGGGCTTACAGTCCTGTGGTTTCCTGTTTTATTACTACCCATAATGGGGGTTTTTCATTTTCCTTTGAATTATCTCTATAAAAAGTGTGGTTGCAACTTCAAACCACAAACCACTTAAATGTTATTGGCAAATGCTTCCTCTAATAGTTGTAGTTCTTTGAATAGGTGAACTATTTTTCACCAGATGCACTTCTTTTTACAGTTTTTATAAAGCTTGGAAATTGGCTGTCTCGGGCCCCCATCCCTTCTCTGGTCCCACTGCTACTGGCCTAGGTAGCTCCCATCAATCATCTTTTGCCTAAACAACCTCTAAACTGGTCTCCCAGCCTCTAGGCTGACCCCTTATGTCCCATTTTCCACTTGGCCTTACAGCTTCATCTTTTCTAAAGGAGAGATTTAACCATTTGCTCAAAAATCATTTGACCCCAAGTCTGTAGCTAACACCTATTACCTAGGTCCAACTACCTTTTGGAGCGCTTACCTCCTGTGAATCCTCATTGAAAGTTATGCTTTAGCCAGACCAGTGTGTCTTCTAGGTCAGTCCTGCATTCCCCTGTTTCTGGGCTATTTCCCTCTCCCTCTCTCTCTCTCTCTCTCTCTCTCTCTCTCTCTCTGCAATTCTTTTGTGCCTACCCTCACTCATTCTTTCATTTGTATATTCATTCTATCAACAACTTTATGACACTCCTGCTCCAATTCGGGTCCTGTGGCTTGGGGTCCAGTCACTCCCCATGTCCTCTCAAACACTTTTAGTCCTAGGCAACCACTAATCTGCTTTCTATCCCCATGAATTTGACTGTTCTGGACATTTCACAGGAGTGGAATTATACAGTACGTAGCCTTTTTTGTCTGGCTTCTTCCACTTAGCATGTTTTCAAGGTTCATCTGTGTTGCAGCATGTACCAATATTTCACTTTTTGGTTGCCTGATAATATTCCAGATATATCACATTTTATTTATCCATTCATCTCATCAGCTGATAGTGAGTTGTTTCCACTTTTCAGCTATTATGAAAATCGTTACTATGAAGGTCCATTTACAAGTTTTCGTGTGGCTATATATTACCATTTCTCTACCTAAGAGTGTAACTGCTAAGTCATGTGGTAATTCTGTGTTTAATATTATGAGGAACTGCCAGACTGTTTTTCCAAAGTGACTGCATTATTTCATATTCCTACCACAATATATGGAGGGTTTCAATTTCTCCACACCGTTGCCAATATTTATCTTCCTTTTTACTCTGTTATCCTAATGGATATGAAGTGGTTTCGCATTGTGGTTTTGATTTGCATTTCCTTAAAAATTAATTATGTTGATGTATTTTAACGTGCTTATTGGCCATTTGTATATCTTCTTTGGAGAAATGTGTATTCAAGTCCTTTGCTCATTTAAAAACTGGATTATTTGCCTTTTGATTGTTGAATTGTGACCTTCGTTATATATTCTAAATATCTCAGATTTAGAGATTAAATAAAATATATTTTATTTTCCTTTTGCTTTTTTCTTTTGGTTGCCCTGTAGCATATGGAATTCCCTGGCCAGCGATAAGATCTGACCCACAGTTGTGATCTATGCCACAAGGATTGGCAACAATGGATCCTTTAACCCCTGTTCTAGGCCAAAGATTGAACCTGCATCCTGGCGCTGCAGAGACTCTGCCAATCCCGTTGTGTGATGGTGGGAACTCTTGCTTTTTTTGCTTTTCTTTTTGTCTTTTTGGGGCCATACCCATGGCATATGGAAGTTCCAAGGCTAGGGGCTGAATTGGAGCTGTAGCCACTGGCCTATGCCACAGCCACAAAAATATGGGATCCAAGCTGTGTCTGCGACCTACACCACAGGTCATGGCAAGGCCAGATCCTTAACCCACTGAGCGAGGCCAGGGATTGAACCCACATCCTCATGGATACTAGTCGGGTTCATTACTGCTGAGCCATGACGGGAACCCCCTTGTTTTTTCTAAGTTTTCCGCAATGATAATGAATTACCCTGGTAGGCAGAATATCTAACATGTGATACTAACCCACCTGAAAATATAAAAATTATACTAATCACACTTATCAAATGAGTGTCATTTAGCTAGAAAGGATGATTAATGTGTTCTGGGGGTTTTGTTTGTTTTACAAAAATCCAGATCCATTCTTGGAGGAGTGGACCTATGAGTAAAACATAATTTTAAATGTGTTAGTGTAAACTTCCTCATTTCAGTTCAAAAAATTTGTCAGGGTATTTGATGAAGTAGACTTTCTGCACACATAGGAGGTGGCATTAGATGACCTTTAGGACCATGTTCAACCTTCCATGTCTGTGATCTTCAATTAAGGTAGCGGGAGAACTCTGTCGAGAGGGGTTCGTGAAAAAAACAATCTGAAGGTCTTGGTGTCACACAGACTCAGTGGGAACCAACATATGATGCGATGAGAAAAAGAGAGGATGTGAACTGAGGTGACAAGGACACAGTCAGGGTGTCTGCACTGAGGGAGATGTTTGTCCTACTCTTTTGAACTGTTCAGACCACATCCGAAGCTTGTGCTCACTTCTGGACAACACTCCAGGAATCAGAGCACCATCCATGTGGCCAGGATGGGGAGGGAAGAGCTAGGAAGAAAGTGCTGGGAGGGAGGCCAATTCAGAAGTCATCATCAAGGCACCACACCTCCATAGGGCTTCCCTGAGTAGAGGCAGCAATGTGGTCGTCAGGCCTTTTACTTACATCTTACTGTACTGAAATTCATAGTGGCCTCACTGGGCAAGATATCCTCTCACCTCAGACCACCAGACCCAGACTCATCACCTGGACCCTTCAAATTAAACTGAGATCAGTCTCTTTCTAGTATACTGGCTTGCCCCCTCCTGATCTGCATAGCCTCTGCCATTAGCCCTATCCCTCATCTTTCAGCCATTCCATTCATTCATTCACTCATTTGTACACACAGGAGCTCAGTGGCAACAGGATCATGATAGGAGTTCCCTAAAAGTTGAACATGGATTTTTTTCTTTCTCTCTCTTTTCTTTTCTTTTCTTTTCTTTCTTCCTTCCTTTCTTTCTTTCTTTCTTTTTTCTTTCTTTCTTTCCTTCCTCCCTCCCTTTCTTTCTTTCTTTCTTTCTTTCTTTCTGGGCCATACCTGTGCCACATGGAAGTTCCCAGGCTAGGGGTCAAATCCGAGCTGAAGCTGCTGGCCTACGCCACAGCCACAGCAACGCCAGATCCGAGCCGCACCTGCGACCTACACCGCAGCTCACAGCAACACCAGATCTTTAACCCACTGAGTGGGGCAAGGGATAGAACCCATGTCCTTAAGAATACCAGTGGCGTTTGTTACCCCTGAGCCACAGTGGGAACGCCATGCATTTTCCTCATCTCTGAGTCCCCTGGGGCCTGGAATGGAGACAGGTTGTCCCCTAGGTGGGAACATGGTCTCCCAGTCCCTCCCCTGGATGAAGGCTGCCCCAGAAAGATGTTCCCTTGTGGACCTTGTGTGTAGTTCTCCTGGGCAGCAGCCTGACAGTGAACAGAAGCACAGTGTTTACTGGCCCTAGACACGGGGCAAGTCACTGATGTCCCAGCCGAGGCCTCCTCATTGTATAAATAGGGGCGTTAACACCCACTTCCCCACAGATTTTGAGGTATATATGCCATTTTAAGGGGAAAGTGCTACACAACCTCAGGATTGTGACAAGTGGTACTGACATGGACAGATGGGAAGGGCTCTGGGGTCTAACAAGGCTGGGTTTGAATCTAGGCTCAGCCACTGTGGGCAGATTATCTAATCTCTAAAAGCCTCACTTTCCTCATCTATAAACAAGGATAAAACTGCCTAGTCTACAGGCCTGTTCTTTGGATAGGAAATTAGAAATAATGGTGAATGTTGAATGTCCTCAGCAGTAGGGCGTCTGGGAAGAGGGTAGCTGTTGGTGATGTAACTGGTAACCAGTAGAGGGCACCAAACCATTCCATAAATGAACCTGGCCTGGTGTCTTGGCCACAAGTCCAAGACAGCTTTTACCTATTCAAAGGCTGCTGGAGATACACACATACATACACATACATCTTTTTCATTGGAAAATTAGAAATTATACTTTACTATTGAGCAGGAGATTCACTTATTAACAAAAGCAGAGAGTTCCCGTCATGGCGCAGTGGAAACGGATCTGACTAGGAATCATGATGTTGCAGGTTCAATCCCTGACCTCGCTCAGTGGGTTAAGGATCTGGTATTGGAGTGAGTTGTGGTGTAGGTTGCAGATGCGGCTCGGATCTGTCATTGCTGTGGCTGTGGCCTAAGCCGGCAGCTACAGCTCCAATTGGACCCCTAGCCTGGAAATCTCCATACGCCATGGTTGCGGCCCTGAAAAGCAAAAAAAAGGGGGGGGGGGCAGCTTGGGGAGTTCCTGCTGTGACACAACAGCATGGACAGTGTCTCTGCAGTGGCAGGGACACAGGTTCAACCCCCTGGCCCAGTGCAGTAGGTTGAGGATCCAGCATTGCCACAGCTGTTGTCGCAGCTGTGGAGTAGGTTGCAGCTCTGGCTCGGATTTGATCTCTGGCCATGAGGCAGCCAGAAAAGAAAAGGAAAAAAAAAAGGAAAAGAGTGAAGGGACAACATGTTTTCGAGACATGTTCTTATTGTACCTGCGTATAACCATTGTGCAAGCTACAAAATAAGTGCTTGTTGTTGTAAAAGTGCACCCGGATGCATTGACATGGATACCCATCCATGGTTGAGCTATTTGTGAACTGCATAAAAGCTGCTTACTCTCATTCCTCGGGGTTCACTTACCAGCTTGGTTTGTGAACCTCCATATGGATGCTCAATAAACCTTTCCTGCTTCGCCTCTCTGAGTACGTTGTCTCCTCACTTACCTTTGGAAACTTCTTTTGAGCCACAACAAAGAGCACCCCAGAAAGGAAAGCTCCCAGGACTTGGGTTCCTGTCCCAGCACTGTATGACCTTGATCCAGTCTGGATCCCTTATTGAAGCCCGAGAGAGTCACACCAGTCACATCTCTAAGGAAGCTTCTGGGTGTCTATGACTAAGATTCTGGGACAAATACACTTTATGAAGAATGCAGGTGGTCGGGGTCGCAATGGGGGGACTGGACTAAACGACCTCTGGATGCCCTCCTGGGGCTGGGATTTGATGATTTGTACACGGTCACGGGAAGCCTCGTACAGGCTAATCCCTGCCTTACAAAGGAGTGCGGTTAGAGTCGTTGGGTGGTGGTGATGTTTTCCTGCAGGCGCACACACGATGCTTATCATCTTTTGTGCAGGTTGGTGCCGAAGCCACGGAGACCACCCAGCCTGACAAAGAAAGGAATTCTTGTCTGCAGTTGACAGGCTTCAGGTTGAAGGCTTTCCATTTGCCCCGGGGGCTGTCACTCGCAGAACAATGGCAACTAGCAGGGTGGCTCTCACCTGAGACTGGCACTGCCTTGGGGGTGGGAGTGGGGGTTGCTGTCTCTCCGGTCTCTCCTCCCAGGACTTGGAGGCTATAAGATCACTCGGCCAGCAGCAGCTTTGCCTAGAGAGGCTCTAGAAGGTTATTTTCTGCATGGATGGGGTCTTACTCTACAGATCAGAAGGCAGTAAGTGCTTAGGACATAACTCTCCGTTTTAAAAAAAAATAAATAGATACACACAAAACATTAATCGATCTCAAATCATGTTAGGTGAAAGAAGTGAGACACAAAAGATTGCATACTTTATCATCCCCTTTTTTTTTTTTTTCTTTTGTCTTTTGAGGGCCGTACCCATGGTATATGGAAGTTCCCAGGCAAGGGGGTGTGATTCCGAGCTGTAGCCACTGGCCTACACCACAGCCACAGCAATGTGGGATCCAAGCGACATCTGCGACCTATACCACAGCTCATGGAAAGGCCAGATCCTTAACCCATTGAGCGAGGCCACAGATCGAACCTGCATCCTCATGGATACTAGTCCAATTTGTTTCTGCTGAGGCACAATAGGAACTCTGTATCACCCCATGTCTATGACCTTCTAGAGAAGACAAAATTAAACCATGGTGTTAGAAATCAGATCAATGGCTGCTTCCACAGGAGAGGGAAAGGTGGACTGCAAAGGAACAGGGAGGAACTTTCTAGGAATGTCTTGACTGAGTGGTGATGACATCAGTGCACCTTGTAAAGAAAGCTCTGAACTGTACACTTAAAATCAGTGTATTTGATTGTATGCCAATTATATTTTAATAACATTAATGAAAACTGAATTGGAAAAACAAGGTTAATGACTTCTTGTTCTCAAAAATCCTTGTTTATATTAGAAAACTGAGAAAATACAAATATGTTAAAAAAAAAAAGAAAAATCATCCATAATCCCATCCCCCAAAGTTAAACTCATACATGCTTGTAATCTGCATTATCGTTAATTTATATATGCATTGAACTGGCCATATAGTTACATAATTAAAACTTCAAAAGGGAAAAAATGGCCTAAAGTGAAAAATAAATCTCTTTCCCAGTGCCCTTCTCTAGAAGCAATTACTCCCATCATTTACTTGTATATTCTCCTGAAGATATGTCATGCATTTACAAGCATATATGTGTGATGATCTTTAAAAAAAAAGGATCATCAACCTGTATTTTTTTTTCTTTTTCTTTTTCTTCTTTTTTTAAGCTGCCCCCACAGCATGCAGAAATGCCCTGGGCCAGGTTTTGAACCTGACCCACAGCAGTGACAACACCAAATCCTTAACTGCTTGGCCACCAGAGAACTCCTTCAACCTGTATTTTTAATATGACAACATGAATATCTTTCCATATGAATAAAAGTTTTCTACAATATCATTTTAAAGTAGGTTTTTGACCAAAGTAGAACATAATAACCAAAATATGCAAAAATTATGTGTAAAGTTCAAAGTGTTTTCACAAATTGAATCTACTTTTATATCTAGTACAAATATAAAATAATAAATCATTACCTGTATTGCAAAAAATCTTTTGGACCCTCTCCTAGTTACTGTCTCCTCTCCCGCAAAAAAAGCCACTGTCCTGACTTCTAAATTCTAACGCGTTTTGCCTGTGTTTTTTAAACTTTATACAGTATTTATATACCAATAATAGAATGATACAGTATTTATTCTTACGTCTGTATTCTTTCAATCATAAGTGTATGAATGAGATTAATTCATGTCACTGCAAATAGCCACAGATCATTCACACTTACTGCCATATAGTATTCCTCTGGCTAAATATAATCATGATTTATTTATCTATTCTGCTGTGATGGACATGGGGGTTGTTTGCAGGTTTTGGCTGTAATAGCTGCTATTAACATTCTTTAGCCATCTTTTGGTGAACATACCTATACATTTTTAGGACTTCCTATGTGGCTCACAACATACCTATACATTTCTGTTATATATGCTTAGGAGTGCAATTACCTGGTCACATTAGCAGAAAAAACAAACAAACAAAAAGTCTCCAAAACAGCTGCACTAATTTACATTCTCCTGAAGTGTATGAGGGTTTCATTTGCTCTATATCCTCACCTACAAAATCAGTTTTAATGGCTACATTTCATTTCATTATACGGATATGACATACTTTATTTTACCTCCTTTTTGTAGTTCAAGGTTTCCTGACTCTTTTGGGGCCATAGACGCACTGGTGCTCTGATAAAGCTTAATTTAAAGAACTCTTCTCAGAATATGACATAGTGAAATATGAGCTTTATTATTAACATGCTAAATGATAACATCTAGCAGCTGGTTTAATAATCACAATAACATCAAAATTTCAAAATGAGGATAAACCTGAACATGTTTATTGGCTATTTATGCTGCTTTTCCTATGAAATTCTTATCTTAGCTTTTGCCAATTTTTTTTTTTAAGGGCCGCACCTGTGGTATATAGAGGTTCCCAGGCTAGGGGTCCAATTGGAGAGACAGCTGCTGGTCTACACCACAGCCACAGTAACGCCAGATCCTTAACCCACTGAGCAAGGCCAGGGATCGAACCTACAACCTCATGGTTCCTAGTCAGATTCGTTAACCACTGCGCCACAATGGGAACTCCAGTTTTTGCCAATTTTTAATGGCCTCTTTATTTTCAAATTTTTATATAAGCACTCCTCATGTATTACAAATATTTCTCATCTCTGTGAAATGTTACAATTTTTTTCACTTGCCATTAGTTTTGCCGTTATTTTTTTTTTTAATGACAACTATTTATGTTTTTTTAAATAACTGCTTTATGGAGTAAAAATTCATATACCATAAAATGCACGCTTTTAAAGTATGCAATTTGGTGGCTTTTAGTATACATCAGCATATTTTCAGGGCTTATCCACGTTGTGGTAGGTATCAGTACTTCATTCCTTTTAATGGTGGAATAATATTCCATTGGATGGTATGGCATAACAGATTTTTTAATCCATTTATCAGTTGGTAGCTATGTGGGTTGTTTCCACTTTTTAGCTATTATGGACAATGTTGCTATGACCATTCATGTCACAAGTTTTTGTGCAGATATGTGTTTTCATTTATCTTGGGTATACACCTAGGAGTGGAATTTCTGGGTCATGTAGTAACTCTGTGTTCAACATTTTGAAGAACTGCCAGACTGTTTTCCAAAGGGCCACCTCATTTAAAAATCTCATTAGCCACGTATGAGATATTTATAGTTTTTAATAAATAAAAACTTTTAATTTTACCTAGAAAAATGATGTCTTTCTTCACAGCTTCCATCTTTGAATCATTCTTAGAAAGGCTTTCACCTTTCCAAATTTATAGAAATATATATATTTATATTTAGTACTTCTGTTTTTCCATTTTGTAATTGGAAACTAAACAACATTTGGAATCTACATCATGCAATGCTAGGTCTTCCTATTCTTTCTGCCATTTTGATAGACTTTCTTTTTTCCTTTCTATAGTAGCACCCACAGCATGTGGAAGTTCCCAGGCTAGGGGTCAAATCGGAGCTGCAGCTGCCAAACTACACCACAGCCACAGCAATACCAGATCCTATCCGAGCTGCATTCTGTCTGCCACATAATTGATGGCAACTTTTCCCAGATTCAGAAGTGTGGTGAATTGTTATTGGAATCTTCTCTCGTTTCTTCACTTTTTATGGCTGTTTCCGATACTTCTAACTAAATGCCTTTTTTTCTTTTCAGCAAATTATTTTTAAAGGAAGTGCTCATCTGAGGTTCCTGCAGTGGCTCAACGGTATTGGCGGGATCTCTAGAGCTCTGGAAAGTAGGTTCAATCCCCACCTGGCACAATAGGGTAAAGATCCTGTATTGTACCTGCAGTGTGGGTGTCAACTGAAGCTGAGATCTGATCCCTGGCCAGAACTCCATATGTCGAGGGATGGCCCAAAAAAAAAAAAAAAACAGAGCTCATTTAAATGCATCTTTCGGTGATATAAACATTTTATCAGAACTGGAGTAAAAAGGCCATATGGATGGTGCTCTAGACACACTTTATTTCATGTGTCCTGTCTTCTCCTGCTTTCATTATCTTTAGAATGAGTGGAAGCCCTGTGTTTGTTAAGAAGACAAAGACTGGCAATAGTCACTAGGCTTTCCAGCCTGTCCTCTGCTTTTTCCCACTCTACCCACCACCTCAGAAAGTGGACTATTTCTGCTTGTAATGGTATAACGAAGCCCCACAAGTCCAACTTTTCATAACATTTTTATTCTGTTTTACCCTTACTACAATCCTGAGAGGTTATATGGGACCCAGGCTCATTAGTCCCATTTTACAGAGGAAGAAACTGAGCCCCCAAGAGGGGAAATACTGAAGCCTATGACTGGAACCTGATAAAGTTGTATCTGAACAGTCTAAGACTAAAGAATCAAAGCCTCAAAAACCCCTGTTCAGCAGGGAAAGAGGGTCAAAGGTCCAGGGTGTGTACACATACAGCCCTCAAAAGGAATGTGGGGTTTTGTGGTTTGGGTTTTTCTTCCCCTTTCTAAGCACGCTTTGCATGCCAGCAAAGGGTGTGAGTCTGTGTGGTGGGGGATGGGAAGGGTGAGTCTCAGAATTGCATGCCATTGCTAAGCCATTTTATAAAGGAGGTCAAAGCATGGGACGTGTGATGAGGCTCACAAGTCCGTTCTGTTCTTCTGGTGTCTCATCAGAGTCCAGCTTCTGCAAGGGAATGACAGAATTGAGACTCAGCCTGACAGTGGGAACTGGGCTTCGGTTCCATGTGACATGACTCATTAAATGGTTTGTTGTGATCTCTACCTGTGCTTCAGATTCATAAAGCACCCCTTTTGTGACAACAGAGAGAGGTGAACTCTGCTTCGTGGGCTCAAAAATAAAAGTTGAAAAGATAAAGTTTTTGCATGCCTGTAGCATTGCATGCATGCAAATGGGAAGTGTCCTTTGTGGAGGGATAAAAGATTTTCTGGTCAAATGCTTTGAGCAAATGTCACATATTGCACACCCCTCTTGGAGATTCACAATGAAAATCAGTATATTTAAGGCTCCAAGAAGTCATGCAAAGGTGAAGCCTATTGAGTCCTGTACCCTGGGGTTTACTTAGCGTCTCTAACTGCTAAACCCTTTCCTCAGGTGACATCCAAGATTTCTTGCCCAATAACAGTTCCATGGAATCTAACTTTGCATAACGCTTGCTGCTATAGAACATACATGTCTATTACATATGCTTAAACATTAATTCCTGCATCAAATATTCCTCCATTAATTCCAGTTTATGACTCTGAACAAGCTCATTGTTTTTTGCACCTAAATATAGGTTAAATTCTATTACAACAAACCTCAAAAGGCTGCCCCAGTTCTCTCACATTTGTGCTATGCTCTTAAATGTAGCAAATATTCCCTGGTATAAATCCACAATTTTCAGAAACAATGTATTTTTGATCACGCAGCTATTTTTATTGTGCAAGAAATTTATTTTAATATACTTTCATCTGTATTGTACTTACTGGGTGGCTCGGACTTGGGGTCTCTAATATTCATAAAATATCTTTCAAAATTTTCAGGATTATATCATTAGTTTTTAATTGAAGTTGTGTATGTAATTTTCATGAAAATATATAAGTGGATTTTCCCTTTGGGGTATTAAAACATACCTGAATGAAATATTTTTTTACTACAAGAATAATTGATGAGCCCTTTTAAATTTTTAGAAAATAGAGAAAAGCAGAAAAAAGCCCACTATCAATTCTCTCAGCTACAACTACTAATCACATTTTCATCTGCACATATATAGTTGAGATCCTACTTGGCAGTATTATCTCTTTTTACTGATTTAACATTATAGCAAGAGCATTAGCATTTATTTATTTATTTATTTTTGCTTTTTAGGGCCTCACCCACAGCATATGGAGGTTCCCAGGCTAGGGGTCTAATCGGAGCTACAGCTGCCGCCCTATGCCACAGCCACAGCCACAGCAACACCAGATCCGAGCCGCATCTGCTACCTACACCACAGCTCACGGCAACGCCGGATCGCTAAGCAAGGCCAGGGATCAAACCCGCAACATCATGGTTCCTAGTCAGATTCGTTAACTGTGCCACGACGGGACTTCCAGCATTTATTTTTATATTTGACAAATGTATAATGAAAGAAAACAATTTAAGGTGAGATTCTGCCTTCTGAGAGACATTGACATTTCAATTATTTGGGGTCCAGGAGTAATTAAGGGGTTCCTTATAGAATACAGGGAAGTGCGGGGATGATTAGACAATGACCCTGAAGGGCAGTGAGATAGCATCTGGGCCTCAGCAGTGCTTCCTCCCCACAACTAAGTCCACTTGGGTCCCCCTGGAAGTTCCTCCAACCTCAAGTCCTAAGACCATCCCTTCCCTCATTCAGACTCAAGCAAAAGAACCGAGGTTAGGAGGGACAGGTGAATTCTCCCTTTATGTTATGGAGAAAATCAAGATAAACAACCTTCCCTCAACACCAAGTTTTGCTTTCCCCTTTCTCCCAGGTTGGTGGCAGTCTGAACAACATCAGCTATAAGGTACGCTATGTTACCTTATAGCTTAAACTCCTGGTAAATTAAATATTCTAATGTGGTCCTGGTGAGAGCCTTTTACAAATGAGGTAGTTGAAACTCAGGGGGCTCAAGTGATTTAGCCAAGACCCCTTTCAGCCGGTAAGTGATAGCTCCAGAATCCCAGCCCTGGTCTCTGGGGTCCCAGTCTCTGGCCCTACCACCTTTCTGGGCAGACCAGAACCCCTGCTTTGGGGCAGGCATAAAATGCCACATAAAATGTCAAACTACAGCTGTCCTTGGCTGCATGGAACTGGAAGATATTTCAATCCGACAGAACAGATGGGCTTATGACAAAATCCTTCTAATTCCTCAGTCAACTCGTCTGAGCCCCAGTTCTGGGCCCTCTGTTGCTGGGTGTTCGTCTGTGTCTGACAGGTGCTACACATTCAGGATAAAAAGTACGCAGGGCCAGGAGGTATCTCTAGTTTTCATAATGGCCACAGGTGTTCTGCTCAGCCTCGCTGCTTCAATCTTTTGACGCTTTGCCAGATGACAAAGATGATGGCGAAGACTGGCCTGCTTTTCTGAGGTTTTACTCAGCTAGGAGGATTTGTGGTGAAGGAAGCTTTCGTTTGTGTGCCTGTGTTTCCCCTGGGAAAGGAGGACTCTCAAAAACAGCTCCAAAACTTTGAATGGAGTGGGGATGGGACAGTTCAGGCTACACTTTGAGTAAGGAAAGTTTAGAAAAAAATTAGAGTTAAAAAAATTAGCGTTCAAACCAGGCCATGTGCAAGACTAGGGCTGGAATTTGCTGGTGAAGATCAGAGAATAGTGAGAAGTGAAGCAAATTGTTTACATTTTACATTTGTTTCTTTAAAACAGATAAACTTCACCATGAAATGTATGGTGCTATTTGACATCATTACAAATAAAGATAGTTTTCCAAATATGGGGTCCCAAATAGAACCTTTCAATTTTTTATTTTTTTTCAAGATTTCCTGAAAGACTGGACTGGAAGATGTAATATCCCAGTCTGGGTCTTAGTTTTCTCATCTGCCAAATTAAAGATTTTGAACACACATAACTACTTAGGGTCCTTCTAGTATAGTTTCTATTATTTTTCCATAAATTCAACTTAAACACCATTGAACACTTATCCTACAGCATTTCCTTTTTTTTTCTTTTTTTAGGGCCGCACCCAAGGCATATGGAGGTTCCCAGGCTAGGGGTCGAATCGGAGCTACAGCTACCGGCCTACACCACAGCCACAGCAACGCCAGATCCAAGCCGTATCTGCAACCTACATCACAGCTCATGGCAACGCCAGATCCTTAACCCACTGAGCAAGGCCAGGGATCAAACCCACAACCTCATGGTTCCTAGTCGGATTCGTTTACCACTGTGCCCCGACGGGAACTCTGCTACGGCATTTCTTATTCCTGGTTCTGACAGTGCATAAGATGCATGTTGACTACCCATAAGAAGCCACTGTTTGCTAGGAGGGGATGAGGCCGGGGGAGAGGCTTGTAATGCAAAGCTAAGCCTGATATATATGTAATGAAAGAGACGCAGTGGGCCAAAAGAGTGACAGGAGAGATTCTGTCCAGATAAAAGACAAGGAAAGATGCCATGGAGGAGATGGCATTTGTGAAGGATAAGTGGGGATAAGGAAGAAAGGAATTCTAGGCAGCGAAAGAGCATGAACAGAGGCAAGGAAGTAAGAAAGAGCATGGCAAGTCCATATTACTCTGAGATGAACATGCCTGGGATAAAGGCCCTGAGCAGTGGAGTCATGAGAAGGCCTTGAATGCTAAGGTAAGGGGCGTGCAGTTCATTTGGGGGGTACCGGGTCAGGGTGGGGGACATTGAAGGCCTGAAGAAAGAGATGTAACGTCATCAGAACTGTACTTTAGGAATATCAGAATGGGCCTACTGGTTTTCCTAAAGGCAAATGGAAGAGTTGAGATTAGAACCTACCCAGGCCAACTCCCAAGCTTGGGTGTATAACTTTCCAAGAAAGGCCTCAGAAACATTCTAGATGAGCTTCAAATTGACAGCTTCTCAGCCTGTTTAGACACCAGTTTCCTATCCAGAGGAATACACTGGGGGGAAATAACTGGCAAGAAAAGGTGGAGAGTCGCTTGCTAATTCCGAGGCAGAGAAAACTGAAAGTTGGCCTCTGCGAGATATGTCCACATCCTGATCCCTGAAACCTGACTATTCCCTTGTGTAGCAAAAGACTGAATATTCCCTTGTATGGCAAAAGAGGTGACTCAATTAAGAATCTTGAGAGGGGGAACTAGCCCTGGATTATTCAGACACCCTACATATAATCATCTGTATCCTTATAAGACAGACACACAGAGAAGAAGAGGACGAAGCAATGTGACCACAGAGACTAGAGTGATGTGGCTATAAATTAAGGAAAGCCTGAGGCCACCAGAAGCTGGAAAAGGCAAGGTATGGATTCTCCGGACAGCCTCAGGAAGGAGTACAGCCCTGCAACCCCTCGATTACAGACTTCTGGACTCCAGAACTGTGAGAGAATACATGTCTGTGTTTTAAGACACTAAGGTTTAAAACAAGGCTGTGGTCATTTGTTTCAGCAGCTGCAAGAAACTAATACCTTCGGTCACCTTTTGTTAAATTTCATTAATTCATCTTAATTGGTAATACATGCAAAAAGGTCAACATTTTGAAAGAGTAAAAGAGGAAACCTCCCTCCTTTCCAGGCTCACCAGCCACCATTTTCTTCCCATTAAATGACCACTAAATCGCGCGCATGCGCGAGTGTGTGTGTGTGTGTGTGTGTGTGTGTGTGACTAGAGATTTGCAAATTTTCCCAAAATAATCTAGAAGGTAGCATGTGCTCAGGGGGCAATGAAAACAGACCTCACACTTGCAGGCAGACAGACAGACCTGGTTCACATTCCGAATTCTAATACGTACACGGAGACACTCTGGACAAGCTCCCCAACCTAAAAGGGCTTTGGCTTCCCCCATAAAGTGGGGTGATGATGTTTCGCACCTCTAGGACTGCAGTGAGGATTAAATCAGATGACAAGGGTCAAGCTCACAGCAGAGACTGGTATGCAGCTCCCTAGAAGGATCCCATCTTGTGAACTACTGTCGCTACTGTTCACACGGCCTGTTGGGGGCGCTTCTCAACTCAGCACTTCTCCACTTGGAATTAGCCAGTGCAGAGATGGCTGCATTCTTGTCATTCCAGGGTTATTTCTGACTGTCTGTCTGTGGGTTCCTCTTTCAGTGTTGATGGAAAACCAAGGTTATATAACATCAATAAGCCATTTTTTTCAAACCCATAAAGAGAAAGTAATAGGCATTAGAAAGAAACAGGTGTGCCTGGGCTATAAAGACAAGGTTCTAGGCCTTCATCCACACTGTTTCTTCAGCTGTAATGATTTTGCAGTACAAAAATTCCAAAGGCAACTATGCAATAGTAAAAACACAGGAGTTAGGGAATTTAAACTCACACGGTAACTTTGGCCAAGACTCTGCCACTATGTGAGCCTGAGTTTTGTTTTTTTCTTAAAATTTTTTGAGATATCACCTCACACCAGTCAGAATGGCCATCATTAACAAGTCCACAAACAACAATTGCTGGAGGGGATGTGGAGAAAAGGGAACTCTCCTGCACTGCTGGTCGGAATGTAAGCTGGTACAACCACTATGGAAAACAGTATGGAGGTACCTTAGAAAACTATACATAGAACTACCACATGACCCAGCAATCACACTCTTGGGCATATACCTGTACAAAACTTTTCTTGAAAAAGACACCTGCACATGCATATTCATTGCAGCACTATTCACAATAGCCAAGACATGGAAACAACCCAAATGCCCATCGACAGATGATTGGATTAGGAAGATGTGGTACATATACACAATGGAATACTACTCAGCCATAAAAAAGAATAAAATAATGTCATTTGCAGCAACATGGATGGAATTAGAGACCCTCATACTGAGTGAAGTAAGTCAGAAGGAGA
>PVHT021183634.1:33995434-34019314 GCA_004024745.2 Catagonus wagneri | reverse complement strand
CCACAGAAAAGAAAATCAAGGACTTAGAGAACAGACTTGTGGTTGCCAAAAGGGTGGGGGAGGGAATGGGATGGTAGGGGGGTCTGGGGTTAATAGCTGTAGATTGTTGCCTCTGGGCTGGAAAAGCAAGAAGATACCACTGGGAACTATGTCTAACCACTTGTGATGTGTAACCCTGTCACCACACTGTACAGCTGGGTATAATGTAAAGAAATAAAAAAAAAATTTTTTTTTCATTTCTGGCTTCCCTGCAGCATATGGAGTTCCCAGGCCAGGGATAAGAGCCAAGCTACAGTCATGACCTAGGCCACAGCTGCAGCAATGCCAGATCCACGATGCAGGGCTGGGGATCAAACCTGTATCCCAGCACTCGCAAGATACTGCCGATCCCACTGTACCACAGCAGGAGCTCCAATTTTTTTTAACAGAAGTATGGTTGGTTTACAACAATGTTGTGTTTCAGGTATACATCAAGTGATTTAGTTTCAGACACACACACACACACACGCAATTTTTCAGGTTCTTTTCCCTTATAGGTTATTGCAAAATACCGAATATAGTTTCCTGTGCTATACAGTAGGTCCTTGCTGGTTATCTAGTTTATATATATAGCAGTTTTAATCCTAACCTCCTAATTTATCCCTCTATCCCCCCCTTTCCCCTTGGTAACCACAAGTTTTTCCTCTACGTCTGTGGGTCTATTTCTGTATGGAAATAAGTTCATTTGCATATATATATTTTTAGATTCGACTTATAACGACATCATATATTTGTCTTTCTCTGGCCCACTTCACGCAGCATAATAATTTCTAGGTCCATCCATGTTGCTGCAAATGGCAAATTTTTCCCTTTGATGGCTCAGCAATACTCTACTGTACATATACATCATATCTTCTCCATCTACCCATCTGTCGATGGACACCCAGGCTGCTTCAATATCCTGACCACCATAAACATGCTGCAGTGAACAATGGGGTGCATTCATCCCCCCAAATGATGGTTTTCTCCAGATATATGCCCAGGAATAGGATCACAGGATCACATGGCAGCTCCATTCCCAGTTTTCTAAGGAACCTACACACTGCTCTCATAGGGAGGCTTAGTTTTTAAAATCTGTGACATGGAATAATGTGCCTTTCCCTACATATCTCGGAGTTGTCAGGTGGGTTCCAAAGGAAGAGCCAGAGACCAACTTAGACATTACCTACTCCATAGCTTATTTTACAAATGAGGAAATCGGGACCCAGAAAAGGCAAATTACCTGCCCAAGATTACCCAACGAGTCAGCAGCTGAGCTGGGGCTGGAACTCAGCCTTCAAGAGACACCCCTTTTCTCTTCAGAAGGCTGATGAGACCATATGTGATAAACTGTAATATGCCATGCAAATGTCATTTGAGGGCACTGGTCTTGATGGTGGCTAGACCTAGGTCTACCTGTTTCTTTTTCTAAACTTCTATCCAAAACAGATGCAAGCCCTGATCCTCTGCCTCTGAAGGAAGGGGATGGGGGATGTGAATTACCCCTACAACTATGGGCCTCTGATCCTAATCCCCACTGGCTGCTCCCGACAGCAGTGACGTCTCCCACCCCGGTGTGCCCTTTGATCAGGAATGCAGGGAATGAGGCCACTTGACCTTCTGCAGGGGGACATGGTGAAGGGGACATGGCATGGAGAAGCTTTTAGTGGCAAATGATTCTCCCCTGGCTTGGGTAAACATTCCTTAAATCAACACATAACTCTCAAATATTTGTCTCCCTGAATTGGACTTTATTCTTTCCAAATTGTATGAAACTGGAAAACAACGTGGGAGGTTTCTAATAAATGTCTACCACCATCCAAAATGAAATGTCTTCTTTCTTTTTACCTACCATTAAAAAATACAACAATAGAATATACTATCTGCAGAAACAAAGCTATTTACATTGTGGTGGGACAGGGGAAGTGCTATCTGAATTAGCAGGAAGAGGCAGAAAGAAGTTTGGCCACCTTACCCCACAACAACTAGGGAAATCCAACACTCTGTGTCCCTTCTCTAATATGTAGAGGCACCAGGAATGAATAGATAGAGAGACAGACAGACAGACAGACAGACAGACAGACAGACAGACAGACGGATAGATAATAGACAGATAGATAGACAGACAGATAAACACAGTAGAATTTAAAAGAATCAATCAGTTTTCACTTGAAACAAATTAGATGGTCTGGAATCAACTAACAGAGAGGTCTCCTGGGAACTACCAGTGTGTCTAATATTTTCATTTGTTTTCATGTTATTAAGTAGCATCCTTTCATTTCAGCTTAACGAGCTCCTGCCAGCACAATGATTCTTATTCCTACCAAGCTTAACCATGATGGTTGCAAAATGATAATCTTCCAACCTTAGCACTCCTTCACATTTACTGGTTAGCACTTCACTGAAAGCAAGAGCCCTTTCCTCTCCTCTATGTATTCACCCACTCATCATTGATCTATTTATTATCAGTACAGATTCATAGATTCTATTACTATTTATTTTCTTAATTATTTGATGTTCTAATTATCCCAGATTTTGGCTGGTAGGAGCCTATTCAAGACGATTCCCATGTCTTTTTGACTTGCCCCTATCTTTTTTTTGTGTTGTTTTGTCTTTTCAGGGCTGCATCCATGGCATATGGAGGTTCCCAGGCTGGGGGTCTAATTGGAGCTATAGCCACTGGCCTACACCACAGCCACAGCCACGCGGGATCCAAGCCGTGTCTGCAACCTACACCACAGCGCATGGCAACACCGGATCCTTAACCCACTGAGCGAGGCCAGGGATCAAATCCACAACCTCATGGTTCCTAGTCGGATTAGTTAACCACTGAGCCACGATGGGAACTCCCTTTTTTTTTTTGAGCACTGCCTTACCATCTAGCACAACAAGATGTACCAAGCTCATCTTATAAAAGAAAAACATGAAGATTGGGAGGGGGGAGTGGCATTTAGAGATCAATAAAGATGACTATGCATTGTCAAGTTACAGATATTAACCAAGGATAATTATTCTAACTAACATTAAAATACGAGAAATAACTATGCAGAGTAAAAAGAAAGGACTAGAAGAAAATGCTAGAAAACTAGAAGAAACCGTTGGGATTACGAAAACTTTTTTCATATTGCTTTGCTCTATATATTCCAGATTTTATGTGGTGAGAACGTATTACGTTTATAATGGGAAATTATAAGAAGAAAGGTGTTTTCTTCTTAAGAATAATGGAATGGGAGTTCCTGTCATAGCTCAGTGGAAATGAATCCCACTAGTATCCATGAGGATGCGGGTTCAATCCCTGACCTTACTTAGTGGGTCAGGGATCTGGCATTGCTGTGAGCTGTGGTGTAGGTTGCAGAGGCAGCTCGGATCCTGCATTGCTATGGCTCTAGTGTGGGCTGGCAGCTGTAGTTCTGATTTGACCCTTAGCCTAGGAATTTCCATATGCCTCGGATGTGACCCTAAAAAGAAAAAAAAAAAAAAAGGAAAAATGCAGTGAGCCAGCTTTGAGAACATTACAGGGGATTTATAAGTATGTTAACAAAAGCTATTAAAAATCACTGAAAACAGTTTACCATCATCAACTGAGCTGTCAAAACAAAGACCTGTGCCACACACTGGCATTGAACGAGGTCTTAGAAAACTTGAGCCCCTAGACCAGAGTGACTTTACAGAAATCATTTAATCAGTTTGGGCCTCAATTTCTTTCCTTCCTTCCTTCTTCTTCCTTTCTTCCTTTCTCTCTTTTTTTTGTAATGGCTGTACCCGAGGCATACGGGACAGGGAATCCGAGCCCCAGCTATGACTTATGCCACAATGCTGGATCCTTTAACCCACTGTGCTGGGCCAAGGATCAAACCTGCACCTTTGCAGTGACCTGAGCCATTGCAGTTGGATTTTTAACCCACTGTGCCACAGTGGGAACTCCTGGGCCTCAATTCTTCATCTGGAAAAGGAGATGATTTCTTCCTATATCAGCAGTGTAACGAGGCTCAAATGAAATCATGTATAAAAACCCTTTTAAGATGTTACAAAGGGAATTTTTTTTCAAGAGCTTAAAAAATATTTGCTTAATGTTTTATTCATAGGTTAAATTTTTAGCAGATTCCTTTTTTTCCAGTATTTTTTCTTCCAGTTTTATTGAGCTATAATTGATATACAGCCCTGTGCGAGTTTAAGGTATATAGCGTGATGACTTGACATATATATTTTGAAATGATTACCCCAATAAGTTTAGTAAACATTCATCATCTCATATAGATACAAAATAGAAGACAAAGGAAAAAAAAGCTTTTTTTTCCTTTCGGATGAGAACTCTTACGATCTAGTCTTAACTTTAATACGTAACACAGAGCAGGGTTAATTATGTTAATATGTCAAATATCATATCCCTAGTATTTACTTATAACTGAAAGTCTGTACCTTTTGGTGGCCTTCATTGAATCTTCCCTCCCTTAAACCCCCTAGCAGATTCCTCTTTTAAGTTAGTGGCAGAAACTCCCTCTAGGATTCTCTGTGAGCCTATTTGGGGTCTATCTTACAGCCAAGGCAGCACCTTCCTGGCTGCCTCTTAAATCAGGCTGCCTCTTAAAGCAGGCTCCCTGGAAGCAAACTTGGGAGGAGGATTCACTGTGCAAGTTATTTAAGAGGAAAGTGCTCCTGGGAAAACTGGTAAGGAAGTGGGAAAGCAGGATCAGAAAGGAAAGAAGGCCCAGCAAATGGACATTATTACCCAGCAAATGGACATCATCAAACAAGTCACCTGGAGGATAGCTTAGGCTCACCCCTCAAGAGAAGTCTCATGAAAGTCACACCCAGGGCCATCCTGGTCAGGGGCAAGGGAGCTAGAGTATTTACACCTCTGTGTCCAAGGTCGCCAGAAAGTGGGAGGGGTGGGCAATCTTCCAGGCACTTTCAGGTCTCCTGGTGAAACAGAGAGGTTGAGTGACTCGCCCAGGGTCACACAGTGGCAGTCAAGATTCCAGCCTTGGGAGTTCCTGCTGTGGCGCAATGGGATCTGTGGCAGCTCTGAAAGGCCAGGATGCAGATCCCCAGCCCAGCACATTGGGTAAAGGATGCAGCTGTGGCGTAGGTCACAACTGTGGCTCATATCCGATCCCTGGCCTGGGAACTCCATATGCTGTGGCCAAAAACGAAAAAAAAAAAGATTCCAGCCTTGTTCTGTCTTGGAGAAGTCCCTCTGGTCTATCCACAGCCCATGCACCCTTTTCTCTGCTCTATTCTCACTACACTGGGAATTATGCCTTTTCTATGGAGAGTCACCCATGGGGAATCCTTAATGTGCCACAGACCTCACAGACCACCCTGCCTTCAGAAATCCCAGTGTCCCCAAGATGGCATTAGAGGCTCTTTCCCCAGAGTTACTTCTCTCTTCTTGAATTTGTGCAACACAAGGCACCGGGATGGATTGAATCATGACTTTATGAATTCCAAAAAGAGACGCCCAGGTCTCAGATTCAGGGTGGCCTATCTCCTGGTTGCAAAAGACATCATTAGTGATTTGGGAAGAATCAGTTAGATAAACAGGTACCATCCCAAACAAAAGACCTTATGAGCTCACCGGCTTGGTTCTCCCTTATTGTACTTAAGGGCAATTTCTCCACATCCCGCATTTTGAACATGAGCGAACATGTGAAAGAGCAGACACACAGAGCTCAAGTCACACAGACCTTGCGTCTCACTGGGGAGCACTGGTCCAGAGCCCTAGGTCCGCACCACACACTAGCTGAGGCAGCTTGGGTAATATGTAGAATCTTGTCAGGTCTGCGCATCCTTGTTTATAAAGTAGTTAAAACTATACCTACCCCATAAGGGTACTATAAGGATCTATGATGTATCTAGAAGGCTTCGCAAAGTGTCAGGTTCAACGCAAAGCCTTCTAGATACATCAAATCCTCTTTCTTGGGATCATTGATCCAACATCCTCAGACACCCAGATGTCAGCCAAGAGTTAGGACAGAAACTTGTAGGGCTTCTGGACAACTGTACCAGATGGCATGCACCTTCTTTACAATGAAGCAATGGGGCTCCAACGCCCAGTGTATTCTCCTCTGGGCAGTTTTAACAAGCTTCATCATTGTATCTGGTTTACAGAATAGAAGCAAACAAATACCCAAGAAGTTGACCTACTGACCCTAGCAAAAAGCAATATTTAACAGCCTAACAGAAGAAATGTCCAAAAGAGGATAATGACAGCTGCATTCACTCAGAATCATAGTCTAGATTGAAAGTCTACATATTCCAGAATTCCTGGTGTTGGTAACGACTCAAGACTAGGAATCAAAGCCCTTTGTGATCTGTGCTCTCTATTTAAGAGTGTGGGATTTTATAATAACTATAAATGGACTATTACCTTTAAAATTTGTAGAAATGAAAATTTTAAAAAGATCAAAAAAAAAGAGTGCAGGGAGACTAACTAGTAGAAAGTTGACAGTAAAATATCCAATAGCACCAGGAATTAAAACAAAAGCATATTAAACAATAATAAAGTCTATGATTTAATAAAGTTAATTTAGCATGTAGTTTCTGAAATGAAAACACTCAATGTTGGTGATGGTGAGATAAAACTAGTGCTAGAAAGCCAAAAACTATATAATATCTCAAGGGAAATATAAAGTTAATTTTAACTAAATAAAATATGATATTCTGCATTCACTAACACTGAAAAATTTGAAAACTCTACAGGGATATGAAAAATCACTTATGACATTACATAGGAAACCACAGGACTCTAAATAGTATGTCTGGACAAAGTACAATAGCCCAAAAATGTATGCTTAAGTAAAAGAGACCAGACACAAAGACAGAAATATAGATCAGTGGAACAGGATAGAAAGCCCAGAATTAAACTCATGCATCTATAGTCAACTAATCTATGACAAAGGAGGCAAGAATATACAATGGGGAAATGACAGCCTGTTCAATAAGTGGTGCTGGGAAAACTGGACAGCCACATGTAAAAAAATGAAATTAGAACACTTCCTAACACCATATACAAAAATAAGCTCAGAATGGATTAAAGACCTAGATATAAGACCAGATACTATAAAACTCTTAGAGGAAAACATAGGCCAAACACTCTCCAACCTAAACAACAGCAACATCTTTTCAGATCCACCTGTTACAGCAACGACAATAAAAACAAAAATGGGACTTAATTAAACTTAAAAGTTTCTGCACAGCAAAGGAAACCCTAAACAAAATGAAAAGACAACCCACAGAATGGGAGTAAATATTTGCAAATGAATCGATTGACAAGGGATTAAACTCCAAAATTTAAAAACACCTCCTATAGCTCAATTCCAAAAAAACAAACAACCCCATCAAAAAGTGGGCAAAAGATCTAAACAGACAGTTCTCCAAAGAAGACATATAGATGGCCAAAAAACACATGAAAAGATGGTCAACATCACTCATTATTAGAGAAATGCAAATCAAAACCATGATGAGGTACCACCTTACACCAGCCAGAATAGCCGTCATCAAAAAGTCTACAAACAATAAGCACTGGAGAGGGTGTGGAGAAAAAGGAACCCTATTACACTGCTGGTGGGAATGTAAATTGGTGCAACCGCTGTAGAAAACAGTATGGAGATTCCTCAGGAAACTAAAAATAGAATTACTATTTGATCCAGCAATCACACTCATGAGCATCTATCCAGAGAAAACCATGACTCAAAAAGACACATGTACTCCAGTGTTCATCGCAGCCCTCTATACAATAGCCAAGTCATGGAAACAGCCTAAATGCCCATTGACATAGGAGTGGATAAAGCAGATGTGGTAATATACACAATGGACTATTACTCAGCCATCAAAAGGAAAGAAAGAACAGCATTTGCAGCAACATGGATGGACCTAGAAATTATCATATTAAGTGAAGTCAGTCAGACAATGAGACACCAGCATCAAATGCTATCATTTACATGCAGAATCTAAAAAAAAAAAAGGACACAATGAACTTCTTTGCAGAACAAAAGAAAAGGAAGAGAGACCGGAATATCATTGTACTTTCCTTCTTTCCTCCTTCCTTAGCACTTTCCAGACAGGGAAACTGAGGCCAGTGGCTACCATACTGTTAGGAAGCTGTCCTTACAGTTTCCATACGGCCTGCAGGGGAACCCAAAGGGGCAGAGTGGAGGACAGAGAAGACAACTGAGGCTGAGGTGGAGAGGGCTAGTTCAACACACGGCTTTGGCATGTGACAGGCCTTGAGGGACAGAGGCAGATTAGACCTGGTGCCAGCCCTCATGGAACACATGGGAGAGAGGGCCTCAGCCTGAATTAATCAGGTAAGACATCACGGAGGAAGTGGCATCTGTACCTTGACGTAGAGTGAGAACACATGACATGCTGAGTGTGTGCCAGTTTATGAGAGCTGACTGATAAATTTTCAGGAATCTCACACGTCAGTGCTTAGATATAGCCATTATTAAACATAAATTATATAAACACAATTTCATAAATAATATTTGAAACAAAGCTAATACTCAAAATTCACCCTAATTATTTTACTTTATTTTACTCTGATCTATGCACTTGAGGTTGTTCACACCTACTGTGTGATGGGAACACTATGCAATGGTCTGCTTTCTTGCATCTCTCCCCAACTGCATGCTGATGGTGACAGCATGTCAGCAGCTTGAAAGTGGCACTGGTGGGAGTATTTACACCATGGAAATCAAGTATAAATCAGCACTTAGTTTAATGCTTTGCTGATTATCTAGAGTTTAGATGCTGGACTTTAAAAAGTGATGGAGAAAATATTAATAATGTAGATTAAATGTAAAGGTCTGGAGTTCCCATTGTGGCTTAGTGGTTAACGAATCCAACTAGGAACCATAAGGTTGCGGGTTCAATCCCTGGCCTTGCTCAGTGGGTTAAGGATCCATCGTTGCCTTGAGCTGTGTTGTAGGTTGCAGACGTGGCTCGGATCCCACGTTGCTGTGGCTGTGGAGAAGGCTGGTGGCTACAGCTCCTGTTAGACCCCTAGCCTGGGAATCTCCATATGCTGCCAGTACAGTCTTAGAAAAGACAAAAAGACAAAAAAAAAAAAAAGCAAAGGTCTGTCACGTCTATGGTTTCCTAAAATATTATGAATAACAACATAATATGAAGAACTACTTCTAGTACTCAAAAACTATTATCTGATTTAGCAAAAAGTTGTCTCTGTCCCTGATGAATGTGTGAAGTTCTAGCACACGTCTTCATTATTTCATTTTTGCCTTACTCATTAGGGTAAATGAAAATATCAGCCAACATTTATGAAAGAACTTCACTCAATGACATGAGTGACTTCTTGGCTGAATCCTACAGTGACCAAGCATTTGTTCATAGTGACGCTATTATTGTTGATAGAATTATAAAAACTGATAGTAGATTTCATAAAGAATAGCAGCACTGAAGTTAAAGGTGTATGGAATTTACAATAAAGAGTATTTCATATTATGATTTGTAAATTGTATGCCACACATCCTTTATATCAGGAAAATGTATATATACAGGAAAACTTTATATCAGGAAAATGTATATATAGCAGGAAAACTTATATACAGATATACATGCATACACCTTTTTTTAGGCAAGCCTTAGTTGAACATTTACCAACATACCACTGGAAGGACTCAGTCAGGAAGAGTCAGGGCAGGCATGGGTAGAGAAGTGTGGGTAGTCGGGATTGTAAAAATGGGTTCTGTAGCAGAGTGACATTGCAGGAGATGAAGTGACTGCTATCTCCCTCCAGGGGACCAGCATCCTCACTGCCCTAGATTCCACTGGCCAGGGGCCCTGCCCCAAACAGTTTTCAGAGGAAGGAGGAGGCCCCGGATGGGGCGGCTCCTGACCTCCCAGAGAGTAAGCCTGGCTGGAGGTATGCTAAGCCCGGTCACCCCAGGAGGAAATGCCTTGGGGCTGTTGGAGAGGAGGACCCTGCACATTCAAAGCACCCTAGAGGTGCTAGCCAGGACTACGAGGGCCCAGAGATCTGCTCACACAGTACCAGCCCTCTTGAGGTCAAAGAGGAAACAAGGACAAGTAGGGGAAGTTAGGGCAGGGATGGGAGGTTCTGACTGGCTGAACTATCTCCAGGGGGCCCTGTACATCCAGTCTGGACCTGTGCGTCTGCCTTTCAAGGACACACAATGCAACCTCTAATTGCATTGTTTTTCTGCCTCATCCTGCCATTATTTTGTTTTTGTTTTGGGCAGGAGTATAAAGGGAACTTCATCTAATGCAAACCAAAGCTTGTATTTTGTGTTTTTTTTTTCATAATTGAAGTATACCTGGCATACGATATTAGTTTCAGATGTTCAACATAGTGGTTGAACACTTACATGCATTACAAATAGATTGCCATGCTAAGTCTAGTAATCATGTGGTACCATCCAGAGTAATTACAATATTATTGACTATATTCCCTATGTTGGATATTATATCCCCATGACTTATTTTATAACTGGAAATTTTGGAGTTCCCATTACGGCTCAGTGGTAACAAACCCGACTAGTATCCAAGAGGATGCGGGTTTGATCCCTGGCCTCGCTCAGCGGGTTAAGGATCTGGCGTTGCCACAAGCTGTGGTGTAGGTGGCAGACTCAGCCTGGATCTTGCATTGCTGTGGCTGTGGCTGTGGCGCAGGACCATAAGCTGCAACTTCTATTCAGCCCCTGGCCTGGGAACCTCCATCTAGATCACCCAGGAAGCCCAGCCACATTCTGTGGTGGGAGTCAAGAGAGGGAGGAATCCTGGCTTTCCCACTGTTGTTAAATTCTACGCTACTCTTCTGAGCTGCATGCCTGAACTCCAAGTTCACCTGGGAGCCAGCTGATTTCCTGAGCAGTGACTGTGGGATGGGTCCTGTGAGGGGCCCTAGGGTTTCGGTTCCTGCCCCAGAGGAGTGCCCAAGCTGACAGGAGAGCATGTGCGTGGACAGCTGCAGTAAGAGGGCACCGTGAGAGGAAGGGGAGGAAGTGGAGTTTGGGGCGGGCCTCAGGAGCTGGGGTAGCAGAAGACAAGATGAGTGCGAGCCTGGCAGGTTACGGATGGGCAAGTGGGGGGTCAGGAACTTGGGCACAACACTCCCCGTGGCTCTAAAATACAGCTGCCTGCCTCTCCATCTATTTTGGAGTTTTGTTTTTTTTTTAATTGTGGTAAACTATATGTAAGATAAAATTGACCTTTTTTTTTTAACTCAGTGAATTTAACTATATTTATAGTTGTACAAGGATCATCACAACCCAATTATATAGCATTTCCATCCCAAACCCTCAGGACATCCCCCCACACCCCAATCTGTCTCCTCTGGAAATGTAAGTTTTTCAAAGTCTGTGAGCTGGTATCTGTTCTGCAAAGTTCATTGTGTCCTCTTTTTTTAGATTCCACATGTAAGTGATAGCACATGATGCTGGTGTCTCACAGTCTGACATCATTTAGCATGATAATTTCTAGGTATTTCTTTCCTTTTAATGGCTGAGTAATAGTCCACTGTGTATATGTACCACTGCTTCTTTATCCACTCCTCTGTCGATGGGCATTTAGGCTATTTCCATGACTTGGCTATTGTACAGAGTGCTGCAATGAACATTGGAGTACATGTGTCTTTTCGAGTCACGGTTTTCTCTGGATAGATGCCCAGGAGTAGGATTGCTGGATCAAATGGTAATTCTATTTTTAGTTTTCTGAGGAATCTCCATACTGTTTTCCACAGTGGTTGCACCAATTTGCATTCCCGCCAACAGTGTAAGAGGGTTCCCTTTTCTCCACATCCTCTCCGGCACTTATTGTTTGTAGACATTTTGATGATGGCCATTCTAGCTAGTGTAAGGTTGTATCTCATAGTGGTTTTGATTTGCGTTTCTCTAATAATGAGTGATGTTGAACATCTTTTCATGTGTTTATTTGCCATCTGTATGTCTTCTTTGGAGAACTGTCTGTTTAGTTCTTCTGCCCACATTTTGATGGGGTTGTTTTTGGTATTGAGCTGTAAGAGGTGTTTATAAATTTTGGAGTTTAATCCCTTGTCAGTAGATCCATTTGCAAATATTTTCTCCCATTCTCTGGAGTTTATATTTTAGGGAAAGCTGGATCGATACAGTGTCAATAAACAGCCCAGCAAGAGCTTAGTATGAACTTGTAGGCAGAAAGCAAAGCAAATAGGTTAAGCAAACTGAGATTCATAAAGCCTTTTGTATGCCTATCTAAGCTAATATTTCACAGAAGGGGGACACCCCCTTCCCCTGCCCCTGGCAGACTACATATGATTTTTGCTAATAAGTGACATTTACAAAGCATTTTGGTCTCAAACTCATATCCACATGGATGTTCAAATGCAAGAACCCCTTAAACAGCATTTTGCTCTTTTCAGGGCCATGCTTGGTGTGTAGGTCCTGGGAGTCAGGAGTTCTAGCCAATCTGTGCCTGACCTGCTCTGTGTCCCTCTCTGGGCCTCAGCAGCTCTGTCTGTGAAATGTAAGCATTAGGCTGATTGCCACTCGGGGCTCCTGCAGATCCAGAGTTCTCAAGTCCTGTCATCTTTTTTTGGATACGTGTAACAACCCTGGAAGGTAGACATGGTCAAGCCCATTATACAGATGGAAAGTTGAGGCTCAGAGGTCACCAGGGTCACAAGCTAAGCCAGACCAGACCAGACCCAGAGCCCCAGACTTTCTCAAGTATTCCTTCTAGAAAGCCATGCATATACACATGTGTGTATGTACACAAGCATGTATATCAGGGTGCATGTTTCCACATGTGCCCCAGAACTGCCCTGCAGTTGTTCCTAGATGCTGCGTGTGCAGACTCATGGGCTGGGCTGGGCCTGTTCCAGGCAGTTCCACCCTGTGGGAGTGGGGGAAGAAGAGGGGAAGGGAGGAGCGGGGAGAGAGCTACACCTACATTTTTGTGCTGCCCACTGATTTCAGCTGCTGTGGCGCAGGCTCCTGACTGCTGTGTACTTAGCTAAGTTTGAGTGACGCTATCCACACATGGGCAGTGAGCCGGAACGCTCCCCTCCAAGCATCACAATGGTGAGTTCTTCTCACAGCTGGGATCCAGGACTGCGGGAGCATCCACGGCCCTTCTCACACAGGCACTCAGAGACAAACGCACACACGCACATACACACACAAACATATATATGCACATGCACATAGCAAGTATTTTCCCCCTCTCTTGGCCCCAGTTTCCTCAGCAGAAAAATGAGAAACAACTTCCTTTGCCTTGCCAGAGGATCCTTTGAGTTCAGAGATACTGCAGTTAGCTCTGCAAACTGAAAGAACTGGGAAAGACCCTCCTGAGAGCATATCATCCCATCTGCCCACAGTAATGACAGAGAATAGGACTTTTTTCCTTTTCCCTTTTTTTTTTTTTTTTGCATTTTAGGGCTGCACCCGTGGCATATGGAGGTTCCCAAGCTAGGGCTTGAATCAAGTAGGAGCTGTAGCCGCTGGCCTATGCCACAGCCACAGCAACGTGGGATCCAAGCCTTGTCCGCCACCTACACCATAGCTCACAGCGATGCCGGATCCTTAACCTGCTGAGCAAGGCCAGGGATTGAATCTGCATCCTTGTGGATCCTAGTCGGATTCGTTAACTGCTGAGCCACGGAGGGAACTCCTTTTCCTTTTTCTTAAATAACAAAAGAAGCCACATGGGCTGCCTTTAAAAGAGACTAGACAAATTTATACCAGTTTTATCTTAATACAAAATTGGTGATTTCAACTTTAGAATCACACTATCTGGTGTGCTCTTCTCCTGCCAAATCCAGAATGGTTCGATTGGGCAGAGAATACCCTGGTTCATAATTCAAAAGGAAGGAGATACAGTAAGGTGGTTAACTCCAGAATGGACTCTGGAATCAGACTGCCTGGCTCCTAATCCCAGTTCTGACACTTGCTAGTTGTGTCACGTGGCCTCAGACATGCTATTTAACTGCCTTGTGCCTCAGACTGCCCGTCTCTCCGGTGGGGTGACTGCAGCACCTACTTCGTTGGGTCGTTCTGAGAATCTGCACATTCAAAACTGCTCAATTAGAGTGGCTATTTTTTTTTTTTTTCCTGGAAGCAGAGTAGGCAGTGGTGGACGTTTTCAAGGTCACTCAAAGAATCATCACCAGTGCCAAGGTTAGCCCCGAGCTGTCCTGTGTTCCCTCCAGTTTACACTGGCTTTGAGGGAACCCTCTGTTTTCAGAGGGAAAGGCAGCTACGCTGCCCCAACTCCCTGACCACAGCTTTGTCTAAGGTCCCGGGGAAGTTTTAATGAGGGAAAATCAAGCTCTCACAGGTTAAAAGCCACAAGGTGGGGCTTTCTGCACCACTCTCTACCAGTGATAACATCATCTGTGCCCGGACACAAGTATTTTGTGGCAGAGGGTTTGACTTCTGAGGGCTATAAAGACCCAGATGTTTATTAAAAAAAGAACAAACTAGGGAGTTCCCTTCGTGGCTCAGTGGTTAACGAATCTGACTAAGAACCATGAGGTTGCGGGTTCGATCCCTGGCCTTGCTCAGTGGGTTAAGGATCCGGCATTGCCGTGAGCTGTGGTGAAGGTTGCAGACGCAGCTCGGATCCCACGTTGCTGTGGCTGTGGCATAGGCTGGCGGCTACAGCTCCTGTTAGACCCCTAGCCTGGGAACCTCCATATGCCGCGGGTGCGGCTCTACATAAAGACAAAAAGACAAAAAAATAATAATAATAAAATAAAAGAAAAGAAAAGAAAAAGAAAAAGAACAAACTAAATGAAGAATTGAGCTCCAGTTTCTGCTCTGCCCTGACAGGCTGGGTGACCTAGGTAAGTCACTTTTCCTTTCTAAGACTTTGGAGAGAACAACCCTGGTTGCAGTTCTTAAGGCTAGGATTTGATAGAATCAGAAACGTCTCACATTCCCAAGCATTTGCTCAGCCTCTTGAACGGGTAAGGAGAGATCAAAATGGGAGACTGACTCTAACCTGCCAAGCTGCTAAGAGCCATCCTAAGACTTCACTGTTGAAAAATTACTTATGAGGGTAATTTTGCAGTTCAAACACTTCACTGTTGAGAAATTACTTATGAGGGTAATTTTGCAGTTCAAACACAACACAGGAAGCCAAGACACAAAAGTCAAGTCATGGAAGCTGTCTTCTCTTAAGGCAGCTGCCCAGAGGGTGAGAAATGGAGAGGCTTCAGGGTGTGTGCTGTGAATGAGTACTGTGCCAAAAGGGCTAAGCACATGGCTTTTCATGTTAGCCAGATCTGAATTAGCAGGTTGAATCCCTGCTTGGCCACTTATAGTTGCTTGACCTAGGTAAGTCCCTCAGTCTGCTGTGGCTCAACTTCCTCATCTGTGAAATGGGCATGATAATCATGGTCCACGTGGTTACATGCAGGACTATGTAAGGTGATGTGGAAGAAAGTTCCTGGCACATAGTAGGCCCAATAAATGAAGATGTTGGTCTCATTTCAGATCCTCTTGCCTTTGGCTGACATAAATACAACTCAAGTAAAGGAGTTTTATTTCTGAACAAAAAAGGCTTAAGTAAAGAAAGCATTTTATAGTTTTTAAATAACCAAGAAGGGAAGAGGGAGCTGGCCTCAGGGAGGTCTAGGACCAGGGACTCAGACACCAAGACACCTTCTTCTTAGCTTTTCATTTCTAAATGTTGGTCTCATTCGGTCCTACCACACAGACACGTTTCTCCATGGGCTCTAGGTTCACACCTCCATCACATCAGGAGAGGATTCTCTCCCTCCAGCTAAAAGAAATCCCAAGAAAGGACTCTAATTTGCCTGGTTTGGGTCACATGATCAACCTTGGACCAATCACAGTAGCCAGGAGGTTAGCATCCTCTGATTGGCTCCAGCTGAGTCACGTGTCTAGGGCCTCAAGGCATGTGTTCCTAGAAGAAGCAGAGAAAGGGGATGCTGTGCAGTTTTCCCTTAGAGAGTCCAATATGTGGGTGGAGTCAGGGAATAGTTCTCTGCAGCAGGTACTGGGGGTGGCATAAAGCCACTTCTTACAAGTGCTACATCCTCTTAGTGTGCCTTTGGTGCCATGTTTATCCTAAAATGTACTCTTTGTAGAAACAGCTCAACTTAATACAGCTTAATGCTGCCCAAATCCACCATCTTCAGCTGCTGTTTGCAGAGCTTATGCAGTGCTCACAGCAGATGGAGCCCAGGCACGATGACAGTCTCCCTGGAGAGCCCAGAGTGAGTCTTTCCCTGCCTCCACACGTCACCTCCAGACACAGTGGGACCCTGGCTTCCAGTTCCTCTACTGGCTGCAGATCTCAAGGAGATTGGGGATTCTGTACTTAAAGTAAAAAACGAGAGTGCTAGAAGGGACCCCAGTCCCTTCCTACAGGTGGTGAAGACTGAAGCCACAAGGGGCCTGCCAATCCAAAGACACAGAACTCCTTTGGGAACTGTTATTACTGAGCAGCCTCAACCCACAGATATGGTAGGTCCTCAATAGAATATTCCTGGCCTCTTAATTCTCAGGCCTCTTTCATTCTGCTTCCTCTTGAGCCAAAAAATCTTAATTTCTATATCTAAAGCCCTTTCCCATTCTAAGGGGATGGGATGGGTAGGAAAGGTATGTGGGTGCTGAGATAATCGAAATACTCACATTCCTAGGTGAAGTGGCTGAGAACAGGCATGCAGTCTTAGGAGCAGGCAGATGGGGAGGAACAGATGGGAGCAAGATGATGTATACCCATCACCTTTTTACAATTTATGGCTTGGTCCTGTGTGATAGGCAGGGCAGGGGTTCCGTCCCATCTGCTGGATGAGAAGACTGAGGCTCCAAGAGAGCAAGTGGCTTACTCAGCCTTCTTCCCCTTCTCCTCATCCAGCAGACTGTGGAGGTTTTAGACCCCTTCTCAGGCGTGTTTCAGTTTCTGGCTCACCAGCTCTCTGTGGCAGACACTCTGGTGCCTCGCCCACACGCCCGGAGCCCCTGCTGCTCTGCCTGGGAGCTCTCCCTGCTCAACATTCCCAACACAGGCCAGACGTCCTGGGTAATTTACAGCCCCCTCCTTGGTAACAATTCTCTACCAGTGGCTGATACATTTGGGGGATACATACCCCAGCTACCTTGCCCCTCAGGTGGGTCAGCATCGAGACTGTACAGACTGGTACCCAGAGCCCCAGCACGATCAAGGTCCAGTTGCTCACAGGGACTACTTGCTTGATTAATGTGCCACATACTGTGTTCTTTCCCGTCCCTGCTTTACTTCCAGGCTCCCTGGTAGCATTTCTTGGGACCCCCCTCCCAAATAAACTACTTGCACTTGAATCTTTGTCTTTAAGTTTACTTCTAGGGTAACCCAAACTAAAATAATCACCTTCTTTTTTTTTAAAAAAAGAGGGTGGATCACTTGGCTAAATAATTGCAAATGCAACCTATAGAAAGTATATTCAAGTCAGGTCTAGAACGCCACAGTGTCTTCTTACCACTTGTCTGTCCCTCTCCTGGCCCCACCCTCACCAGTCCTTCAAGTTTCTCCACCACCCATTAAGGAGGTCATTACGTGTGAGGGTGTCACAGGTCATGCTCTCGAGAACCAGCACCATGCAGGGCTGACTCCATCCCTGAGCCCTGGATGACAGTTTCCCATGGCTCTGACAAGATGTCAGTAGTGAGCTGGCATATGCCCTGCCTCTTCAGGCAGGTGGCAGGTCTGTCTTGATGCCACACATGAACCCAGCCTGCCTCATGTCACCCCATTCCCGGACTGATCCACCCCTAAGGATGACGGGTGCCTGGGCCTGAGGACTAGAGTAGCAGAGTGAGTACAGAATATCAGAGCAGGAGTCAGCCACAGGGACTGGACTTCTCTTCTAACCCTCCCACTGCAGGGGGGAGGGGATGAGGGCTGGGGGGACAAGGTCTGTCCAAGGTCACGTAGTGCATCAGGAGTGGAATAGGGTGTGAAACCAGGCTTTTTCCCTTTTATTTCCAGCTTGATGTATTTGATTCTCATTATCAGACTGTAGGGAGAGAGGAGAAGGGTGCACAGCGGAAGAGCAGGAACACAGGATTTAAGGCTAGGAGGACCTCGGCTTAAAACCTGCTTTGCTGACTGTAGGCTGTGTGACCTTAAGCAAGTTACTCAGTTTCCTGTGTCTCACTTTCCATGCTTATAAAGTCAAGGCTTCTATTACCCATTCAACAGTGTTGTTGGGAAGCTCAGCAGAGATAATTGATGGAATAAGAGATGCTTAGTCAACATCGGGTGACTCTGAGTCTAAAAGGAGAATCCCCCCCATTGTACAGGCTCCCATGTGGGTTAAACGCCACAGAGTTTAAACAGAAGTGTCCTCACCATCTGCATCATGACTTCTAGAAAGTCTGTAGCATGGTCTAGTGCAGAATTTCCAGATGCATTAGAATACTACTTATACGTGAGAAAAGTTGCCATGTGAAAAAAGAAGGCACTGCCAAGTATGTTTGGAAAGGGTGGCATTAATGTCGACCAAGTTCACATGCTGCAGGACTCGTCATGGCCTCTCCTTCTTGATCTGCTCTTTGCATGTGCAGCGTCTCCCAGCATGTCTGACCATATAACTCTTTGTCAGGATCATTAAATATCTCCCAATAGTTAGGATACTCTAGGAATCAGTCTGGGACACAGCTGCTGTCCACTGGAAAGGCTACCTGACTGAAGTCAGCGACTGCCACTTACTGGTGTGACTTTAAACATGTCCTTGACCCATACAGGCCTCAGTTTCTCTATCTGTAGAAAGAGTGGGGAAAATGGAATCCCTAAGGCTGCTTCTAGTTCTGATGTGTTGGGATCTTGAAGCTCTTCTCCTCCACCATTAACTCTCTGCCTGTAATCTTAGGACCCCAACTCCGGCCAAGGACAGAGCCGGGCAAAGGGCAGAGGGTTCCAAGAAGGCGCCAAGCAGCCCCATGGCTGGTCTCACATCTTACCCTTGAAAGGTAGGCGGAACTGTGCCGGGCAGCGCCCCACCAGCCTCCTTCCTGGAAAGAAGACAAGAGAGCTGCTCTCCTCCCCTCCTTCCTCCTTTGCTTCCCTGCGGGGCTAGTCAGCCGCTGGGGGATTAAGAGTGGGCCCAGTGCCCATTCAAGCCATTCAGCAAGACAGGAAGCCAAGCGCGCTCCTGCCCGCCCGCCTCTGCTGGGCAGGTCTGCAGGATTATGCACATTGTACTGGGGACTCGCACAAAGGGAGGCCCAGCCCATCAGGAAAGGCCGAGTCCAGGTGGAATGCACCACAGGATGGCTGGGGCAAGCTGCTGGGCTGCAGCACTCATCTGCCTGCCCCTCCACCAAGCCGTAGGCTGCACCCTCGTGGTGCCCAGAGCTGCCCTTTGCTTGCACCATGAGTGTTTTGGGGCTCCCAGGGGCATGATAGGTGCCTACACTTACAGCACCTTCCAAGACAGAGACTCTGCATCCACACACGAAGTTTCAGCCTGTGCACAGGAGTCTTTGCTGAACACAATGCAGAGATCTGCACAAAGGGCAGGCAGGCGGCAGGCAGGCAGGCAGGCGGGTGAGGACAAGTCCATCTCCCTGAGCCAGAAGGCTCCTGAAGGAAAGGAGCCTCATTTCTCTACCTTCTCACAGCCACCATCTAATCCTTAACCTGGGTAAGCTGGATCTGGCTTTGAAGCCATTTTGAAGACAGAGATGTCCCTGTCAGTTCCCATGGGCCGATGGGCCAGATCTGACTGGACAGCCAGGTGCCACACAGGTTGGTCGCACCCAGCCACTTGAAGACCTGGGCACTTACCATCTGGGACCCTGTGGGGATGTGTGCTCCAGCTGCTGCGGGAGCCCTGAATGTCACTCCTGCCTAAATCAGACACATCTGTGTACACCTGTGATACTACTATCAGCGCTTTTCTTTTTGTCAACTTTTTTTTTGTCTTTTTGTCTTTTCAGGGCTGCACCTGTGGCATATAGAGGTTCCCAGTCTAGGGGTCTAATCAGAGCTGTAGCCACCGGCTGACGCCACAGCCACAGCAACTCGGAATCCGAGCCGTGTCTGCAAACTACACCACAGCTCACGGCGACGCCAGATCCTTAACCCACTGAGCAATGCCAGGGATCAAACCTGCAACCTCATGATTCCCAGTTGGATTCATTAACCACTGAGCCACGATGGGAACTCCAGTTTAACTTTTTATTTATTTATTTATTTATTTATTTATTTATTTATTTATTTTTGTCTTTTTGCCTTTTTTATGTAGAGCCGCACCCGCGGCATATGGAGGTTCCCAGGCTAGGGGTCTAACAGGAGCTGTAGCCGCCGGCCTTTGCCACAGCCACAGCAACGCCGGATCTGAGCCGCGTCTGCAACCTTCACCACAGCTCACGGCAACGATGGATCCTTAACCCACTGAGCAAGGCCAGGGATCAAACCTGCAACCTCATGATTCTTAGTCGGATTCATTAACCGCTGAGCCATGAAGGGAACTCCCCAACTTAACTTTTTAAATCAAAATAACTTTTTAATATTTTGCCAAGCAATAATATCTGTGAAATCATGGATCTTACATGCTAGAAGTTCCCAATAAGATAAAAATAATTTCCCAAACATTAAAAAAAAAAAGGTATGTCCTTAGACTACTTAAATCAGCTTGGGAAATTCTCAGCGATAAGTGACGTAGAAAGAATGAGATCGAAGAGTCTCTAAGCACCCTTTAGCCCTTGGGTTACAGGATACTGAGAATCCTCAATGCCATTGATTTCAAAATTCTCCACAGTCACCTAAGCCAGACCCTCAAGAGTCCTCCGCAGACTCCCCCTCCTTCCTCACCCCCCCTCACGAAGTCACTAGGCAGCCCGACCTCCAGAATACACTCCCCCTGGCCTCACCCTCTCCCATCTCAGGGACCAGTACCTCGGTTCAGGCTTTCACCCACTCTCACCCAAATGTCTGCAGGAGCCTCCAGCTGGTCTGCCTGTGCCTCCTGACTGCCTCTGATGCGCTCTCCACCCTGCAGCAGAGCGCTCTTTCAGCCACGCGTATCTACAGCACCTGAGACATGGGAAACCTTCTATTAATGACACAATGGTATTTTTTAAGGATGTGAATCTAACCATGTCTCTTTATTGCTTAAAATGATTCTTTCATAGACCACAGGGTAAATGGAAATTCCGTAACCTGGTATAGAAGGCTCTTTCTAATCCTTCAGCTTAGATTGAGGTGAACTCCAGGGACAGTAGTGGGACAAAGGAGAAGGTATGCTCACTATTTAGTCCTTCAGCTGTGTTTTCCATCACTTCCTCACTCTTTCCCTGTGTCTCAGTGAAACCAAAACACTGAGGTGTCCGAGGGCACCAGGCCTTTTCATGTCTCTGTGCCTTTGCTGATGCTGTCTTTTCTATTTGGAATGTTACTAAATTGCATCATCCTCTCTGTATCAGGTAGGTTCTGCTGCATAACAAACAACCCCAAAACATAGTGGCTTAAAACAAAAAACACTGATTATTTCTCACAATTCTGTAGATTGGGTAGATGGTTCCTCTGGTCTAGGCTGACTCAGCTAGGGCTAGGTGGTCTGGAGTAGCCTCACTCATATGCCTGGGGTCTCTGCTGGGGTGCTCGACAGCAGGAATGGCTAGTGTCTCTCAGGACATGCTTTTATCCTCCAGGAGGCTATCTGGGACTTGTTTACATGGTGGACTCTGGTTCCCAGCAACAAGAGAGAAGGCAAGCCCCTGTGTGCAAGTGCTTATGAAACCTCTGCTTGCATCACATTTGCAAATGTCCACTTGCAAAGCGAGTCATGTGACCAAGCCCAGATTCAAGGGGTCAAGACTGGAAGAGCAACAGAGATGTACTGCAAAGGGAGAGCATATTAGCATGAGGTGACTATGGTTCTTTTGCAAAATACAACATTTTCTGAGATTGGATTAAGATGGTGGAATAGAAGGACTGGAGCTCAACTTTTCTCCCAAAAAACAGCAAAAATACAACCAAATGCCGAGCAGCCTTCAACCAACTGGTCTGCAAACTTCCAAAAAAGATATTCTACTCCAGAAGACAAAGAGGAGACCACATCGAGAGGTAGGAGGGGCGATTATGTGATAGAAACAACCCCATACCTCCTGGGTGGGAAGCCCCACAGACTGGAAAGTAACTGCATCACAGAGACTCAGCTACAGGACTGATAGTTCTGAGCCCCACGTCAAAACCCCACACCTGGGGATCGGGCACAGGGAGAAAGAGCCCCCGGAGCATCTGGCATTGAAGGCCAGTGGGGCTTGTGTGCAGGAGCTCCACAGGACTGGGGGAAACAGAGACCCCATCCTTGAAAGGCACACACAGACTTTCACGTGCGCTGGGTCCCAGGGCAAAGCAGTCTCCATAGGAATCTGGGTGGAACCTGACTGCAATTCTTGGAGGATCTCTTTGGAAAATAGGGGTGACTGTGGCTTGTTGTGGGGGAAGGACATTAGAGGTGAAGCTCTTGGGAACATTCATCAGCCTGCGTTTCTCTGGAGGGGGCCATTTTTGGGAAAATCTGGTCCCTCCCATCAGCGCTGAGAAGCCCCAGGCCAAACAATAATCCAGGTGGGATCACAGCCCCACCCATCACTAAACAGGCTGCCTAAAGACCCCTCAGGCACACAGCCAGCCTCTAATCTCATCCACAGACAAAACCCCACCCATCAGCGGGCTAGGAATCAACCCCACCTGCCAGTGGGCAGCCGTCACTCCCTCCCATCAGGAAGCCTACAGCAAGCCCCGCCCACACCAGCTTTAGTCACAGGGGAGGCAAACACCAGAACTAAGAGAGGCTACCACTCTATTGTTGGCAAAAAGGTCACCACACCAAAAACCTATAAAAATGAAAAGACAGAAAACTCTAACCCAGATAAGGGAGAAAGAGAAAAGCCCAGAAAAACAGCTCAGTGATGATGAGATTACCAGCCTCTCAGAAAGAGATTTTAGACTGTTGATGCTGAAGATGATGCAAGGCATTGGAAATAGACTGGAGGCAAAGATTGATCATTTACAGGAAACACTGAGCAGAGAAATACAAGATGTAAAAATTAAACAAGAAGAAATGCAAAATACAATAACTGAAATAAAAAATTCATTAGAAGCAGCCAACAATAGAATACAGGAGGCAGAAGAACGAATCAGCGAGGTGGAGGACAGATTAGTGGAAATCACTAATGCGGAAGAGAAAAGAGATAAAAGATTGAAAGGAAATGAGCTGAGTCTCAGAGAACTCTAGGATACTGTTAAACACACCAATATCTGTATTATAGGGGTGCCAGAGGGAGAAGAGAGAGAGAAGGGGACAGAAAAAATATTCGAGGAGATAATAGCCGAAAACTTCCCTAATATGGGAAAGGAACCACTCAGTCAAATTCAGGAAGTGAAACGAGTACCATATAAAAGAAACCCAAGGAGGAACACCCCGAGACACATATTAATCAAAATGACCAAAATTAAAGACAAAGAGAAAATATTGAAAGCAGCTAGGGGAAAGAAACAAATGACATACAAGGGAACCCCAATAAGGTTATCAGCAGATTTCTCATCTGAAACTCTACAGGCCAGAAGGGAGCGGCATGATATACTTAATGTGATGAAAGGGGAAAACTTCCAACCAAGATTGCTTTACCCTGCAAGGCTCACATTCAGATTTGAAGGAGAGATCAAAACCTTTACAGATAGGCAAAGCTAAGAGATTTCTGCAACACTAAACCAGCTTTACAACAAATCTTAAAGGAACTTCTCTAGGCAGAAAAGAAAAGGCCACAACCAGAAACAAAAACACCACAAATGACAAGGCTCACCAGTAAAGGCATATATACAATAAAGATACTAAATCATCCATGCACAACTATGCTACCAAAATCAGAAATCGTGAGAAGA
>PVHT021183634.1:33910737-33994434 GCA_004024745.2 Catagonus wagneri | reverse complement strand
CAACCTAATTTTACATCCAAAGCAGCTAGAGAGGGAAGAAGCCAGGTCATGGAAACAACCTAAATGCCCATCGACAGAGGAGTGGATAGGGAAGATATGGTACATACACATAATGGAATATTACTCAGCCATTAAAAGGAACGGAATAACATTTATAGCAACATGGATGAACCTAGAAATTATCATACGAAGTGGAACCTGTCAGACAATTAGACAGCAACACCCAATGCTATCGCTTACATGTGGAAACTAAAGAGACACAATGAACTTCTTTGAAGAACAGACAATGATTCACAGATTTTGGAAAACCTTGGTTCTTCAAATAAGACAATCTGGGGGGGTGGGGGGATGCACTGTGGGTTTGGGACACAAAATCTATCGTATTGACTTATGATCTTTGTACACCTATAACTGAAATAAAATTCATTGTTAATATGAAAAAAAATTAAAAAAAACATTTTCCAAAGTTTTCTGTGGTGAAAAACTCTTGTCTTATTTCCCTGGTACATGTTTCACCTTAATCTGATAATATCACCCTTCTTTCTCTGGAAGAACTATTCCTTCTCCACTTCAATCAAAATCCCTCCCCTAGTCACAGGGATGAGTAAGCTGGGTCAGTCATAGTACCTTATCTCCTGGGGCCATGGTGATTGGCCCAAAGGTCAGGCATATGAACTAACACAAGCCATTCAGCATTCTTCCCTAGGACTTTTAAGTTGGACCTAGGAGTAAAGAACCCTTTCCTCTCTGTTAAGGAAGCTGGGAAAACATGCCCAGAACTACCAGCAATCATGAAGCTGCCAGACCTACATGAAACCATATCCTCTCAGGGTTTGCTGGCAGGAATCAATTAATGCCGCTGTTTGCCTAAGCTGACTGGACTCTCTATCACATGAAACCAGAGTCCTGAACACCACCTCACCTTTCCTGTCCCAGGCAGAAGTGCGCATACCTCCTCCTTTGTCCCACTACTGTCCCTGGGGTTCACCTCAATTACCGTGTTGGCTATGTAACATTGGTCAAGAAATGGTAAAGCAGCCAAATGTTGACCTCGGCAGCCAAGAAGGTCAAGAGCACCACACAAAAGATATTCCCTTCTCTATGTTTCTGTTCAAGGAGAATTCCTTTTCAGCTTGGACTCCAGTCAGGAACTTATTCTTCCAACCAAAGGAAACAGATTATAATTCTCATAATTGTCACATTACTGCAGAAGACAGGGGCATTCAGAGAAGGCTGCTCATCTTAGAGAAAGCAAGCCATCTCCAGATGGGCACAGAGACAGGGTGCTGGGATTGTGAAGTGTAAACAAAGGAAAGAGACTTCTTCCCTAGGAATAAACTAACAAAGGCTTATATTTAACACTCATCATAAGCTTTGAGTAATGTCATAAGGCAAGGGTGAAGATGTTCCTTAAGTATTAATAAAGGCCATGAGACAAGAAAATATCACCCTCTTGCAGGTGGCACAGGAGTCCAGAGGAAGATGTGTGAACTTGAGACAAGACAGACCCAAGAATGGACCCAGACGGAGGCCCTTCCTTAGTCGAGTTCTTATTAATCTTTGGGGCCTGGGACAAACGCTTAAATACTAGGGTTTCAGGAGGCATGCCTGAGGGATTACAATGTAACCCCAGGTGTGCAGCATTTACTTGCCAGCCCCTTGGGATCATGACATTGTTTCATAGGACTAATGGCTCCTTGGGCATTATATGCACTACATCCCCACAAAGAAGAGCTCCTGTGTGAAATCCTAATTCTCACTCACAGTGAGTTGTACTCCAGCGAACCTCAATCCCACAATCTCTCCAGCTCAGACTTCCAACCACAGCCAGAACTACTGTAGCTGAAACTGAGTTTGCACCTTTGTGGTACTCCAGTGTACACAGTTAGGAATTGCTGCCTTAGACATACAGCTAAGTCAATGAGATCCTCTGACAAGGAGCTGGATGTTTATGTCAGAGCCCACTGATTTGTAGTATACTGCTTATACACTTATGCATAAATAAATATATAAAAATATATAATTCTTGCTTAATAATATGCTTTGGGTTTTTCAGTGGTCCATTTATATTTGAAAAACATTTTTTAATTAAGGTATTAAATGCATAAAGTACTGTAAATGTCCTATATCTTAATCTTGGTATAAGACAGGCTTGCTTCTTGTATACTCTGGCTTCTTAAGTTCAGCATAATGGTTTTTGTATTTTTTGCTTTTTAGGGCCACACCCACAGCACATGGAGGTTCCCAGGCTAGGGGTTGAATTAGAGCTATAGCTGCTGGCCTACGCCACAGCCACAGCCACGCCAAATCTGAGCCGCATCTGCAACCTACACCAGAGCTCACGGCAAAGCCAGATCTTTAACTTACTGAGCGAGGCCGGGGATCAAACCTGAAACCTCACGGTTCCTAGTTGGATTCGTTTCCGCTGCACCATGATGGGAACTCCCAGCACAATGTTTTTGAGATTCACTCACACTGTTGCATATATCAGTAGTTTGTTCTTAGTTATTGCTGATAAGAATTCCATAGTATGAATATGTTATAATTTGTTTATAGACCCCGGGACATTTCCAGCTTAGTGATATTATGAATAATGCTGCTATGAATACTCTTGTCTTTTTGTAAACTACATTTCTCTTTGGTTTATATCCAAAAGTGGAATTTCTGGGTCATAGAGTAAGTATGTATTTAGCTCTAGCATGATATTTTAATAAATTACTAAGGTTTTTTTTCTTTCATGAAGTCCCTCCAGGTACTGCTGTATACAGACCTCCAGACTGGCTGGCTTCTATCTGAATTTCAACCTATATTCTGGTGCTCTAGATGGACCCAACCAGATCAGCAGACCCTTTATAGGATCCTGTCTTAATAAATCATTTTCCACCTTGTCTGTAGACACTGGCACTGTCTCACACTACATTGAAAACATTGCTTTATATTCCATAACCCCCTCCAATCCCCACTAGACTTAATGATCTGTGACAGCAGGTACTCTGCCATTCCTATAATCCCCCTCGCTTAGCATGCAATATATAATTAATGTCTAAAGATTAAATAAGAGTAGGCAATTTAATAGCTGTTGCTGTATGACAAGTTACCCTAAAGCTTAGTGACTGAAAAACAATGTTTGTTATCTCAGAGCTTCTATGGGTCAGAGAGCCAAGAGTATCTGACCTGGGTGGTCTGGCTCCACGTCTCTTATGAGACTGCAATCAAGGTATTCACCAGAGCTGCCATCATCTCAAAGTTTGACTGGAACTGGAGGATGCTCTTGCAAATTCATTTACTGCTGGCTGATATCTGGAGACTTCAGTTCTTTGCCACAAGGTCCTTCTGACATGAAAGCTGGCTTCCTCAGAGCAAGTGATTAGAGAGAAAGATAGAGGGAGAGAGCAAGGGGCAAACTGCAACATCTTTTATGACCTAGTCCTTAAGTCACACATAGTTACTTGTGCTTTATTCTATTCATTAGAAGTAAGGCACTAGGTCTAGTCAGTACTCAAGAGGAGGAGAATTAAGCCTTGTCTCTTGAAGGAAGGGATATTAAAGAATTTTTAGGCATATCCTAAAACCACCATCTCTAATAATAGCTAACATTTATTGAGTAGTTACTATGTGCCGGGTGCTATATTGTGTGTTTTAACAGTGTATTTGTTTAATCCTTATTACAACCCTACAATGGTGAGGAGACACTATCTTCAGTTTCTCAAGCAAGAAAATCGAGGTGCTGAGAGATTAAGGAATTTGCCCAAGGGCCCAAAGCCAATGACAGAGCTAGGATGGGAACCCAGGAGTCAGACTCCAGAGCTTTTGCTCCTAACCACACAGCTATATAATGAATGAGAGACAGTGGATGATTCTGAGTCTAGGGTTCTGAGATGGAGTGGTGGGCTGAATGGTGGCACCAAAAATATGTTCGTGTCCTCATTTCTGGTACCCACAAATAGTACCTTACATGACAAAAGACGTGATTAAGTTACGGATCTTAAGAGAGGAGCTTAATCCGGGATTATCCACATGGACCCTACATGCAATCACATGTGTCCTCATGAGAGCCAGAGGGAGTTTGACACAGAGAGAAGAGGAGAAAACACAGGGGAAAAGATGAGTGAAGACAGAGGCAGAGACTGGAGTAATACAGCCATAAGCAAAGGAATGCTGGCAGCACCCAGGGGCTGGAAGAGGCAAGGAATGAATTCTCCTAGTAGGACCTCCAGAGGAAGTGCAACTGTGCCATTCCTTTGATTCAGGACTTCTGGCCTCCAGAATGGCAGAGAATAAATTTCTACAGTTTTGAGCCACCAAGTTTGTGGTACTTTGTTACAGTCCCCACAGGAAACTAATACAAATGATAACATGTGTTCTACTTTCTTGTTCATCAGTGTTGTTCTTGGAAGCTGGAATGGAGTGTTTCAGGATTCTTAGAGTGATTATCTTTGGATCAGCTTGGCATCAACTTATCCTGAAGCAGCAGCAGAAAAATTAAAATTGGGTAGAAAATAAAGAGGAAAAAAACTGTATAAAAACTACCTACGTTGTTATTATTGAGCTTAAAATTTACTCTGGTCTTCCTGGTAGCTGAGGCTGAAAGGAGAATCAGGATGGATTATATAATTTTCATTTTCTGTTCTTCCAGAAATATCTTTCTAGGATTTCCCACTGTGGTGCAATGCATTAAGGATCTGGCATTGCTGAAGTTGTGGCATCAGTCTCAGCTGCAGCTCCGATTTTATCCCTGGCCTGGGCACTTCCATATGCAGGTACAGCAAAAAGGAAGGAAGGAAGGGAGGAAGGGAGGGAGGGAGAGAGAGAGGAAGGGAAAAGGAAGGGGGAAGGAAAGGAAGGAAGGAAGAGAGAAAGAGGGAGAGAGAGAGAAAAGAAAAAAGAAAAGAAAAGAAAGGGGGGAAGGGAGGAAGAGGAAGGAAGATCTTTCCCTCGTATTATACTCTAAGAATAACTGAGCATGTATGTCTTCATACATTGAACAAAGCAAGAGATAAAATGTCAGTAGGAATTTAAAAGATCAAGGGACTATCCTCATATGGAGGTTTTTCCTGTAATTCTACAGCCCAACAGAGAAACACAGTTCAATGCCCTGGCCACACAGGCTGCAACCCTAGAATAAGAGCTCACAGGTATACAGGGTGCCAGAGTTTACAAAGTGCTTTTACATCATCATCCTATATGTGCTCAAACACCTAAGAGCTAGGCAGGGCAGACAATGTAGTCTGCATTTTACAGATGTGGAAACTGAGGCCCAAAGAAATGAAGATAATGTCCCAAAGTCACACAGCTGGTGAGGGGCAGGGCTTCAGTAAGACTCCAAGAACAGATGTCCAGGCATTAGGGCTCTACTTAGTCTACAGGCCTCCTACTTTTCTCCAAGGATTTCACACCCGTTTGTCATATCTCTGAGCCTTTGTAGGAAGGGGTCTCCTCTCACACTTCTTGGGAAGTCCCTGGTACCTACCCAGGACTGGTCCTGAAAGATGTCCCGCCATGTGTCAGGCTCCACTCTACTCTAGCATGGTCCTTTAGATCAAGTCCCAAGCCAGCTGAGAACAGCTACCTGAAGGAGAGGAGTTGAGGATGGGATTGTGGGGCTCACACCCAGCACTTCTCAGAGGGAATTAGGAGTGAGTGCAACACAGGTCAGGGTGCTGTCCACCCCTCAGTGCTGACCTGCTCTCCATCCCAAGGGCCTTGGGTGGGCGATTCCAACTGTGAAGCTCAGAGGCTCCAGGGGAGCCTGTAGTAACAGGCTGAGAGAGTACTCCGGTGGCAGCAGGCTGGACAGTGCGCATCCCCAGCTAGGGAGGTACTGCCAAGCTCTTTCCTCTGGTTAACAACAGGACTAATTCCTTGGCTCAGGCTTATTTGCATGTGGTAGCTTCCCAAAGCCTGGGCATCGGCTGCGGCTTACCACTCCACCTCCTGAGCAGCATGCCTTAAACCCCCCCACACCCCGCACTATGGCAGATTGGATGCGGACACCAAAAAGGCAGGCACAATAGTCAGATCACTCAGCCAATCTCATCCTAATTCTACTTTTTGCCTAAGTGCAGGAGGAGGGCAAAGGTCTCTTTGCTTTTCTTCTGGGAGCCTCCTTGCCTCGCCAGTCCTGCACATGCAGAGAATGCCATGGATTCCATTCTAAATCCCCTGGCTTTTGTGGCTAATTCTTCCATTGGTCTGCAGACTGCAGAGCAAGTCCCTCAGCGTGGCATTCAAGACCTACAGTCTGCCCAATTCTACCGATGTAACCTATCACAGAGACCAACGGGACCGTGGTACAATTTCAAGGCAGACAATAGATAGATAGATAGATAGATAGATAGATAGATAGATAGATAGATAGATAGATAGATAAAGCTTTATAGTAGCTACTTCCTGAAATTATCCTGTTAGAGCATCACTGCTCTAGCCTCAGACTATGCATCTCTGTTTAAATGGAAGCATTGTTCCTGTCAGCACTGTCCATTAAGTCTCCTTCCATATCTCAACTTTAATGCCCCAATATCACCACTGGCTACTTGTTTGCCCATGTAGACTGTGGCATTTCGTTTCTCCATACAGTTTCTCTGTCTGGAACTTGATTTCTTCCTTCTTCATTCTCTAACTACTCGGGGTGCTACCTCCTCTGAGGAATCTTTCTGAATGCCTCCTCCCCTCGCAGCCTTCCTGCCCCCAACACTGGACAAAGGGTACTTTCTTTCTTTCTTTTCCTGAAGAAGTTCCCAGGCCAGGGATCAAACCCACACCACCACAGTAACCAGCGCCACAGGAGTGACAACTCTGGATCCTTAACCTGCCGAACCACCAGGGAACTCCAAAGGGCCCTTTCTTGAGTTTAACTTGACCATAGCCACATCTTGCTGAACGGTAACCATCACATTGTAAACCCCGAAAGGGAAGGGATCAATGCCGTTCACCCCAAGCTTCCCTAGGTCTGAACACAGGGCCTGGCATGTAGTAGGCTCTCCAATTAATGGGCTTGTTAAAGTACTTTATCTCACTAAACCCCCGCTGCAGGCCTGTGGGTTAGGGGGCTCAGGAATGATGGCTCTTCCCATTTCACAGAAGTAGAGGCTGAGACACACAGAGAGCCAAGGTGCCATATCCCAGGCACCCAGTGCTGAGAGGGGACCAACACTCTCACCCACTCTCAACACTCTCAACTGTCTCCTAGTGCAGTACGTTGTTCCTGTTGCTGTGCTCCCAGACAGGCCCTGGATGCTCCAGGCAGAGGAGCTGTGACAAGGTACATCAGACACTGGAGCTAGCAGCTGTGCTCAAACATCTCAGCACAATCCCCTGCTGCCACAGGGCCAAGTGCAAATCCTCATCCTAGCCTCAAGGCCTCCCACAAACTTCCCCAAGCCCACCTCTCCAGCTTCATCTTCCACAACTCCCTCTCACATGGCCCTGCGCCCACCACACCTGTCTACCCACGCTTTTCTGAGCCCACTTGACTTTTCAGAACCCTGTACGGAAAAGGTGTCCAAACTCTGTCCCCATCATGATCAGTACAACTGGATGGAGAGGTAGGACGGATGTCGACTGGAACTTCCAATGTCAGAGTGACAAAGCAGTGTAGCACAAAATAAGCGGATCAATCAGCATTTGCCACACTGTGCTTATGGAATACCAGCATCCTAAGAGATGCTTAAAACTGTTTCTCCACAAAAGAAGCCCCCCAGTCAATTTAACAGTAATGCTTGGCATGTACTGAATGCTCATATTTCAGGCCCTGTGCAGAGCATTTTGCATGCAGTGTTGCACTTCATTCTCACACCAGTGCTAGGTAGGTACCATTTTTTTTCTCTTACCTGCAAATGAGAAAACTGAACCTCAGAGAGGCTAGTGGCCCCATGGTCACACAGCTAGAAAGCAGGAGAACTAGAATTCAAAAACCCAGCCTACGCTCTTATTTTATGAGACTACCTCTGTCTGTCTGCTACATTATTCCTTGAGGAAGTTCTAGAGGTAATTAACAGCCTGAGGATTCTTATTTAAATTTAATATTTCCTATACTTATTTTTTTTGTCTTTTTGCCTTTATCTAGAGCCGCACCCACGGCATATGGAGGTTCCCAGGCTAGGGGTCTAACAGGAGCTGTAGCTGCCGGCCTACACCACAGCCACAGCAACGCGGGATCCGAGCCGCGTCTGCAACCTTCACCACAGCTCACGGCAATGCCGGATCCTTAACCCACTGAGCAAGGCCAGGGATCGAACCCGCAACCTCATGGTTCTTAGTCGGATTTGTTAACCACTTAGCCACGAAGGGAACTCCCCTCCTATACTTATTTGAGGCTGGAACAACCCCCTCCTCACCATCACCTTTTGTTTTAGTGGATCCTATTCACATTCCACAGAATATAATGATTCACTGAATTCAGTTTGTGAAATGCTGCACTAGAAGATACCAGCTCTTACTGTCCTAACCACCTGAGAGCACGTGGTGGAAGGGCTGAAGGAACCCTGGAGACCTCTGGAAAGAGCCTCTTTCTTGTACACATGGGGTTGTGAGGCCAGACAGTGGCCATGGCTCTCCCTCATCTTCGCCCGATGAGGGGAGGGAGCAGGTTTCTGACTCCCTCCTCAGTATCTAGATAGCCCTTTACTCAAGGCAGGTTATCGGGGCTGGCAGTTTAGAAAGCTCTCAGCAGGTGGAATTCACACACCTTCCTGCAGAGGCCGCACAGGGCCCAGGCTTAGGGAGATGGAAACTGCTGGAAGAAGCACCATCTTATTGAAAAAAATTTTAAAAATCAAAAGATCTGAGGACAACAAAGCAAGAGAGCTCCATACATCACACCAAATTTCACTTCTCCAATAAAAAGGTCCAGAGAAGGAAAGGCCCTTGTCCAAGGCCACAAAGCCAGTTCAAAGAACAGCTGAAACCAGAATTTAAACTTCCTGCCTCCTGCTCCGAGAATCTGTCTGGCTTTTCCTAGAATTGCTGATATGTGTGTCTGTCTCCTTAGCCTGGCCAGAAGCCCTTCAAGAGCCAACATAGTGTCCAACTCATGCCTAACCCCCTGACTCCTGGCATTTAGGGCTAAAAAAATATTAAGTGAATGAATAAATAAAACACTTGATTTTTTTTCCACTCTTTAGAGCCACAGATGTGGCACATGGAAGTTCCCAGGCTAGGGGTCAAATCGGAACTGCAGCTGCCAGACTGACCTCACCACAGCTCACAGTAATGCCAGATCCTTAACCTACTGAGCGAGGCCAGGGATCAAATCCACATCCTCATGGATACTAGCTGGGTTTGTTACCGCTAAGCCATGACAGGAACTCCCTAAAACACTTGATTTTTATCCAAAACTCTATTTCTCAGGTTGAGCATTTATATGGCTGAGACTGACTTTTGGCTGCTTTTGAAAATATACCCTCAAAGGATATATATTTGCTACCAAAAAATAAGAGCAACACTTCTATAATGCTTAATATGTATGTTGGTGTATACACACACATCTATACACACACACACACACACACACACACACACACACAGAGAACACCATTCTAAGCATTTTACCTATATTAATTATATTTAAATTTCACAGTGATCATAAAAGGTAGGTATTATAATTACCATCTTCATTTTGTAGATGAGAAAGAAATGTGGCACAAAGGTTAAATGCCTTGTCAAAGTCACACAGCTAATAAATAGTAGGATTTGAACCCAGGCACTTAAATTCCAAAAGCTATGTTCCTAACCACTATGCTGCACTACTCTTAAAGGTCCTATCTTTATCAAACATGGATCATGTACCAGGCACTGTGTTAAAGTAATCCTCACAGCAAAGCCCAGAAATAAATATTATTCTCTATCTTGCAGCTAGAAAAATGGAGGCCCAGAAATATAAAAAAACTTACTTGTCTAAAGTCACCATCTAGGAAGTGACAGAATTGGAATTTGAAGCTATCGATTCTAGTAATAACTATAAATTCTCATGGTTGTGTCTAAATTGCCATACTCAATTCAATCAAAACTTAAGTAAAATCCAGAGTTCCCTTGTGGTGCAGCAGGTTAAGTATCTGGCACTGGCACTGCAATGGCCCAGGCTGCTGCTGTGGCTTCCACATGCCACAGGCACAACCAAAAAATTTTTTTTAATTTTTAATTTAAAAAACCTAAGTAAAAGCCAATGCACTATCATCTTCCATATATCATGTATAATTACTTTTTTCCTATAAATATCTTCCTTTTGTTGGTTAGTTTTGTTTCAAGGTTCAGTTATTCATTAATTCATTTGTTCATGCAAATACTTATTGGATTATACACACATGAGCGGACACATACACACATATGCCAGCCAGCACCTGGTATGAGGCATGTGGCAATAAACATGCTAGATACTATCCCTACTAACCCTGCCTTCACAAACCTCACATTCTGGTAAGACAGATCATCATTAAACAATTCATTTCACAATTAATTAGCCAATTAAAATGGTGGTAATTGCTACAAAAGAGAGGTAGAGAGAGCAATAGTATGATTGCTCAGAGGAGAAAGTTCAGGTTAATCTGCTAAATACTTTGAAAGCTATTATTAAAATTAAATTTTTTTCTGGGTCTTTTCAGGGCTGCACCCACGGCATATGGAGATTCCCAGGCTAGGGGTCGAATCGGAACTATAGCTGACAGCCTAAGCCACAGTCACAGCAACACTAAATCCAAGCCACGTCTGTGACCTACACCACAGCTCAAGGCAATGCAGGATCCTTAACCCACTGAGCAAGGCCGGAGATCAAACCTGCCACTCAGGTTCTTGGATACCACTCAGATTCATTTCCACTGAGCCACAACAGGAACTCCAAGATTAACTTTTCTATAGCTCCACGTGATATTTGTTTTAAAAAAAGAGCAGGAAGAAAGTCCTTATTTATTTGAGGGAAATAAAAAGGAATCATTGATTAACGTGTATTCCTGGAAAACAAGGCTACTTAAGAGTAAATCAGAGAGAAGACAGCCAAGACATACTCAACAAGAATGTCTTCCGAGCTCCTACTATATGATGGAACTCTCTGGGGGGCTTTCCCAACAGTACTATTAAGCAGTATTTTTAAAACACAATTTAAAGAGGAGAAACCAAAGACAAAGGGAGGTTAGCTAATTCTTTGCAGCTCAGTCACACAGCGACCAAGTAGCACTAGGATTCAAACCCAGACTGATGCGACAGCAGAGCTCAGAATCTTTCTCTGAACCATAGTATATTTTCTAATCTTACAAGCTGATAAGCCAAGAGTTGAAACTTCGGACTCTGACCTCATAGGTATGCAGAGTCTTCTTGTCAATCCCATCTCTCCTCTATGGGGCCCTGGAGAAGAAACACTGCATTTTCTGGGAACCAAGAGGATCAAAATGAGAAGATCGTGTATGATGCAAACCACACTTCTTGGGGGAATTGTTAATTACTGGAATGATTGCATTCCTTTCCCCTGAGATACAGGCTTCTTGAACAAAAAGCTTTAATATTTTGTTTATGCAAATGGAGGAATCATTCTCCAACTCTCAAATAAGATGCCCAAGTGGGGTCTTTTCCCTGCTTTTCTACAACTTAAGCAAACATTGTCCTTTTCTAAAGCAACTCCACTTCTTGCTACAGCCAAACCTTGTCAAGAGTTTCTGGCCCCAATTTCAGGAGCAACACCATTTCCCACTAAGCCAGTTTTCTCTCAAGTTTAAAATGAACAATGAGACTTCACTTTCTGTTTGAAGAAAAAGGGTCATCTTCTCTAGATTCATCCTCTGGCCTGGGGATGATCTTCATCTGACCACCTAGTGGGTCTAACTCCACAAATGCCTTTCTCCATCAAAAACAAACACTTGGAGCATTTTCCAACATTGAGAAAGAATCCAATTTGGAATAGAAAAGTTTACATCGTGCCTTGGCCAACATGCATTCCTGGATCTACTGCTCTTGGAAGTCTACTGCTCCCACCACCCTGAGCAGGTCCTACCACAGGGGTCTGGGAACCTGGATGTCCACTGAGCTGCTGCTCCCAAAGCAGACATTCTGCCTTCTTGAGAGTGAACAGGAAAGAGGGCACCTGGACAGGCATGTTCGAACAGCCCTCCCTCCTAAGAAGCTTGCCTTGCAGGTTTCCTAAGAGCTGATGTGACTGTGGGTTCTATAATGAGGAGGGATTTGTTTGTTGAAGGATCTTTTCAGCTTTATTGCTTAACTCAAAGGTGAGAAGGGGGTGGGGGCAAGATGAGAATTACTCTCCTTTGCTTTCCCAAATAGTCCAAATTTAAGCTTTGTCTGCAGCTGCCCTAAAACAGCAGCCAAGATAGTTCTAAGAATAGGGAGCCAGAGGAGTTCTCTTGTGGCATAGTGGGTTAAGGACCCAGTGTTGTCCTGGGCTTGGGTCGCTGCTATGGCGCAGGCTCAATCCCTGGCCTGGGAAATTCCACATGCAATGGGTGCGGCAAAAAAAAAAGGGGAGGGGGGGAGAAAATGGAGCCATGACACAAGCTGCTACAGTGACAACGCCAGATCCTTAACCCACTGAACCACAAAGAAACTTGTAGAGTTCTAGCCCTGGATTAGCCCCTAACCTGCTATGTGACTAGGGCAAATCCTTCCTTTTCTCCGAGCTAGAGTCCTCCCATCTGTTCAACGAGAAGTTGGAAACTATTACCTGTGACTCAGTTTCTTCACCTGTGTAATGGGCACCACAGTAAGTATCTCCTGTCTGTTAGAAAGATTAGCATGGAATCACGTAAACTAGATCTGAAAACTGAAGGCTTAATTTGACAGTGGATGTGTTAGAACTATAAAGCAGCGTGGCAAGTTCTCATTGGCTTTGAGATTTCCTTGGTGGTGGCTATTAATTTCTTTGTGCAACAAATATAATTTATGCTATAACTTATTATTTTGGAAAACATTTTGATTCACATAAAAGTTGCAAAAGAGGGAGCTTCCTTCATGGATCAGCAGTTAATGAGCCCGACTAGTATCCATGAGGATGTGGGTTCGATCCCTGGCCTCGCTCAGTGGGTTAAGGATCTGGTGTTGCCAGGAGCTGTGGTGAAGGTTGCAGACATGGTTCGGATCCCAAGTTGCTATGGCTGTGGTACAGGCCGGCAGCTGCAGCTCTGATTTGACCCCTAGTCTGGGAACTTCCATATGCCACAGGTTCAGCCCTAAAAAAAAAAAAGTCTTACGTAACTACTGTAAAAGTATCAAAACTAAGAAATCATCATTGGCACAAAACCGTTAACTATAGACCTCATTGAGATTTCACATGTTTCCTTCTTGTATCCATTTTTTTTGTTCCAAAACCCAGTGCAGGGTAATACATTTAGTCATCATGTCTCCTTACTCTTCTCAATCTGTGAAAATTCCTCAGTCTTTCCTTTTTTAAAATTTTTCCTGACCTTGACATGTTTGAAGAGTACTGCTCATGTATTTTGTAGAATGTTGTCAACTTGGGTGTGTCCGATGATTTCTCCATGACAAAACAGAGGTAATAAATTTTTAGGAAGAATATCACAGGCATGAAATTATCTTATCTTTTCATTGCATCCTATTGGGGGTAGATATAAATAATGTTATTATTGGTGTTAAATCTCAGCACTTGGTTAAGGTGGTGTCTGCCAGGTTTCTCCGTTATAACACTATGACTTTTCCCTTTCCACAGCCTACTTGGAGAAGAGAAAGACTGAGTTCAGTCCATAGTACTCACCAAGTTCAAGGAGAGAGAAATTAAGTACTACCTCCTGGGTGAGGAATATCAAAGAATTTGTGCATGTATGTTTCTCAATGTTTTGCCCACCAATTTTACCATACTTAGCTGATCTTGCAATTATTAGTGTGGTATCTAATGGTGATTTTCTATTTCCCTCATTTCTACTATAGTTAATAGGTGGAATTTTTCTATAAGGAATATTTGGCACTTCTTATTTATCTGTTTATTCAATATGGACTCATGGAATTTTTTTATACTTTGGGCTATAACCCAATATTACATATATTTACTTTAGCCACTGGAAGCTCTTTCAGGTTGACTCATATGTCCTTTTTCATGTTCATCTTTTTTCTTAATACTTCCTGACTTTTTGGCACTACTTTAGACTTTAGGATCATCCTGTATTTTCCATGGCTCAGTTCTAGAACTGGCCATTTCCCTGTGTAGCCTGTCTTCTTCACTGGAGAATGGCATTTAAGAACCAAGGTCTGGACACTGAGGGTTTGCATTCCTACTGAGGTGTAACTGCTCCTAGATCCTATCTGCAGGCAGAGCAAGGAAATGTAGAACTATGCTAACCCATGTATACACACACACATATACTTGTTTCTGTATCTACTTTTATATATTAAAATAGACCTGAATTCATACTGACACTTCCAACTCTACTCTATCCCCACAGAGTGCCTTCTAGTCTTTCTCCGATTCTCATGTGTGACCTCATTCTCTGAAGTGAGAAACCTGGCTCCCATTTTCTTATTTCTTTAACCCTCATACACACACAGTTTCAGAATGCTAACTTCTATTCCTATGACAAACACATTTAACAACTAGAGTGTAGTGTTTATAAACAATTCTGTCTTCAGCCAAATGTAATTTTTAATATTTAAAATAAGGCTGGATTCAAACCCCATCTCTGCCATGCATTGGCTGTGTCAGTGTGAGGAACACACGTAATCTCTCTTTCATCTCAGTTTACTCATCTATAAAACCAGAATAATAGCTTCTGTCCTACCTGACTTATGCCCTGATGGGAATGGAAGAATTAGAGGAGATAAAGTACATAAAGGAGCTCAGAAAAGTCACCCAGCACTCTTCCAATGTCTGAGGTTATCATAACATCACAGTCCCTGAGCTCCAGGGCTGGGCCTTGCAAATGGCAGCTCCTGTCCTCTGGGTCTTGTCCTGCTCTAAGGCACATACAAGGGTCACAAGTGTCCACTCTTTTCTGCATCCAATTCAGTGAATCTGATCCAGGCCAAGCTGGGAGGGAGCCTAGTCTCTGGCTAAATAAACATAGACACTAAGAGCGTCTAGGCTCTCGAAGGCTCTCACTACCTGCTGGGGCATTTTGGCCCAGCTGCCCTGGTCAGAGCCAAAGCTCTCCATTGGCCTCTGTCCTCACCTACCTTTTCGTACAAAAGCCACAGACCTTTCTGGGGGGAATCCCCTTCTCTCTTTGTTGGGAGGATCCCCAGCATCCTGAGATGGGAAGCTTTGTTTTGCAGACTGGCTGGGCCCCTTCTTCCTTTCTCTGGTCTTCAGTTTTCCCATCTTTAAAATGAGGGTGTTGGATTAAGTCAGCAGGCACAAAATGGGCTGGATCCAGCAGGCATGTGGTATATCTGACCCACAGGGTACCTTCAGTATTTTTTGAAATTAATAGCCCTTATTTTTAGAGCAGTTTTAGGTTTACAGAAAACTGAGTGGAAAGTAGAGGGCTCCCATATGTACTTCTTCCTATCTCCACCTCCACTCCAACAGTTTCCTTTATTGTAAACATCCTACATTAATACAGACATTTGTTGCAATTGAGAAACCAACATAATACATTATTATTAACCAAAGCCCATCACTTATATTAGGGTTCACTCTTTGTGTTGTACAGTTCTGTGGGTTGCAAGAGATATAATGTCATGTATTCACCATTACAGCAGCCTAAGAATAGTTTCACTGTCCTAAAAATCCCCTATATTTTACCTGTTCATATTTTTCCCCATTCCCCAAACTCTTGGAAAACATTGATCTTTTCATTTTCTCCATAGTTTTGCCTTTTCAAGAATGTCATGTGCTTGGAATCACGCAGTATGTAGCCTTTTCAAACTGGCTTCCTTCACGTAGCGATATGCATTTACTGTTCTCGCATGTCTTTTTATGGCTTCATCAATCATGTCTTTTTATTGCTGAATAATATTTCATTGTATGGATGTACCACAGTTTCTTTATCCATTTACCAGTCTGATTTTAAACTGGAATGATCCGCCAATAGTTTAACAATAGAAAGCACTATACTGAAACCTATATTTTCAGCTTTCCTTTAAAAATAGGAAGATTTGGGGTTCTCTTGTGGCACAGCAGGTTAAGGATCTGGTGTGGTCATTGCAGTGGCTTGGGTTTCTGCTGTGGTGCAGGTTCAAACCCTGGCTCAGGAACTTCCACATGTCGTGGGTACAGCCAAAAAAAAAGGGGGGTGGGCAAGATTTGTAACACTAGGTCAATCCTCCCAGGTGGCAAAAACTGGCTAGAACAGAATAACATCAGCCTTTTGGACAAGGCATGGGTGACCTACCCACTACACTTCCCTCTAGTCTTCCTTACGTGACCTGCCAGTTTCTGATAAGCATTTAAACTGAATTTGCATCTTATTAGCAGGGTGACTTCAGGCAAATGTACTGATTGTTTTCCATTTGCACCGTTTTCTAACTCTTAATCCCATTTCTTCCTTTTTTTTGCCCTGCTCTGTGTCCTAAGACACTGACCCTACAGACTGTATCTCCCAGGCTCTCTTACTGGCTGGCTTCCAAGTGAGTTTGGCTATAAAAGGCATTGGCGTGAAATCAGAAGGTGAGAGGATAGAGGAACCACTGTATACTCCCGTCAAACTCACTCTGTACTCTGCACTCACTCTCAGTAGGTGCTCCACACTGATTGAGCGCCTACTGTCCAGCAGTGGCTGCAGCTCTCCAAGACCATTGCTTCTGTTGGGCAGTTCTCCCCTACAGCCCCAACCTTCTCTGGGCATGGTTAAGTCCACATCCTCCTTTCACCCTTTCCCACTGTAGCTAGCCTCGGGGTCTCTTAACATCTCCTGTTTATTCCCTTGACCCTGTTAGTCCCCTGTAAGTGGCCCTTTCATTAAAGTCTCTCTATTCAAAGCATCTAGTTAATTCTGGTTCCTGTTGGGACTGATACAGCAAGTTGCTTATGTTTTCTGTGCCTCAGTTTTCTCACCTGAAAATGGGAATCATGTTGATGCTCACTTCATAGAAACAATGTGACAATTAAATGAGAAAATGTATATATGATATCTAGTGTAGACCCTGGCACAGATAAGTGCTCAACGAATGTTCATTAATATTATCATCAGTAGCAGCAGCATCAGAATTAATGACCCTGGGACAACATCATTTCTAAAGGCCTTTATAGCATGGATAGAAATGAATGGATGATTCACTGCATGAAAATTGCTGCAAATAAATCTTCAGAGATCACTTTAATCTTTTGATCCCAAAGTGGAGTTGAGGTTTGAATGGTATAAACTGCAATTATCTCTTGCCATTCATAATCAAGGGGATGGATCCCTTTATAGAGACCTTTGATATCCAATCTTTCCTCACATGACAGTGGCCATGTGGAACTTTTATCCTTCTTACAGGTAACAGCTAACATTTATGGAATCCTTTCTCTACGCCAAATAATCCAAGTCTTCCTATACAGAATTATATAACCACTGCACATCAATGCCTCTACAGAGAGACAAAGGAGATGCCAAGAGACGAAATGATTTGTCCAAGGCCACACAGTCAACAAGTTTTTGAACTGAGACTACACCCAGGTGTCCAGGCTCCAAGTCTAGGGCACGTCCCACTACATAGTCTGCCTTTTAATGGCCAAAGACTCTGTCACACCAACACCCAGGGTTTTCTTCACCACAAAATTCTTCCCACTTCTAATGAGAGCCTCCCTGGAACTTACAAGTCCTCTGGTTATGTTAGCAAGGATCTTGAGAAACATAAAGTGGTATGATTAAGAGTGAGGTCAAAGTCTGCCCTCAACACCAGCTTTCCTTGTTGGGCTCCAGCAAACAGCACCTACTCCCTCACTTCCCAAAGCCAACCGAACTGATGGACCTTTCACCCTGGGTGATCTCCTCTGACATGTCTCTTTGTGAGGGAGAACAAACCGGGTCAGCTTGAGAAGAAGACAAAAAACGAGGCTCAGGCAAAAAATAAGATCCCTTCTCTCGGGTGTCACCACAAGTATTTGTGGAATAAAGGGAAGGAGGGATGAGTCAATCAAGCCACCAAAGAATTAGGGTCTGCTCACATCCTGCTTCGCTCTCTAAGCCTCAGGTTCCTCATCTGTAGACTGGGTTACTGCCACTTGTCTTTGGGAGTTGTCTTGACGTCTAAAGTATCCAGCACAGAATGGACACAAAAACAAAACCCATGTATTTGCTGTCAAGAGACAAAATTTAGTTCTAGGGTCACATACAGACTGAAAGTTAGAAGATGGAAAAAGTTGTTCCATGCAAATAGAAACCAAAAGAAAGCCAGAATAACAATATTAATATCAGGAGTTCCCATTGTAGCTCAGCTGGTTTTGAACCCAACTAGTATCCATGAAGATGTGGGTTTGATCCCCAGCGCCACTCAGTGGATTAAGGATCTGGCAATGCCGTGAGCTGTGGTGTAGGTCACAGATGCAGCTCAGATCTGGTGTTGCTGTGGCTGTAGTGTAAGCTGGCAGCTGTAGTTCTGACTTGACCCATAGTCTGGGAATTTCCATGTGCCACAGGTATAGCCCCCAAAAGCAAAAAACAAACAAGCAAAAAAACAATACTCATATCAGATAAAACAGACTTTAAAATAAAGATGGTTACAAGAGACAAAGAAGGACATTACATAATGATCAAAGGATCAATCCAAGAAAAAGATATAACAATTTTAAAAATATATGCACCCAACACAGGAGTGATTATATAAGGCAACTGCTAAGAGCCATAAAAGGAGAAATCAACAATAACACAATAATAGTGGAGAGCTTTAACACCCCACTTACTGCAATGGACAGATCATTCAGACAGAAAATCAATAAGGAAACAGAGGCCTTAAATGATACATTAAACCACATGGCCTTAACTGATATTTATAGAACATTCCACCTGAAAGCAGCAGAATACACATTTTTCTCAAGCACAAATGGAACATTCTGCAGGATAGATCACATTCTGAGCCACAAATTAAGCATCAGTAAATTTAAGAAAATTGAAATCATATCAAGCATCTTTTCCAACCACAATGCTAAAAGACTGGAAATAAACTACAAGGAAAAACTGCAAAAAAAACCCATAAACATGTGGAGACTAAACAATGTGATACTAAACAACCAATGCATCACTGAAGAAATTGAACAGGAAATCAAGCAATACCTACAGGCAAATGAAAACAAAACACAATGAGATCCGAAACCTATGGGATGCAGTAAAAGCATTTCTAAGAGGGAAGTTTATAGCAATACAAACTTACCTCAGGAAACAAGAAAAATCTCATATAAACAACCTAACCTTACACCTAAAGTAATTAGAGAAAGAAGAGCAAACAAAAGCCAGAGTTGGGGGAAAGAAATCACGAAGATCAGAGCAGAAATAAATGAAATAAAGATGAAGAAAACACTAGAAAAGATCAATGGAACTAAAAGCTGGTTCTTTGAAAAGATCAACAAAATTAATAAATCCTTGGCCACACTATCAAGAAAAAAAGGGAGAAGCCTCAAATCAATGAAATCAGTTATGAAACAGGAGAAGTTACAACGGACATCACAGAAATACAAAGGATCATAAGGGACTACTACAAGCAACTATATGCCAATACAATGGATAACATAGAAGAAATGGACAAATTCTTAGGAAGGTGCAATCTTCAAAGACTGAACTAGGAAGAAATGGAAAATGTGAACAGACCAATCAAGTACAGAAATAGAAACTGATTTTAAAACTTACAACAAACAAAAGTCCAGGACTGGATGGCTTCACAGGCAAATTCTATCAAACATTTAGAGAAGAGTTAATACCTATTCTTCTGAAACTATTCCAAAAAATTACAAAGGAAGGAACACTCCCAAATTCATTCTATGAGGTCACCATCATCCTCATACCAAAACCAAATATGCCACACAAAAAAAAGTATAGGCTAATGTCCCTGATAAATATAGATGCAAAAATTCTCGACAATACACTAGCAAACCAAATCCAGCAATATATTATAAGGATCATATACCATCAAGTGGGATTTATCCCAAGGGTGTGAGAATTTTTCAATATACGCAAATCAGTCGGTGTGACAAACCACATTAACAGTCTGAAGAATAAAAACCATATGATCATATCAATAGGTTCATAAAAAGTTTTGACAAAATCCAACACCCATTTCTGATAAAACCCTCCAGAAAGTGGGCATAGAGGGAACCTACCTCAACATAATAAAGGCTATATATGACAAACCAACAGCTAACATCATTCTCAGTGAGGAAAAGCTGAAGGAATTTCTGCTAAGATCAGAAATAAGACAAGGATGTCCACTCTTACCACTTTCATTCAACATAATTTTGGAAATCCTAGCCACAGCAATCAGAGAAGAAAAAGAAATAGAAGGAATCCAAATTGGAAAAAGAGAAGTAAAACTGTCGTTGTTTGCAGATGACATGGTACTATACACAGAAAATCCTCATGCAACTACCAGAAAACTACTAGAGCTCATCAGTGAATTCAGTAAAGTTGCAGGATACAAAATTAATACACAGAAATCTCTTATATTTCTATACACTAACAATGAAAGATCAGAAAGAGAAATTAAGGAAACAATTCCATTTACCATCTCATCAAAAAGAATAAAATATCTAGGAATAAACCTACCTATGGAGACACAAGACCTGTACTCTGAAAACTATAAGATGCTGATAGCTACAGGCATCAAAACAGCATTGTAATGGCACAAAACCAGAAACATAGACCAGTGGAACAGGATAGAAAGCTACACACCTATGGTCAACTAATCTATGACAAAGAAGGCAAGAATATACAATGGAGAAAAGACAGTCTCTTCAATAAGTTGTGCTGGGAAAACTGGACAGCTAAATGTAAAAGAATGAAATTAGAACACTCTTTAACACCATGCACAAAAATAAACTCAAAATGGATTAAATACCTAAATGTAATAAGGCCAGATACTATAAAACTCTTAGAGGGAAACAAAGGCAGAACACTCTCTGACATAAACCTCGGCAATATCTTTTCAGATTCACCTCCAAGAGTAATGAAAATAAAAACAAAAATAAACAAATGGGACCTAATTAAGTTTAAAAGTTTTTGCACAGCAAAGGAAACCATCAACAAAATAAAAAGACAGGAGTTCCTGCTGTGGTGCAATGGGATCAGTGGAGTCTCTACAGAGCTAGGACACAGGTTCGATCCCCAGCCTCGCACAATGAGTTAAACGATCCAGCATTGCCAGAGCTGTGGCACAGGTCACAACTGCAGCTTGGATCTGGTCCCTGGCCTAGGAACTCCATACACTGCAGAATGACAAAAAGAGAGAGAGAGAGAGAGAGAGAGAGGGAGAGAGAGAGACTGCACATAGAATGGGAGAAAATATTTGCAAATAAAGTGACTGACAAAGGATTAATCTCCAAAATATACAAACACCTGATGCAGCTAGTTATTAAAAAACAAACAAACCAATTAAAACATGGGCAGAAGATCTAAAAAACACACACACACAAAACACACACAAACATGAAAAGACGTTTAACATTGCTAATTATTAGAGACATGCAAATCAAAACTATGATGAGATACGATCTTAACACCAGTCAGAATGGCCATCATCGAAAAAATTACAAACAATAAATGCTGGAGAGAGTGTGGAGAAAATGGAACCCTTCTACACTGTGGGTGGGAATGTAAATTGGTACAGTCACTATGGAAAACAATATGCAGGTTCCTCAGAAAACTAAATATAAAACTACTATATGATCCAGTAATCCCACTCTTGGGCCTATATCCAGACAAAACTATAATTCAAAAAGATACATGCACTCCTATATTCAGTGCAGCACTATTCACAATAACCAAGACATGGAAATAACCTAAATGTCCATTGACAAAGGAAAGCACAGAGAAGATGTGGTACGTATATACAATGGAATAGTATTCAGCCATAAAAAGAACTTAATAATGCCATTTGCAGCAACATGGATGGACCTAGAGATTATCATACTAAGTAAAGTCAGTCAGTCAAAGACAAACATCATATGACATCACTTGTATATGGAATCTAAAAAAAAAAAAGAATACAAATGAACTTATTTGCAGAACAGAAAGAGACTCACAGAATTTGAAAGCAAACATGATTATCAAAGGGACAGGTCCAGGAGAGGGATGGACTGGGGGTTTGGAATTGGCATATGTACAGTGAGGTATATGGAACAACTGGCCAGTGGGGACCTGCTGTACTGTGCACAGAACTCTACCCAATATTCTGTGATAACCTATATGTGATAATCTGAAAAAGAATGGATGTGTGTATATGTATAACTGAATCACTTTGTTGTACAGCAGAAATCAACACTGTAAATCAACTGTATTTCAATAAAACCCTTTTGAAGATTTTTTAATTAAAAAAAAATGTACCAGAGTTTCCTTCATGGCTCAGTAGTTAACGAATCCATCTAGGATCCATGAGGATGCAGGCTTGATCCCCGGCCTTGCTCCGTGGGTTAAGGCTCCAGCATTGTCATGAGCTGGGGTGTAGGTCACAGATGTGGCTCAGATCCTGTGTTGCTGTGGCTGTGGTGCAGGCCCGCGGCTATAGGTCCTATTCGACCCCTAGCCTGTGAACCTCCATATGCCACAGGTGCAGCCCTAAAAAGCTAATAAAAAAAAGTACCCATCCAGCACATAGTGGCCCTCGGTGATGGCTGATTCTTCCCCTCTGCCTCTCAACAAGTTCTCTGATTTCTCTCAGCCCTCAGGACACTTACTCTGGGTTAAAGCAATACCATCTAAGAATTATTATATTTTGGATTTTTAGAAAGTAAAAGGCCCAGAAGGATGAAGTTTTAAATCCTTGGACATATATCTTTATGTCTCAGTATTCAATGCAGTACTTTGAACATGGTAAATGTCTGAAAGTTGATGTAATGATTTAAAATGGAGATGGTTGAGGCTGGGATCATCATTATCTCCCTCATACTCTTAGTAAGCATAATTCGACATTTATGAAATCTCCAGTGTCCCCAACAACCTATGAGGTTATTCAGAAAACATGTGTTAGCCCATTTTATGGATGGGAAAGCTAGGCCTGAGTGAGGTTAGGCAAGACTCCCGATTCAGAACCCAGCAGTCTTTATTATTCTCGTGGGCTGCTTTTTTATCTGTAATTGGAAAGGAAGGGGGTAATCCTTAAGCTTGCTTCCCAGTAATGCTTCTCTCAACCTCAGAATCTAAGTTCTTGCCCAAGGCACACTACAAAGGAAACCAAGTTGGGAGAAAATTTGGCATCTCAAACTCCTTCCTTTGAGTTCTTCTCATTCTTCTATGTACCTTATATTCAAAAGGAAACATATTAGGCAGGGAGGAGTCTAGACTAACAAAACGAGACAAATGTTTCAGTTCCTCAGGCCCCCAATAAGTCAGAGAGTGACTAGGAGAATAGTGTCCAAGCCCAACATTCTACCAGCCCAAGGGATTCAAGGCTGGGATATTGTCTGCCCAGCTACAAGAGTCTCATAGATGGCATTCAATCCCAGAGCCCCTGGGTAAAGCCAAGCCTGGGGACCTCAGGGCACTTGGCTGCACACAATGGCCTCTCCATCACTGCTCCTGACTCAGTTGTCATAGGTGAGTGGATATTCAAGCAGGTGTTGGGAAAGAGTGGTGGCCAGGGCTCCAGGGGACACTTGACTTGTCTCTCAGTGGAGCCAGGGACATGCTCCAGTGATGCCCATGGATATTTCCTCTGAGGCCACATTGCCTTTGTCCCTGCCAAAGAACCCAGTGGGAGGTAGTGAGAGGGTCCTGCTCTGAACTGAGCAGCCAGAAGAATCTGGGTAAAAGGGAGTTGTGGCTAAATTCATGTACTTACTTATTCAACAAACACTCTCCAACTACCTGCTCTCTTTTGGACTCTGCACTGGGAATTAGGGATTCTATAGTGAATCTGACATAATACTTGCTCTTTACAATCTAGTAAGATTTGTACTCAAGTAGCCAAAATACAAAGCAGAGAGTGACAAGGTCCCAGAAGAGGGAGCCTGAAGTCATGCTGCCTGGTCCAATCGCATCAGAGCCCTATGATGCTGGATGACCTTGAACACATTTCTTTTTTCTTTTACTTATGTATTTAGTCTTTTTAGGGCCCCACCCACAGCATATAGGGGTTCTCAGGCTAAGGGTCGAATTGGAGCTGTAGTTGTTGGCCTATACCACAGCCACAGCAATGCCAGATCTGAACCAGGTCTGCGACCTAGAGCACAGCTCACGGCAACACCAGATCCTTAACCCGCCGAATGAGGCCAGGGATCAAACCTGCATCCTCATGGATATTAGTCAGATTCTTTTCTGCTGAGCCACGACAGGAACTCTGAACACATTTCTTAACTTCTCAAATCTCAGTTTTTCTCCTCCAAGAGCTATTCTAAAATGAAATGAAACAAGTGGCATGCTAATATTTTGCAGAAAGAAGCTGAAAATCCTTAATAGTGTTTCATAATTTCATCATTAACATAGGTGCCACTTGTTCAGCACCTTCTAAGTATCAAGTATCTGCTCAGTATCACAGGCAATTTTTCCTACAACCCTAGTAACACTGTTGATATCTATATTTTAGAGATGGGAAATGGAGGCTAAGAGGGGTGGTGAGTTACCCATGATCACACAGACCATAAGTGACAGAACTGGGATTGGAATCCAAGTCATGTGGATTCCAGAGCCTGTGTTCTTTCTGAACCATCTCCTATGACTTCCTTCTTCCTCTTCAGTCTTTCATTCAGCAACAGCTTATTGAGCCCTTTCTATGTGCCAGGCATTGTGCTAAGCTCTGAAGATACGGGGGGAGCAAAACACACCTGAAGCCTTTCCTCACAATCTCACAGCCCAGTGGGGAGGGAAGCAATAAAGACTAATTACAAACATAATAATTGTTGCCAAAGGGGAGGGTCAGAGCCCCATGGGAATGTAAACTTTATCTGGGAATCAGGCAAGGCCTTCAGGAGAAAGTGATCTTTGAGGTAAGATCTGAAGGCTGGCTGAGAGTTGGGCAAACAAGAAGTCAGGGGGAGTGAGAACAGCACGGAATCTGGAGCCACAGGTGGTCAAGGAACATAACAGAACACATAGTTCAAGGAACAGAAAGAAACCAGGAGCACAGGCAGCAGGAGGAAGCAATATAAGCAATATGGGATGAAGCAATATGGGATGAAGGAGGCAGGAACCTTGGAACACACGTCAAGGAGTTTGGACTTGATCTTGACGGCTCTCAAGAGCTGAATTCATTGGGCCTCATACCCCTCATTTTATGCCTTATATTTTCCTCATCTGCCCTCTGACTGGCTGGGTCAGCAGCCGAGGACTGAGTACAGATGGGGCCGGAGTGGCTGCAAGTGACCAGACAAGCTGAGGTCAGAATGGAACTGCAGGAAGGGCATGGAGGGACCAGGCCAGGGCAGCACCAGGGACAGCTCTCAGTGGCTCTTGGGATTCAGGCCATCAGAGATCATTCACTCTCTCATTTGTTTATTCATTCAACGAATATTTATTGAATGCCCTACGATGAGGGCACTGGAGGATATATCAGAAAACTAAACAGACAAAATTCTCTCTCCTCCTTGAGGTTAATTTCCAGTAGGAGGAGAGAGAAAATAAACACAGCAAGTAAGACAATTACGCATTATACTACAAGGTGACGTGAATAGGAAGAATAAGGCTAAGAAAGGGGATTAGGGGTGAAAGCAAGAAGGAGAGCAGTTATAACTTTACGTAGGCTCATCAGAGAAGCCTTTAACCTGAAAGTGACATCTGGGCAAGTACTCAAAAGAGGTAAAGGAAGAGTCAGGTGCATCCACAGGGAAGAGTGTTTCAGGCAGAAGGAATAGCAGGTGAAAAGTCCAGGAGGCAGAGGAAAGTCAGGCATGCTGGAGGCTCTGTGAGGAGTCTAGGGTGGGAGAGTAGGAGTGGATGATTCAGAGATGGGAGGGAGGGAGTCAGAGCACAGAGGGCCACTGCAAGGACCTGGCTTTTACTCTGGGTGAATGAGGAACCACTAGAGAATTTTGAGCAGAGAGGCGACATTATTTGACCTACATTTTCACAGGATCCCCCTGGTTGCTGGGTAGATATTAGATTGTGGGGGTACTTCTCACCATTATTCAGATAAGGAAAATGAAGTTCGGGGAGATGAAGCTACTCATCTGAAGCCACATGGTTAACAGTGATAGAGCTGAAATTTGAATGTAGGTCTCTCTGATGACCTCAGTCCCTGCTCTGGCAGGGCTCCATGGTATAGGTGGCATATTCCCTGGGCTTTAAAGCTAAGTAGACTTTGGACGTGTAGAAGGAAGACTGGGATGGGGAAGGGGATAAAAGGGATTTTTACCTTTTTACTTTACCTTTATGGAGAAAGAATAACGAAGGGGGGGATAATTTTGGGTCTCTGAATTTAAAAAATAGAGACATCTTTGGTTTAAAAAAAAAAACAGAGTATGTGCTGGGGAGTAGCTGGAGCCAAGTCTGAGAAGGCCAGTTCAAGAAAAAGAGTCTCGAATGTCAGATTAAAGCAGGAGGGTCAAGGAGTCCCTCCTCTTATAATCAAATAGCTTCCAAACAGGTGGCTTCAGGGGAGAGGGTTAGAGAAGAACCCAACATGAAAGAAAATCGTTTCTTGGAGTTACCGTCATGGCTCAGCAGAAATGAATCCGACTAGGAATCATGAGGTTGTGGGTTCAATCCCTGGCCTTGCTCACTGGGTTAAGGATCCGGCGTTGCCATGAGCTGTGGTGTAGGTTGCAGGCACAGCTCGGATCCTGCATTGCTGTGGCTGTGGTGTAGGCTGGCAGCTATAGCTCCGACTGGACCCCTATCCTGGGAACCTCCACATGGCCCAGGCATCCCTAAAAGGACAAAAAAAAAAAAAAAATGGTTTCTTTAGCAGCCTTTGGAGGAAGAAAAAAAAAACCCTGCCAGGCTTTGATAAATGGTGTCTACAAGGGAGTTTTGGAAACAGGCTTATGGATCAAAATATAATGTGCACCACCACTTAACCAGGTTTATTTTCCAACAGCTCCTCTAAGTCCCTAAGCCTCTGAGCACAAGGGAGGAAGTAACAGGTATCACTGCTTCTTGAGGAGGACAAATACAGCTTGGGGGTACCTTGGTCCCCAGCTCAGATCCCAAGGGGGAACTAGGGGATGGCTTTGGAAAGACCCTAGAGGACAAGGAGCTGTTTGTGGGGAGGTGTATCTTCTTAGGTCTTGTGCCTAGCCTCATGTACCACCCCAAGCCCAATACTGGGGCCTAAAAGGGAACTATCTGGAGATCTACTAGGGGCTGAGGAATGGATCTCAAAGGGTCTCAATTTCCCACCACACTCTGCTCCTTGTTGGGCTTCCATTTGCTTTGCTGTAGTCACCTACCATATGCTATAACCACCACTGCAGGGCCTCAAAAAGTGGGAATTGTTTTTCTTTGTTTTGTTTTCTGGTTTTGTTTTGCATTTTGTCTTTTTAGGGCCACACCTGTGGCATATGGAAGTTCCCATTCTAGGGGTCAAATTGGAGCTGTAGCCGCCGGCCTACACCACAGCTACAGCAACACGGGATCTGAGCCACATCTGCAACCTACACCACAGCTCATGGCAATGCCAGGTCCTTAACCCACTGAGCAAGGCCAGGGATCGAACCTGTGTCCTCATGGATGCCAGTCAGATTCGTTTTCTGAGCCATGACTGGAACTCCCTGGGAATTGCTTTAAAAAAAAAAAAAAAGCCAGTCAGCCACCCCCAGCCCATCCTCAACACCCCACAACCCACCCACAAGATTATGTATCTACCAGCCTCTACTGAAGGTCAGGAAGAACAATGGAATTGTATCCGTTAAAATGGATTTCAAATAGAACCCTTTCAAGAGTCCAAAATAAAGAAATATTAACCCTCCACATGGAGGTCTCCTCATGTGTCTTGCCTTGAAGACCACATCCCTTTCCCTCCTCTGAGAGAGGAACCTCTCTGTCAGTCCTTCACCAGGGGAACCTCGACCAGTTAGGAACAGTTCAACCCTGATCACAGGTTTGGCACTAACCCAAAGTCAAGGAGATCCACAGTATACAGTAACTCTCTCTCTCTCTCTCTCTCTCTCTCTCTCTCTCTCTCTCTCTCTCTCTCTCTCTCTCTGTCTCTCTCTCTGTCTCTGTCTCTGTCTCTGTCTCTGTCTCTGTCTCTCCAAGTCTGAGTCTAGAATAACCAGCAGAACATGAGGTGGGCCTGGACCCTCAAAGCATGGTCTTCACCCATGTGTTTCCATCAATATGAGATAAAAATACTGATTCAATTTTCCCACGGTCTTTCAAATGGTAATGCTTGGAATACACATTAACGAATGAACGCGCGCACACACACACACACACACACACCACATCATTTTCCAAAGTTAAACAATAATTCTCAAAGCTAGTATAGGCTCTAAACTGCTAGCAGAAAAACATATTTTTCTAAATCTACATAATCTGCACATATTTCTCTGTCCATATGGAGATTCATCTTATTATGCAAAGCAGCATCATGTCCTCTTTTTTGCTCAAGCCAGCTGGAACTGAGTTTCTTTGAAACTGAAAGAGTCCTGACCAATATATCATATCTCGCCTGTGTTAAGAAGAGAGGGGTTAAAGATTCAGGGGTTCAATGAGGTCTTCAGGTTCTTTTGAGCTCCCTACTCTGCCTAGAAATGAGATGACCACAGTGATTTCAGATACCATAGCCATGTTGACGACTAACCTGAGGAGGTAAAGAGACCAGCTCTTACTGCATCTCTTTCTCAGGGGAAAGGCAAGAAAACTTTCTCCTGAAAGTTTCTCCAGCAGGCATCTCCTGTGCTTCACTGGCCAAAACTGGGTCTCATGCCTTTCCTCAAACAATGAATTGGGGCAAGGACAATAACAAGTGAAATGGAATTTTCCTGAGACCAGTCAGGCTCATCTCTGAAGTTAGGGGTGGGTCAGAGTCCCCCAGAGGCAGGTGGCTGTGACTGTGTGTTTGCAATGGGGCTACCTCAATCATATTAGAGTTCCATTAAGAAGAAGGAAAGTGAGGCAGGGCACTGGGCGGGTAGCCAGTGATGTGCACAGCACTACATCCAATGGCAACTGGAGCTTTCCTTAAACTTGAACCACAGCAAATCCTTAGGAAAAACGTTTTCTCCTACTAGTCTCTGCAAGAAGTTGGACTGTAGTGAGGTGGGGTTGGAGAGAAGAGTATCAGTCAAGCTATCATCCCAGAGCCTGCAAAATGAGGAGACAGTCCAGCCCAGTAATGTAACAGCCTGAGTCATGAGCAAGTTTTCGGTGGGAAGACTAGGAACAAGAAGGGTGTGCTCTCAGAGAAGGACTCTTGGGGATGCTGCCAAAGGAGGACAGCAGGGTCCTGAGCTCTGCCACAAAGGCGAGGCAGGGAGAGGGGACTCCATGTGTAAGGAGCAGGGAGAGGAGACCCCCCTAAGCCACTCCCTTTACTTGTCCTGAATAGTGCCAGGCAGGTAGGACAGACAGGCCCTTCACCAGGCCTGCCCCTGATGGTCTCTCCCCATCAGCTCAATGGCATTCCTTGGGTGACCGGACCAGGGAATCTGGGATGTGATTCCCGCTGCTGGCCCTCCTCCATCCTCACACCAACCTTCACTCTCCAAACATTCCATGCTCTTTCTTGCTCTCAAGCCTTTGCCTATGCTGTTCCCTCAACAGGAAGACTTTTTCCTGCCCAGAAGGTCCCACTTCACCCTTTATGAGAAGTCTCTGAAGCCACACCTGAGTGAGTGGCTCCCTCCATTTACTCCCCCACAGTGGCAGAGCTGTCTGCCTCACCTCGGGTTGTAATCTCTACCATGTGCCACCCTAAACGTCTCCTGGGATGAGCTGTGAGTTTTTCAGGGGCAGGGACCTTGTCCTGTTCATCTTAGTGACCTCTGCAGTGCCCAGGCAGTGTGGGGCCGCAGCACCCGCTTAGGACATAAGAATACAGATGATGGGAAGAAGGGAGGCTCCTGCTGCCTTCCTTAGAGTTGAATTGTCCAAAACGGTAGCCAAATAAAATTTAAAATTTAGTACCTCAGTTGCACTAGCTGCTTTTCAAGGGCTCAGTAGCCACATGTAGCTAGTGGCTACTGACTGGACAGTGCAAATATAGAACATTTCCATCAATACAGAAAGTTCTAGTGGAGAGTACTGTTCTAAGAGACTCAAACTATTGCTGCAGCTCCAAGATAAGTCCAGCATCTGCTACAAACTCCTTTCTCCTCCAATCCAGCACCCAGCACAGAGAGCCAGATATCTCCCCACTCCTCTTCACCCATCTTTCTCTGCCCCCATCTTCCTATCCCCGCCCAGGGTCAGAAGAATAATCCACAGTGGCTTCAGAGTTTACAGAGCCTTGTCGTAGTCTGTGTATCTCCAACCCTTCAGTATAGTCCTAGAAGGTAGGCAGGATAGAGATTACAATTTTCATTTTACAGCTCAGGAAAAGCTCACAGAGGTGAAGACTCTCGCCCAAGGTCACCTTACTGGCAGATGCTGGTATCTGGGTCAGACCTCACACTAGACCCTGGCCCCTTCTTTTCTGCCAGTGTCATCTCACCTCGAGAGAGTCATCTAGGAGTTCCCGTCATGGTTCAGTGGTTAACAGATCCGACTAGGAACCATGAGGTTGTGGGTTCGATTCCTGGCCTTGCTCAGTGGGTTAAGGATCGGGCATTGCCGTGAGCTGTGATGTAGATTACAGATGTGGCTCGGATCCCACGTTGCTGTGGCTGTGGTGTAGGCCAGTGGCTACAGCTCCTGTTAGACCCCTAGCCTGGGAACCTCCATATGCCGTGAGTGCAGCCCTAGAAAAGGCAAAAAGACAAAAAAAAAAAAAAAAAAAGGTCATCTAATTCAACCTGCTATCTGATGCACTAATCCATTCAACAACATTCCTCTCAAGTGTCTATCTAGCTTCTGCTTAAGCACTCCCTATGATGTGAACCCTACTACCTCTCCCAAAAGCAGTGCAATCCATCTTTAGATGGCTCTGCTAAAAAACTCTTGCTTATGCTGAGTCAAAATCAAACTACTTGTAACTCTCCTGTCCTGAGACCTTAGAAATCATGTGACACAGCCACTAAAATGCCTTTTGCGACACTAGCACCAGATAGCTTGCAGCCTCTGCTCATATACCTCCAGTGTGAGGGAGCTCAACACCACTCAGGAGAGCCTTTGCCTTCTTTGGCCTTTTAGAAACAACCTTTCTCCTACTGCTCCTCCCCAATGGCTTGGCCCCCTGGGGCCCCCAATGACTATATCTGCTCTCTCTCTACCCAGGACAGCCCCTCACAGACAATGACAGTGCCCCCTCATTTGCTTTTGTTCTGGCTGCAGCCTAAGGGAGTCATCAGAGACAGGATGCTCTGTTCTATTAGCATATGACCTCTTCTGGCTTTCCTTTCCCATTAGCACATGAACACTCTTATTCCGTGGACCCCTCAGGAAGCCAAGGTCATGTCAGTAACAATAACTATAGTCATTTATTATGTGTTCACCATATGACAGGAAACTTGAAAAGTGCTCTGCTTATATTTCATCTCCAAAACCCTGCAAGGTGGTCATTTTTATTCCCTTTACATAGATGAAGTGGCTGCCTGTATATAATCTGTCACCTCAGTGAGAGGACAAATGCAGGAACCTGGAGGATAGATGTGCCCTCAGATGACCCAGGTTTGGGTCTGGGTCAGTCCTAGGCCCTCAGGTCCCAGGGAGGGTGGACAAGCTCAGAGGCATATAGAAACTGGTTCTGTGCACTGGCTGTAGGGGCAAAAAACTTGGGTTTAAATCACTGCCTGGAGCTCCCGTTGTGGCTCAGTGGTTAACGAACTCGACCGAGCATCCATGAGGACGCAGGTTCGATCCCTGGCCTTGCTTGGTGGGTTAAGGGTCCAGCATTGCCCTGAGCTGTGCTGTAGGTCACAGATGTGGCTCAGATCTGGGGTTGCTGTGGCTGTGTTGTAGGCCAGCAGCTACAGCTCCAATTCAACCCTTAGCCTGGGAACCTCCATATGCCATGGGGGCAGCCCTAAAAAGACAAACAAAACAAAACAAAAATAAATCACAGCCACTTTCCAGCCATGTGACCTTGAGCAAGGTCACTTCACCTCTCTGAACCTCCACTCCTTTATGTGTAAAAGGGAGCTAGCAGTACAGGGCACAGAGCCCAAGGACTGCGGTGAAGAAACAATGAATGTTTTAGTACTGTGTGTGGCACCTAGCAAGTTCTCAGCCATGGGAGATAATACCAGGATGATCATCAATATTATTATGGAGAGACCATACCAGGGCCAAGGCAAATGTATTTCACAGTATTACCCTCCCACACTGAGCCTGTCAGATCCACTGGCTTTCAGTCCCTGCTCAAGGCTCTCAGAGAATGCCTGGTACCTGAAATGAATTCAGATGTGCTAACGGGGTGGGGCATGAGGAGGTGTGAGGGGCCTGGGCTGCTCCCATGGTGACCCAGGCGTTACCCACACTTCACTATGGAAAAGACAAAGGGGAATAAAGAGGAAAGAAAGCGTGGGAAGAAGTGAGAGATGGCAAGAAAAGAAACTAAAAATGATGTCATCTCACTCCTAAAGCAAACACAACTTTTAACCAAGTTATTTTCCTCTCTAAGCCTCCATGTACAATTCTGTCAAATGGGTTACTGTCAAATGGGTTAATAACACCACTCTTATCAGCACAACACTGTAAATCAATTACACGTTAATAAAAAATACATCACACCACCACTGCTGCCTCAGAGTGAGGCTGAAGGAAATGTGTACATGGAAGCCCGCAGCTAGAGAGCTCCCCAGGGGAGCGCTTGGTGAGAGTCTGCTTCTGAAAAATTGCTGAGCAGCTCTCGTGGTGAAGTTGGGCCATAATGACAGGCAACAAAAACAACACAATAATAACAAAATACTGGGAGTTCCTGTCGTGGCTCAGCGGAAACAAATCTGACTAGCATCCATGAGGACTCAGGCTCGATCCCTGGCCTCGCTCAGTGGGTTAAGGATCTGGTGTTGCCGTGAGCTGTACTGTAGGTCGCAGATGCAGCTCAGATCCTGTGTTGATGTGAATGTGGTGTAGGCCAGAAACTACAGCTCCTATTTGACACCTAGTGTGAGAACCTCCATATGCCACTGGTGCAGCCCTAAAAATAATAATAATAATAATAATAATAATAATAATAATAATAATAATAATAAAATACTACTGTTTACTCTGGGCCAGTCCTCACAGCAATGCTTAAGAAAGGTGTCGTTATCCCCATTTGTAGATAAAGAAAATGACAGTTCAGCAATGATCAGGTGTGACAGTGCCCAAGGTCACTCAGTTAGTAAGCCAAGATGCTAGCATCAGCACCCAGGTCTGGCTGAAGCCACATGTTGTTCCCTGATACCACGCTGTGGAACCCCTGTGAACCAGGCCCATGGTGTGGAAGACTTTTGGTTCATCTTCCAACCCGGCACAGGGACCACCACCACAGACCTGGACCATGACGGAAATGTCTGGTCCCCTCTGCAGAAAAATGTCTGCACAGTCCCACTCCTTCCCCTCGGCCTCAGTTTCTCCAACTGTATATGGGGCAGGGGGGTGGGGGGCAGAAGTCAAAAACTCTCAGGGTTTTCCGATTAACTTTCATATTGTGCAGATAGTAGCAGGAACTCAGAGGAGGAAAACTGCCCTAAATGGGAACAGTGCACTGTGTTCCTCCATCCCTTAATAACCACTAATTAGTTAATCCCCATAGCAGCAGGGTTAGTTATTGGGTATTATCATCCGCAATTTATAACCAGGAAATTGAATGAGAGAGAAATCGGCCCCAGGCTCAGGGAAGGGAGGGATTAGTGAAAACCTGGAGATACTATAAATTGCTTCAGAATTGGGGTAGGGGTCAGTAGAGGAATGAGAGAGGCCTAAAGGGCAGAAACCACGTAGGAATGTTTTTCTGAAACTCAAGGAGCTGTAGTCTTTTGGAGGGCATCTAAACCAGCTCTCTCTGTGCACAGAGGGGTAGGTGGAGGGCCAGAGAGGGGGACAGACTGGCCCAAGATCACACAGTCAGAATCACAAATCACAGAATCACAGGAGAACACAGTGCCCTGGGTTCTCAGCTAAGGCTGTTCTGATGGGGACCGAGGTGGGGGATGGCACGGAAGAGTTAGGCATCCTCTGTGGCCTTCCCTGAATTCCTAGAGAAAGCAGCCAGCAGTAAGCCCCCAGGGATTATGTGAGTACTAATGGCCTGTGACAAAGGCAGGAGGATAAGCTTCTTGCTCTGCAGACTAAACAAGGTGCAAAAAGCCAAGTCAAACAAAAGCTGAGGCTTTGTGTTGGCCAGGCTGGTGGGCTAGAAGCAGCCTAGCTTCCTGGGAGGCCTTTTTCCCACTGAGGGCTGGACAGAAGTTATGTCCACAACACATGACCGTCCTTGTTTGTAGTACGGAATGCGCTTTTATAACATCGCCCCCAAGACGAAGAAACGGAGGGTCAGAGAGGGGAAGCAAGATATTGTCCCAACTCACAGGTAAGTCAGGCAGGAGGCTAGGACCCAGGGCCTCCTGACTCCTCACTCCACCATGGCCTCCCACACTCTTCCTTTCATTAGTGTAGAGCGACATCTGAACACTGGCACAGAGGGAAATCCAATTCTAACTTCCATCCAAAGTGTTGTCCTACCTGGCATCTCACTGGAGTCCACAGCCCGGGCTCTGTAGCCATGGAGGCCTGGTTTCAAGTCCTGCTTTATCTCTTTCTAGCCCCATCACTTTGGCAAATTACTTCACCACTCTGAGCCTCAGTTTGCTCTTGAAAACAGAGGAAATAATGGTACCCCCCTCCTAGGGTTGCTGAGATAATTAAACGAGTTAATGGATGCAAGGCATTTTACTCTGCGGGTAGCACACAGTAAGCACCTAATTACCACCAGTACCAGCAACTCTGGCACCAATCTGCTGGATGGCCCGAGTCAGGGCCCTCAACCTCTCTTAGTCCTTCGTAGCCCTCCTCTCAAATGAAGTGTCACAAAGATTTCTCCTAACTCCAGCGCTCTGTGGTCTCTACCACTATCCTTTCCCAACCCAAATGAAGCTTAGTCTCCAGAGGCAGAGAAGTAGGCTGGGACCCTCTGTCACCTTCTAGGCCAGGCTGCTTGCCCCGCCCCTGGCTCTGTATACCTACTCCAGGATGTTCCGGGTGTGAGTCCCCACAGAAAGCAGTCTGTCCATCCCCAGAGCTGGTGCTGAGTCAATCCTGTGCTGTTCTGAGGACAGTATGTGATTGCAAATCATGAGACCTTGGGTCTTAAAAACCTGAGAGAACTTGGAGATCAGGGCTGAGGATGAGGGTCAGCAAGACCTGGGGTCTGCACAGGAGAGCACCACAGCCTTCTTCCCTGGCAGTGCTGCCCTAAGGGTACAGGGAGTCAAAGCCTCCCTGCCTGTTTCAGGTAAAAAAACAAACAAACAGCTGAAGACCCTCAGGCATGTGTCAAAGGGGCCTGCTCCACAGTCTTAACTGTACAGGGATTGTTCTGACTGTTTCTGAATGTAGCTTCCTTTCTACACTGTAGAACTCACTTCTGATTTGACTGCAGGCCTGGGGCCATTCCTCACTCCTCCCCTCCTGGTTCCCAGCAGGAGCAAGAAGAGATCTACCTCCTGGGGATCAAGGCAATACCCTTCTCCAGAAAGTAGGGAGGCGGCAACAGGGCACTTGAGGAGATTACCTACCTGCCCCTGCTTACCTATCTGTATGTCAAGTTTAAGCCCCTGGAGGGTTTGTAACAACGCTATTCAGGAATCTTAAAAAGTAGAGACCCTATTTGTGGGATTATAGGGTGTGGAGGCATTCTTGCCTTTTACGCTGAGGCTTCCAACAGCTGCCAACCCCACTCAGTCCTGCCAGTTGCTGAACCCTGCTTTGTACTGAAGTAATTTATTCCAGTTTATTAAAATGAGTTACATCCAAGGAGCCCTGTATCTTTGGCACACATTTTGCCATTGACCAGAATTGTTTCTAGACACAGTGTGGTTGGGAAAGTGCTGCGTTAAAGGATCTGTTCCTCTAGGTGCTTTCTGTGTGACCTTAGGCAGGTCATTTTCCCTCTCTGAGCTTCCTTTTCTTTTTTTCTTTTCCTTTTTTGCTTTTTTTTTTAAGGGCCACACTTGTGGCATATGGAAGTTCCCAGGCTAGGGATCGAATCTGAGCTAGGGGTCTGCTGTGGCTGTGGCGTGGGTCAAACTGCCAGCCCACGCCACAGCCACAGCAACACCAGATCCAAGCTGCATCTGTGGCCTATACCACAGCTTATTACAATGCTGGATCCTTAACTCACTGAGCAAAGCCAGGGATCAAACCCGCATCCTCAAGGAGACTGTGTCAGGTTCTTAACCTGCTGAGCCACTGCAGGAACTCCCTGAGCTTCCATTCCTTAACCTGTTACCAAAACATAACAACCTCCAGCCATACATGTTGTTCATGGATTGGGTAAAAGAGCTTTCTGAAATGCACATTGTGGCATAAATTCAAGGGCTTATCATCGTCAAATCTTATAGTTATTTGACTCTTTACAAGTTTGATAAAAATAAAAACTTTTTTAAAATGACGTGTTGATAGCCGTTTTACAGTTTAGTTGAAATATTTGGGAAACATTAGAGAAACATATACAGAAAACTAATCAAAGCAGTTATAACTTCAGGAAAAACAAAAGAAAGTGCAAAGAAGAGAAACATCAGTATTTTTACTTGGCTTAGCATTAAGCAATATTTATATCGTTATACTTGTGAAAACAGTGAATACTAATTGAATCAAACATTGTGATAGGATAAAGAGAGGGAAAGTTGGAGAAGGTTAGTTAAGACAGCTATACCCTCTCCTATAAAAATAAGAAATCAGTAGATAATGTCTAAAATTGATAAACAAAGAAATAACAATATAAGCATATCAATTGGAAATGCAGATATAAGTAGCAGAAGAAACAGCTAATGGAGTGTAAAATGGTTGGAGGGGGGAACCCTGGGGAATGAAAAAGGATGAGGAAGTTATTTTTCACTATAATAAGACTTTTGGTGTTATTTTACTTTTCAAGTTACGTGTATACTCTTAGATTAAAATGAAAATTAATTTAAAAAATAAAAGTAGAAACAAGTGACAGTTATAAGGAGACTAATTTAGGTTCCAGATGAGGAAGAACTTTCTAATATCTAGACTTATCAAAATACAGAACTTCTGCAGAGAGTAAGTTCCCTGTTATCAGAAATGTTTCCACAAAAACCATGTCCATCTGGCACAAATAAGGTAGAGAGTTTCAGCTTTGGTTGGGTTTTACTAAATAAACTTAGGGATCCCTTTCAACTCTAAGCTCCCTTCTAATTCTATGCATCTGTGGAAGTTGAGATGTTCTCGTCATTTATCTCATAAGTAATTCACTTATCTGTGCATTTAAAAGCACTTGCTTAGTACCTATTTTGTTTCTGGTGCTACACCAGGTCCTGGGTTGGGGACAGGAGAACCAAGATAGATAAGACACAGTGCCTGCCAACAAGAATCCCTGAAGGTCAGCCCTGTAAAGTTCCTCAGCGTTTGACTTAGTATTAAGCAATATTTATATCGCTTAATGATCCAACTCCTCATTATATAAAGAAGGAAACTGAGGCCCAGAGAGAGGTAGACACTTGCACAATGTCACATAGCATTAGTGGCAAAGTCAGGCTCACATCTAGCCTTCTTGATTCCTGGGCTGGCAGTAATCTCATCCTCACAACCCTGCCTCTGAAGAGTACTTCCTCAAAAATAGTCCTAACAAAAATGAAGTCGATTCTTCACGGTATTTTACTGATCTCATGTAGACAAATCATCATTGTGCAATGAATCTATTATTTTAATTGTAGCGAGGTTTGGCTTCCTGGATATTTGCTTCAGCAGGGCATGCAGTGAGCTTTCTGGAGACACCTAGCAAAAGTTCACTGAACCCAAACCTCCAAGTCATTCACCAGAAAGATCTGAAACAACAGAAATAAAACTAATTGTCGTTGCTTTGTCTCACCATCTAGGGAGATACGTGAGAATTCTTAGGGAGAGAGTTACCGCCTCTGTCATGGTAAAATCCCAAATCATCTTGTGGAGTTTGTTATTATTCCAACAGCTATGAGAGCCAACATTTGCATGTACCAACATCTCCTTAAGTATCACTTCCTGGATCCTTTTTGCTTGATTTAGTAGTCCTATCTTTGCCACCTTGAAAAAAGCCCCGTATCTCACTGAATTTCAGTTTTCCCTGTCCATTTTGTTTGTTTGGTCTTATTTATTTATTTATTTATTTATTTATTTATTTATTTATTTATTTTTAGTAATAGTTATGAGTATTAGACTAGACCAGTGGTTCTGAATCAGAGGCAATTTTGCCCCAGCCCCAAAGGGACATCTGGCAATTTCTGGAGACATTTTTGGTTGTCACAACTGGGGTGGAGTGATGGAGTGATACTGGCATCTAGTGGGGGAGAAGCCAGGGCTGCTGCCAAACATCCTACAGTGCACAGTGCAGCCCCTTCCAACATACAATTATCTGGTCCAAAATTCCAATACTGCTGCTGTTGAAAAATCCTGGGTTAGACTCCTTGGCTGCAAGGGACAGAAACCCAAGTACAAATTGCTTTGGTAAACAAAGAAAAAGGAAAAAAACAAAAATCAAAAAACAAGGTGATTACTGGAAGATTACCATTGCTCTAAAAATAATTAAAAAAAGAACTAAAAAACATGTCAGGATGGATTCAACTTGGCAAGTAGTATCAGTAATTCAGGTCCCATCTGGACTATCTCTCCTGCTTTCTTTCCATCCTCATTCTTTCCAGGTGATACAGGCCTCGTCACCCTAGTTTTGAGCTTATATCCTCACAGATTCACAACCAGAAAGGAAAAGGTCCTTTGCTTTCCCAGATCCACTAACACAAATATCAGGGAAGGATTCTGATTGGTCAAGCTTGGGTCACATCCTCATCCCTTGAACCAATGATTAAAATCAGAGGAGGTGAAGTACTATACACAATGATTAATCTAGCCTGGGCCAATGTCTACCTCTAAGGCCAAAGGGATTGAGTCTGTTTCTTAAAGTGGAGGAAGTAGGTTCTAGATAGACAAAGACAAGAGCCACTACAGCATGGAATAATAATGAGAGCGCTGGACTAAGAGTAAAACATCTGGATGCTATTCTTGGCTTTGCCCTTAATTGCTATGTGACCTTGGACCAGTCCCTTTCCCTTTGGGGCCCCAGTTTCTCACCTGAATAATGAAAAAAAATGGACCAGAAGTCAAAGATACCTCCTACCTCTAACATTTGATAAATTCTGTTCACTTGTTAAGTATTATTCATGTCCCCAACAATGATGACATTTGAAATTACTGGCTAAACCATCTAGTTTTTAGATTGCTGGTTCCAGGATATTATATAGTCTAGAAATGTCTAAATCTTCTTCAAATTCAGTTTAGTTATCTGATCTTTCCCAACTTTTTAATGATAATGAAAACAGTATTAACTAAAATGCTTTAGCATTTGTTCATACTTTCAAAATGACCCATTACTTCTCAATTCTTTCATAATATTCAACCCTTATAGGAAAAAATGTATAGATTCACAAAAACCACTTACACATTGCTTTTTCATTAAAAAAAAAACACAAATCATTAGTGATTAATTTAAGGAAGATTAAGTATATGAATAAAATTAGCTTTCAACTTGGTATATAAATTTTACATTAATCCTTATTTTGAAATTTATATAGTCAAAAGAAATAGATGACATTGGGAAATGTCCAAGAATATGAAAGACATGGCAAGGATTTCAATATCACCAAACACTCATTCATTCAATAAATGATGGTTCCTGAGTACCTACTACATGCCAGACGCTATTCAGTGATCTGCCTGTGTAACTCACATTCTAGTGGAGGCAGCTGCACTCTAGAGGTTGAAGAAGGATTTCTTGAATCCTAGCCCATCATAACAAGATGAAGTCTGTACCTCTCAGCCACCTGCCAACCCCTCCAACTGCAAGAGAACTCACACTCACACTCTATACCTCACCAAACAGAACTTGCACACTGCCACCTCCAGAATCCACCAACTCCCTCATATCTCTTCTCCTTGGAACCCCCTTGCCTTCTCCACATCTGTATCACAGCCTCTGGGAAACATCCTTAGATGGTTCTTTCTTTCCACCCCACGGATTTAGCCCTGCGCGATTCTGTGCCCCCCAAACCTCACACAGACACACACACACACACACGTGCATGCACGTGCCTCAAACCTGCTTTTCCTTCTCTAGTCCCCTTCTCAGTGAGTAGCACCCCATCCTTCCAGCTGCTCAGTTTAGAAATCTGGGCACCAACCCCAATGAATCCCTTTCTCTCACCTCCCACATCCAACCAAGTTTCGTCATGTTACTTATCTCCTTACATATCCTCACTTCTGGATGAATCAATTACTTCTCTTGGCCTAGATCAAATCCCTTCCCTCATAGCCTGAGTAGCTCATTATTCAGGGTTCACTTTCATCTTGACCTCCTCTAGGAACCGTACCTTAATTCCTGTCCCTCCAGGCTGGGCTGAGTGTCTGTTTTCTGAGTAGTTTAGGTCTCCTGTGTTTCCTAGCTTATATGGCAACTGTTCTTCTCTCCCAAAAGATTATACACTCCAAGAGGGCGGGTTCTTATTTATGACTGCATCCCCAGCTCTTAGCCTATTGCCCAAGATGTAAGTCGCTAACGACTTTTTAAATGAATGCAAGAACAAATTCATTTGGAGTCAGACAGCCTGGATTCTACTCAGATCTGCCATTAACTAGTTAGGTTGCTATGCACTTAACCTCTCAAGCCTCAGTGTTCTCGTTTGTGAAATGGCCATAATAATTCCTCCCAGTCTACCTCTAGGATTGAATGTAAAAAATCAAATGAGATAATAAATGTGAAAGCTATTTATAATCTCTGGGTTACATCACATGTAAGAGGTTACTTCTGCACTTTTGGGGGGGTTGCATTTTCTCTGGTTATTTCAAATATAATTAGGTATTATTCTACTTGTGAATTTCCAATAGGTGCTGAATTCAAGAAGAAATATATTGCTGCTGCTCATCTCTGAGAATATTAGAAGTTAAATATTAGAAGTTAAATATTCTGATTTTTAAAATGGTTAAGAGAACATTTTTTAAAATAAATTGTACTGGTGGCACTACTGGAAATAATGAAATTTCACTTAAGTAATAATACCAAATTGATACACACTAAACAAATTAACCATTAATAATACTGACATAAGAGAAAAAATTGACAATTTAGAACAGAATGGTAAAAGAAATATTCAAAGTAAACCTAAGTTCAGACTTGACTTACTAATTAGAAAAAAATTTAATGATAACTCAGTGCTACTGAGGTTATAGAAAAGCCAATGTGTGCACTATACTGCTGTTGGAATATAAATTGTTCACTTTGAAAATCAAATTGATAAAGTACATAAAAAGCAAAAAAAAAAATTCTATTCTTGGAAATCTATCTTAAGGGAAGAATTTAACAGAATAAAATGTTTTTGTGCACAAAAACATATAGTGTTACTCACATATAATCAAAAAGTGTAGGGAGTTCTCTTCTGGCACAGAGGATTAAGGATCTGGCGTTGTTACCGCAGTAGCTCAGACCACTGTTGTGGTGTAGGTTTGATCTCTGGCTGGGGGATTTTCACATGCCCCATCCATGGCCAAAAAAAGAAAAAAAAGTACAAACAACTACAACAATGAAGAAATGGTTTGGTAAAGTATGCTACATCCATGGGATGAAATATTTTATACCATTAAAAGCAATCATTTTGAATGCATGGCCATGGCACTCTTAGTCCTGCCCACAAAACCCCTGTGAGTCCTGTTGGATGGCTTCTTGGTGAGCAGGGGAGGACCAAGCTCTTAAAACAGATCCTTGCTCAAGTCTTCAAACAAGTTAAGGCCAAATTCTCTAAGATTTTCCCAATGAAAGTGTTCAGCTTAAGACAGAGCCCACAAGATACTGGCAATGGATTTGCAGGAGGTGGCAATGGGCACTCTGGCATTTCAGAAGCTTGATAATCTACTGTTGACTCTGTTCACAATGAGGCTGTCCACATTCTGCTGGCCCTGAAGGAAACTATGGACACCTAGAGCAAGGCTGTCTCCTGTAGTGAGGCTCCTAACCAAAAATAAGAGGATGGCTGGACTACCTGAGGAGTCAAGTGCATTCAAAGAGGCTAGAGGGGTCTCTGACTCTGGGTTCCATGTAATTATAAGAGGGTCCCACGAACTGTGCCTCATGGAATTCAGGTGCTTGTGCAGCACTCTCTTTCTGAACCTGGACTGGTCCTAGGACTCACTTGGAACTATATACAGCAGAGGTGATGTTGCTTACCTTCTGAAGCTAGGTCAGGAAAAGCTTTTTAAGTTTCTGTCTGCAACACTCTCTGAAAGCTCTGGCCACCACATTAGGAGCCATGTGACTGCCATCCTAGAGAAGCCACTTTAAGGCACTCTGGTTGACAGTCTCAGCAAAGCTCTTCCTTCCAGCCACTCCTAGTAGCCCTCCATGAGCTGAATCCCCGTAAGTGGCTTCAGTCAGTACCGTATGGAGCAGAGGAACTGACCAGCTAATCTTGGACCAAATTCCTGACCTACAAAATTATGGGACATAATTAAATGGTTGTTGCCTTAAGCCACTAAGTTTAAGGGTACTTAATATACCATAGTACATAATTAGCACGTTACCTTTGGAGGATGCTTGACAATAAACTCATAATTCCAGGAATAGGTAAAAGTAAAGAATAAAGCATTTATCTTGTTTTTCCTTTAGGAATTGTACTTCAGAGTAACTAAATAGTTGAAGATATCAAGTTCTTCTTTATAAAACAATTACAAGCAATAAATGAAGAGGAAATATCAGAATTAGAATATCACCATTTTGAAATCTCTGATGAAATAACAGTGTGATGCAATGATCATCAATGACTGCTAAAATCATTAGGCAGTGGAGTTCCCATTGCAGCTCAGTATGTTACAAACACAACATAGTCTCTGTGAGGATGCAGGTTCAATCCCTGGCCTTGTTCAGAGGGTTAAGGATACGGTGTTGCTGCAGACTGTGGCGTTAGGTCACAGATGTGGCCCAGATCTATAGCTGTGCATAGGCCTGCAGCTGCAGCTCCAACTCAGCCCCTGATCTGGGAACTTGCATATGTCACAGGTGTGACCATAAAAAAATAAAACAAAACAAAATAAAATAAAATCATTAGGCAAAACCCCAGTGAAGTGAAGAATGTTATAACAGATCAGGCTGAAAACACTTCAACTCCCCAATCAAGATCTTTCTAATAAGCCAAGAAGAGAGAAAACCAGACTTTACATGCCTCCTGATGTGAGGTAACAAGAAGTACGCAGTACCAACTCTGAAACTTTATTGTTCTAACATCAAACCTGAGCCTGATAACACTCCTAGGTTTTATCCCAGGGACCAGAGGAACATGTAACATGATCCCCTGAGGATGCAATCAGCAAAATCCAAAACACGGAAAACTCTACAGGACAAACAACCAAGCTTCTTCAAGATACAAAAAAAATTTTTTTAATAGAGGAAGAAGGGGACCCTATTGATTAAAAGAGACTTAGGAGATATATCAACCAAGTCCAATGTGTGGATGATCTCTGAACTCTGATACATTTATTTAAACATTTAATATACTTGAAATACATATATGTGAGATAACTGGATATATGATGATATTAAGAAATAATTTTTAATTTTTAGGTGTAATAGGTTATTAAAGATAATTTTTTTAAAAGCCTTTATCTTTTTTTTTCCTTTTCTTTTTCGGGCTGTACATGCAGCATACGGAAGTTCCCAGGCTAGGGGTCGAATCAGAGCTACAGCAGCTGGCTTATACCACAGTCATAGCTACGTGGGATCCAAGCTGTATCTGCGACCTACACCACAGCTCACAGCAATGCCAGATCTGTAACCCACTGAGCAAGGCCAAATATTGAATTTGTGTCATCATGGATACTAGTTGGATTCATTTCTGCTGTGCCACAACGGGAACTCCCAGGATGTGGAGATTTAATATACTGATATCTCAACTTTTGCATATAATTTAAGTTTTCGTTTAAAAAAACAAACTTTAAAACAAACAGCTCTTGCCAAAAACATGGGGGGAAGTGGGGAAGTATTTCCACTGATGCATCTCTGAATGATTTGAGTGCAAGAGAGACAGTCTTTACCTCTTCCCCTCTTGCCAAATCCCCCTGTACTTACAGGACCAGAAACCTAAAGAGGGATCTGAAGCCACATTTTAAGGATGCATAATGGAGGGGAGTTTGGAGAGGGAACGAAATCATTAAGGAGGATTATACTGTCACCACTCGACACAATGGGGATTGCTGCTTTTAACCGCTTTAAACAAGTCTTACTTCATACCAGAGCTTCGACTCAAGGAGGCGTCGCCATGGGAAGTGGATCCTGCCCAGATCAAATCTCTCTTCCTGGGTGAGTCTTTGAGAGCATGTTCCTGCCCTCCACAGCAAGAGAACAGAGGTGGTTCTTAGAATGCACTTGAAATTCTTTTTTCCTCTTCATGGAGTCCTGGCAGCCAGGCGTCTTAGAAGGTCCAAGAATGAAGGTGCCTCTGGATAAAGTGGCCATCCTGCCTCAAACGGGCTGGGGGACCAGGTCAAGTTTCTGCCTTTCTACAAGTCTCTATTTCCTGCACATGCGATGAGAAGCAGCATAGCACAGGGTCAGCCAGTGGCCTCTGGACACAGTTGGTTCTGCAAGTCACCAGATGTGCAACCCTTTATTTGATTGCACCCCTAAAAGCAAGACAGATCACCAAGAGCTCTACTGGAGCTACCCACAAAAATTCAGCCAGAGTTCTAACACTTGCTGCATCCGCTTAACCATCTGATAAGAAAATATGGCCCGAATATTTGCCACCAGTTTCCATAAGTTCACGAAGGATACGGGCTTCCTCAGGTTGGACTAAGTGATCTTCATTGAATGAATTATCCAAGACATCTATCTGACAAAACAATGCTAGCTCTTTGTACAAAGGAAGAGGTTTCCTAATCTTAAAATAAAAAAAAAAAAAGAGGGATAACAACTTCCAGCTCCCATTGCTGTTGAAAAGATAAAATCAGGTAATGTATTTGAAGGGCTCAGCATTAAGCCTAGCATTGAGTCTTCTCAATGAAAGGTTATTATTATTATTCATTTCTCTATAAAATGTGGATTGGATTGAAAGGTCCTTAGGTTCCTAATTCCATTGTTTGAGGGCTCATTCATTTATGCAACAAGCATTTATCACCAAGCCCTATACCAGGTACTAGTACTAAGGTGGAGACACCTGGCATGGGAATTAGGGGCTAACGTCAGCATATATGGCAAAAACTCTGCATACTCAAAATTATTCCTGAAAAATTTTCCACCATCAACTGACCTCCCAATCATCTTCTCCCCATTCAAGGTGCTGTCAGAGGTATTGCTGGTGGGAGAAGCAGCATGGTCGGGGCCATGGAGTGATGATGGCTGAGGGATCTTTGTCACCTCCTAGGACCCAGAACATGAAAACCTTAAACTCTCCTCCATTCAGGTCCCTCCTTTGCCTTTGAGTTCCAGTGCTGGATAAGAAAATGGAGGCCTGCCTCAGTGGTCACCTTCCATTAAGTTCAGGCTTGCAGTGAGATGGTCATCGGCCAGTGACAAGGAGCATGCTGCTTTGGCAGGCTCCCCACCCCTCCCAGTGGCAGCCAGGCCCTCAGGACCTTTTCTCATTGTTCCACAGAAATGTACCAAACTCATTCCATGAGCAAGATGTGCTGAGCACTGGCAAGAGTGGAATAAGCCGAAGGTGGCTCCCCCAGGACTGTACATATGCAGATCCCAGGCACAATAAAGTAGGGTAGGCCCAGAGATGGGCTATGGAGAACTAAGGGACAGAAAGAGCGTCCTCACCCTCCTGCGTGGTGATAATGGAACTGACCCTTGGAGAAGAGAGAAGACCTGGGGATAAAACATTGGGCAAAGGATACCCTGGGATGAGGATATTGCAAGCGGCAAAGTCTGGAGGCAGGAATGGTCTGTGTCTGAGTAATAGCATATGTTGGTTGAAGGAAGGGGTGAGGCTGAAGAGTCAACGGGGCCAGGCGGCAAAGGCCTTAAGGTCAGACCAAGAGGAGTGGGCTTGGTTGTGCAGGAAGTAAAGAGCCAAAGGCCTGAAGCTGGGGTTAGAGAGAGGACCTGACTGGGGTGAAGCTCTCTTCCCAACACCTGCCCACACCCTCTCACGGGACAGTGCACAGCACCCTCCCAGGTTTGGAAATCCCCAACTATAAATCCTTCAGTCCCAAGATCAGGCCTTTCTCGAGTGGCTTCAGTACCAACTTTAGGGTCAAGAGAGACAACCCTTTAGGTTTCTCTATGCTACTGCCCTTCATTATGGAGAAACCACACCAAGACAGAGTGGGGGTAGTGGAGAAAATGAGGGCTAAATGTAGGAAGAAAGGCTACTGGAAAAGTGGGAGACTTAACTAACCTGAAAGCTCCCTGCTACAAAACATCCAGAAATGCTGGGTAAATTCAAATTAGTCATTTGAAATGTACAGGAAATGTCAGGGGAAAGTAAGGGTATTTCCGAGATCAAAACAAAGGAAGAGCTGAAAACCAGAGCAGGTAGAGGGCTGCAGTGGTCTTAGAGAGGAGCTGTCAGGGTAGAAATGGAACTAGAGGTTTGCCATCCAAGCAGGAGGGAAGCTTGGTAAGACTGTGCTCAAAGGGTCACTGGAGTCTCACTGTGTGTGCTTCTAAGCCCCTGGCTACCATCTGTTTACAGTGCTTGGGAAAGCCAGGAATACTTTGTCTAGGGAGTCAACTGGTGTGGTGGAAAGAACCCCTGACCTGGCTCTGCCTCTAACCCTCCACACTACTCTTCTCTTCTCTAAACTGCAATGTTATCTTTTCAATGGAAATGATGCTGCCTCAATGACCTCACAGGGTTACTGGGAAAATTTATTCATTCACTCAACAAATCTATATTCAGCAGTGAGTGTGACAAGTGCTGGGATAAGGAGGGAACAGGAAAAAACCCCTGGCTTCAAGGAGTGAACAGAAAAGATAGAAAACCATATGGAAATGAAATTGTAGAGACAGGCTAGGTAGAGAGGATGGAGCTCTCCCCAGCCTTGGCCAGGAGTGTCGGCAGGCTCTGGGGGAGGTGGTGTTCAAGCTGAACCATGAAGAATGAGTAGGAGTTGCTTAGAAGAAGGTTCCAGGCATGAACAAAGCCCAAAGTCTGAAGCAATGTGGCATGTATAGGTAACTACATATGGCACAGTATTACTGGGCAATAAAGTGCAGCTAGGGTGGTGAAAGAAAAGGGCTAACAGAGACACAGTTTGCACAGCTGAAAGAAAAGGCCTTGGATACACTCAAATAAAATGTATATGAATTCCACAGAAACTCCCTTCTCCTTGCAATAATTCACAATCGTCTTCCCACAACCATGACCCCTAGAGCTATTATCAGAGTAGGAGTCAGGCTACTCCTCTGAATTAGACTGGGCTCCCTAGAAAGCAGAGTGTGTGTCAGGGGCTTACAAGCTACTCCCTTCTTAGACATCGGGAGAGAGGGACCAGGGAGTGAAGCAGGAAGGAGGGAGGGCCAATACAAGGATGTGTTGTGGAGATGGCTACTACTAGAGGCACCTCATCATTCAATCTCATGGAAATGTCCCCATGCAGTCTGCATCTCAGGGAGAGTGACCGACTGTCCTGGTGTTCACAGGTCTGAGGGATTTCCTAGGACATGGGACTTTCAGTGGTAAAACTGGGACAGTTCCAGGCAAACAGGATGAGTTGGTCACCCTACTCTTAGGACGGCTTCTTTGGCTGAAGTTTCTCCTGTGGAACATTACCTTCCCCCATATTTCTGGGCTGTGAGTATATGGGCATCAAATTGGCAGGAAGGTCAATGAGGAAACCCCAGGGTAGGAGGAGAGAGACTTGCAACAAGGGCCTGGGTGAGACACTTCCAGGTTGAGCCTACATGAAATCAGTGTCCACGCAAAGCTGGTAACTCTAGCAGCCACCGGAATAAGAGGTAGTGAGGACAAGAGGATCTTAAGTGGAGCATCCTTCACCCCTAATTTAGAGACAACAGTCCTGAGCAATCACCTATCTTCACTTTGTGAGGTCTCAGAAGCATGTGACAATCACTTAGGTCTCTTGGTGTCCTACCCCCTGTTAGCATGAAAAGAACAGATAAACACTTTCATTGATTTTTTTTTGTCTGTGGTTCTGTTTTGTTTTATTTTTTTAGATAAACACTTTCAAATTATAAAAATCCTATATATTAACTCAGGAGAAAGAGGGAATGGTATCTCAGGACTGTAAGGGAATACAGATCACTAGGTGAACATCCTTAATAGATATGAAAACACAGGTGACCGAAAGTTGCAAGAAGATTTAACGCAAAAAGCAATGGAGATGAAACATTAATCAGAGTTGCTTTCAATTCAGAACCCCTGCCTCTTAAGCATGGAGTTCAGAGTTGCTCTCCTAATTCAATTTTAAGCCACTGAGTGTTCTTGCCATAGAACCCCAGTGCCCCCTCAGCATTTAAACAGTAGCTAAAATCACAAGTGGATGAGATTGCCTAAAAAAAAAGTCTATAGTGACAACAGCGGTAAAACAAGAATGGATTCTGAAGAACAAAACATTTATGGAAAGGACAGAAGAGAAGCATCTTACAAAGGAGACAAGTAAGGGTAGAAACAGGAGAATTCAGTGTTGCATGTACGAAAGGAGTACCAAAAGAAGAGACTCCTCAACTGTCCAAGGCAGCAAAGAGGTCAAGTCAGATAAGAACTGATAAATTTCTAATGGGTTTGGCAATTAGAGGTTCCTGGTATCCTTAGTGAAACCTCAGGTAGGCAGGAGGCAGAGTATGGTAGGTTAAGGAATGAATAGGCAGTGATGAAGTAAACATGGTGATTTTAGACCAGTCTTTGAAGAAATTTGCTAAGATTGGTAACCCAGTTGAAAGGCAGATAGAGGAAAGAAAGGAGATAACTGTTGGAACAAGGTCCTGGGCGGGGCGGGGGGCGGGCGGACTGGAGAAAATGGATAAGGTCCAGAACCCAGGTGGACATACTGGCCTTGAAAAGAATGAAGGACACTCTGAGAATGAGACAAAGGGAGTGATGTTGGACTTGAGGGCAGGAAAATGGCAATGAGAGGGAAGGTCAGACTTGATGGTCTCAGTTTCTCCATGAAGTAGGGCGCACAGAATAGGGTGTGGGAAACTAAAACTGCGGTGTGGATAATTGTTAAAGGACCAAGATAAGGAGTTTAGACTTTATTCTTGGTGTTTTGAAAGACCATTTAGGACTTTTAAGCAGAAGAGTTGGCATAATCCAATTTATATTTTTAAATAATCACTCTGGCTGCTAAGTGGAAAAATAGCGTAGGGGTACAGGACAGAGGCAGGGTCACCAGTTAAGAAGCCTTTGCAGTAATCCATGTGAAACTTGATGTTGGCTGGGACTTTTCTTGATGATAAAGAAAAGTTCCAGATTCTTGATTAGTTCTAGAGGGACATTCAACAAGACTTAGGTGTGAGGAGTGAGAAAATCAAAGAATCAAAAAAATACCCAAAGTTTCAGGCCTGATAATCTGTATGAATAAATGCTATTTATTGGAATAGGAAAGGCTGAGGAAAGAACAGATTTGAAGGTAAAAGGAACCAAGAGTTTGATTTTGGGACAAGTCTAAGATACCTATCAGACATCCAAGTGGAGGTAGACAATATGAGATTGGATATTTCTGACTCAAGTTCCAAGAGGTAAACAGAGCTGGAAATAGAGGTTAGGAAGATACTGCTACAGAGAGTGTATTCTAAGTTTTGTACCAGTGAAGATCACCAGCAGAAAAGCAGCAGCTAAAGAAGAGGATCTATGCCCCAAACTTCAAGCACTCTGACATTTGGAGGTCAACTAGCAAATGAGGCCATCAACTAACCAGACCACAAAGGGGCAGCCAAAAGCATATGATATTCTAGCAACCAAGTGAAAAAAGTAGTTCAAGAAGGGAATGGTCTGAGTTCCCCTTGTGACTCAGCGGTAATGAACCCAACGAGTATCCATGAGGACATGGGTTCTATCCCCTAGCCTAGCTCAATGGGTTAAAGATCTGGTGTTGCCATGAGCTGTGGTGTAGGTCACAGATATGGCTCAGATCCTGAGTTGCTGTCACTGTGGCGTAGGCCAGAGGCTACAGATCCAATTTGACCCCTAGCCTGGGAACCTCCATATGCCACATGTGCAGCCCTAAAAAAAAAAAAAAAAAAAAAAAAAAAGGGAAGGGAGTGGTCTATTGTATCAAGTGCTGCTGAGAGATTAAGTAAGTGACCACTGGAGGTATTGGTGACCTCATCAAAAACAGTCTCAGTGGATTGGAAGGAAGAGAAGCCCAATCATAGAGGGCTGAGCAAAATGGGAGGTGAGGAAGGAGAGAAAGGAGATAAATGCTGCTGTGAAGGACAGCAGGGAGACAGGCCATCAGGAAGACATGGAGTAAATAAAAAGCTCTGCAGACAATGGAGATAATGGAATAGGTATGTATTTTGTTGGGAACAATCTGAGTGAAGAGAAAGAAACTGGGGATTTAGCAGAAATGAGAGAATTTTAGCAGAGATGGGAGAATTGATAAAAAAAAACAACAACAAAAAAACAAGAGTCCAGAGGATTCAGCTCACAGTAAAACAGGTATCATCTGGTAAAAGTAGTGGAGACTTCTTCTGTAGCAATATGAAGTCAGTGGGAAAGAGAAACATAAATTCAGACAGATTGGGAGGTATGGTGGGAAGATAAGGGTGTTCTTTTGTAATTGCTTCCTATATTTTATCAATGAAAAAGGAGATGAGGTAATCAGATGAGATGGGGGAGGGATGTGGAGTGGGTGCCCCCCCAGAGCCCCTCCCAATGAGTGGGGGGATAAAGGAGATAAAGATGTGAAATAATTGTGTTTAGGAGTAGAAAGTCACTACCTAGAAATGGGTGGTAGGATTGTTGAACAGGATTGAGTGCTGCTTTGAGATCTGTGGTCATGAATTTAAAGTGAGACCAATTGGTCTCGATATATGTTTTTTCCCATGATGTATACAGGCTTAAGTGCAGGTATATAGAAGGAAGATATGCAGGCTTTAAGCAGAGAGCAAATATGAAGGAAGAAGAACGGAACAAGGGAATTAGGAGTGTTTAAAAAAATAGTTATGAGGAGTTCCCTTCGTGGCTCAGTGGTTAACAAATGCGACTAAGAACCATGAGGTTGCGGGTTCGATCCCTGGCCTTGCTCACTGGGTTAAGGATCCGGCGTTGCCGTGAGCTGTGGTGTAGGCTGCAGATGTCGGCGTTGCCGTGAGCTGTGGTGTAGGCTGCAGATGTGGCTCGGATCCCGCGTTGCTGTGGCTGTGGCGAAGGCCGGCAGCTACAGCTCCTGTTAGACCCCTAGCCTGGGAACCTCCATATGCCGCGGGTGTGGCTCTACATAAAGGCAAAAAGACAAAAAAAAAAAAGTAGTTATGACAACAAACTACAGAAATAAATTACAGGTAAGGAAGAAAGTGAGACCATGAGAGAAATAACAGATGGTGAAACGTGGAAGGGGCAATCTATTAGAAGTCTGGATGAGACAGTGTAGAAACATTAACTTCTGGGAGCTAGAATGAGAGGAAGTGGTGGTCTGAAAGTAGGATGCCTAGGTTTTGGGTGATGATATGGTCATGGATGTGACAAAAGAATGGGTGGGTAGATCAAAGGAGGATATCAAAGAGGAGAAGATCAAAGAAACACATGGAACTGAGAGGCCAACATGCTGTATGGCTCAACCACGTGGATGTTGAAGTCACCAGGAACAGTGTCAGGAAAAAGGATAGCCAGGAAGACAGAGTGTCAGTGCTAAAGAAACTAGTGGATAAGGGTAAAGGATGGGTTCATGTGAATGTCAAAGGAGTAGAGTTTTGAAGGAAAAGGAAGAAGAATTGGATTTGAAACCAACAAGGATTAGAAAGCAAGGAAGCCCTTTCTTCCTAACCCACCCCACTTACCTCACCTACCCCATCTACTTCACCTCCAGACCCTCAGGTACCCAGTGTTTAAGAGGAAAAACACCCTCTTCTTGAGGGGATTACAGAAGGAAGAGTGCCATAAGCAGATACCCAGCTTTCATTTGGTATAAAAAGACAAGTTAACACTCAAAGAAGAGGTTGAGGATATTAGGGAGAGTGTAACTGACGGCCATGAGTTCCTAAGCCCATAGAGGAGGAGTTTGGGAGTGCGAGAAGTAGGGGGAAATTGAGTCAGATTAGAGACTGTTCAGAGAAGCATGGAGATAAAGTCTCATTGCCCTAAAGAACTTGAGATTCTGGAGATGACTGAGGCAAACCAGTGTTCAAGGGAGGTGTTCAACCTTGGGATTAGTCTTGAGTGTTTCCTAGGGAAAGATGGATCTGAGACAGAAAGAACACAGCTAGTGGGCAACAGTTCTCTTCTGTGCCAGCAAGTGGGGCAGAAACCACAAAGTGAGACCCTCGGGGGATCGTTCTCTTAAGTGGCCAGCATTGGAGTTCTCTCTGAAAGCAGCTGGGGAGGGTCCATCCGCCCTGAAGCTGTATCCTTAGGGCCAACTTTTGTTTGTTTGTTTGTTTGTTTGTTTGTTTGGTACTCCAGTGCTATGACAATCTGGAGCACAAGGTATGCAGAGTCTCACTTTGCTCTCAGGTAGTGCAGTGGTGTGGTGGGCAGGCTCCCAAATCACTCTACACAAGGGCCATTCATATAAACACCATGGCAGTTTCTCAGTTGGAGTCTGCAGACCCATCCTCAAGTTTTCAGAATTTTAATTTTTTATCATAATAATAATATTGAAAAATAATACCATATTCTATATCATCTAGAGGTAGGGCTACCAGATAAAATCCAGGACTCAGAGTTAAATTCGAATTTCAGATAAACAACGAATACTTTTTTAGTATTAATATATCCAGATAAATTTTTTTTTGGTCTTTTTAGGGCCACACCTACAGTATATGGAGGTTCCAAGCTAGTGGTCTAATTGGAGCCACAGCTGCTGGCCTGCATCACAGCCACAGCAATGTGGGATCCGAGCCACGTCTGCAGCCTACACCATAGCTCACGGCAATGCTGATAACTCACCGAGCGAGGCCAGGGATGGAACCCACATCCTCATGGATACTAGTCAAGTTCGTTAACCACTGAGCCACAATGGGAACTCCATTAACAATAAATTTTAATACCGAAAAATTATACCCTGTCCCTGAGTATCGCCACATGATGTCAGTGCTTGTATTAACCTGGGTACTCCACAGATCTACAGGATGAGTTACCAAGCCTTGGAGACCAAGGAGAGTCAATGGTTTAGTTCCAGTCTAAGTTCAAAGGCCTAAGAACCAAGAGAGTTGATGGCACAGTTAAAGCTCAAAGGCTGAAGATCCAGAAAAAACAGCTGATGTTCTAGTTCAAAGGCAGTCAAACAGGAAGAATTCTGTCTTGCTCAGAGAAGGGTCAGCCTTTTTATTCTAGACAAGCCTTCACCTGACTGGATGAGGCCCATCCACATTAGGGAGGGCAATCTGCTTTACTCAGTCTATCAATTTAAGTGATAATCTCATCCAAAAACACCCTCATAGAAACACCAAAATAACGTTTAACCAATTATTTGGGCACCCCATGGCCCAGTCAGTTTGACACATGAAATTAACAGTCATGGCACCCATGTATGAACTTTTATCATGGAACTGTAACCAAGCAGTAGTATTTTAACTATAACAGTTAATGAGAAAAGAGAAGAAAACCTCATCTTAAGGTGTTAACTGAAGATGAAACAAACACAGGCCTGTAAAAAGCGAGCTTACAGAAGCAAGCTTACAGGCCTGTAAAAAGCGAGCTCAAATGAAGAATGGTTGTGGAAGAACTAATTCATCTCACACACACAGTATTACAGGCATGACAGATTCAAAAGAAACTGCCTCCTTTTTAAGGAGGTCAGCCCCATAGAAACACTGCAAATAACTGTTTAGTGCTAGTAAGAAAAAAAAAAAAAAACACAGATGTATTAGTTTGGATCTGATGGTTTTGGTAGCATTATATTTAATTTGTAGATTTATTTTGGTTTTTCTAATTTAGAAAGAGGTTATACCTAATTTTATATCTGTACATACTGAAATTACATTAAACTAAAACACATTTAAGTTAATCGATGCAGGGGAATCCATGAGATTTTTGTCCTTTTAAATGGATCCATTAGACTATTATCCCTAGTTTAAGAGACATTTATATATACTTTTTTCGGTTTTTTTTTGTTTTTTTTTTTTTTTGCTTTTTAGGGCTACGCCTGTGGTATACGGAGGTTCCCAGACTAGGAGTCTAATCAGAGCTACAGCTACCAGCCTACACCACAGCCACAGCCACACCAGATCCGAGCCACGTTTGTGACCTACACCACAGCTCACGGTGATGCCAGATCCTTAACCCACTCAGCAAGGCAGGGATCAAACTCACAACCTCATGGTTCCTAGTCAGATTCGTTTCCACTGCACCACAATGGGAACTCCTATGTATACTTTTAAATTACTTTCTATACTTTTAAATCCTCTTTTTTAGGGGATTTGTATTTTGGAGCATTTCATTTGTAGATCTTATTAAACTAGAGTTTTTTAAATAACAAATTTTGAAAGTGTGTACTATGTGCAACACTAGATGTGGAAAATGTACATCATTTCTTCTCTAAGAAACACACAAAGCCCTGAGAAATCCAACAGGAAAAGACATAAAATGTTGTTTCATTTCTCAAGCTTATTTGTGCAAAGAATATTTCTATTGCAGCAACTATTAATATCTTCAGGAATAATCTTCTTTGAAAAACCAATGTGAAAAACAATCATCTATAATAATATCTAGAAAAAGGATATTTTATTCAATATTTTTGTGCCAAGGACCTCTCTAGCAGTCTAGTGAGGAGTATGAACATCTTAAAATGACATATTAAATGCACAAAATAAACTATAAAAGATTACAAAGGAAACCAATTATATTGAAATATAGTTTTCAAAATAATTTTTTCAGACAATCCCTTTTATTTAGAAATCCTGCACCTTTGTTTTGATCAAGTCACACAGCCTTTCTTCAGCTTATTAAAAAAATTCTACCTAAAATATAGCTGAATTTTTTAAAGAACAAATAAATACACTGCCAGCTTGTAGAGACCTGGGGGACAGGTGTTGTGTATCAACTTTCACGATCATTTCTCTGCAAACGCTGCCGCTGCCATCAATGTCCTAATGCTCCTTCTTGCTGAAGCCATCAGTTCTTCAGTTTCAGTATATAATTTATGTATTACCCACTCCAATGCTTCTCGGCCTTTATTAGCATTTGAAGATATCATACTTGCCATCAGTCCTTGGAGGTAACTGCCAAGATTGACTCCTTTCACAGAAATTATGGCTTCTTGAGTCAACACAGTTTTCTCTGGGTCTTGAGGACGTGGTTTGTATATAAGTCTCTCATCTCCTGAAAGCATATTTGTAAATGAACTATTAGTAGATTTAAGTTCCATTGTTTTTGCTACCGGATCCATTACAGAATGTTCTTGCATATGTGTTTTGGTTCTTGCTGCACCAATAATAGATTTCACAATGGAAGGCAGTCCCAAATCTGTGCTGAGGAGCCTGTGCCTGTGCAGCTTACCAGAGGGATCTATGAGTCTGTCCAATACGTCAACTCCGACCACACTTGGGTTCATAGGGTTGGGATATTTCTACATTGCAGCTGTTGTGATGGTTTCCCATGGGTGGTCGAAGACGTACTCCAAAGTCCAGATCTTCATGGTGCCGGCGGCCTGTGTGATGTCTGGGTGGTAATAGGGCACAAAGAGGCAAGGAAGTCCCCCTTTCCCCCCCACCCCTTGGCCACCCCACTGGCTGCCCAGTGTGCACGTGCCCTTGGGCCTGACGCAAGGGACCCAAAATAATTTTAAAACAAATGGGAGTACTTGAAGAAGAGAGAAAAAGGAAGGGACATAAAAAAAGATTTAAAGAAATAATGGTCAAGGATTACATACTGTATAATTCTCTTTATATGAAATGTCTAAAATAAGCAAAACCACAGAGACAAAAAGTAGAATAGTAGTGAGGGGGAAGATTGGAAGGTGATAGCTAAAAAGAACAGGGTTACTCTTTGGGATAATGAAAATGCTCTAAAACTGGCTGTGGCGACGGATATGTATCATTCACCTATGTAATAATATACATTTAACTGTACACTTTAAATGGCTTAATTATGTTATGCAAATTATATCCCAATAAACTAAATCAGTTTTAAAAATAATGGCCAAAAATTTTTCAATTATATTGAAAATTCTAAATGTATAGAGCATGAAGCCCAATTAATTCCAAATAGAAGAAACATGAAGAAACCTACACCAAGGCATACCATAATCAAACTGCTCAAAAAAAAATGACAGAGAAAATCCTGAAAGCAGTCTGAGAAAGAGACACATTGTATACTACATAAAAAAGATAAAGATGACAGCAGATTGGTTGTTGAAAGTGATGCAAGCTAGAAGACGGTACAACAAAAATTTTAACATGTGAGGAGTTCCCGTTGTGGCACAGCAGAAACGAATTTGACTAGGAACCATGAGGTTCTGGGTTCAATCCCTGGCCTTGCTCAGTGGTCAAGGATCAGGTGTTGCCATGAGCTGTGGTGTAGGTTGCAGACACGTCTCGGATCCCACGTTGCTGTGGCTGTGGCATAGGCCAGCAGCTATAGCTCTGATGAGATCCCTAGCCTGGGAACCTCCCTTTGCTGTGGGTGCAGCCCTAAAATGACAAAAGACAAAAAAAAAAAAATTTTTTTAACATGTGAAAGGAAACACTGGCAACCTAGAATTTTATACCCAGTGAAATTATCTTTCAAAAACAAAAACAATACAGTAAGATGCCACTTCATATCCACTAGGATGGCTATTATTCACAAAATGGACAATAACAAATGTTTGTGAGGATATGGAACCTTGATGTTTTGCTGGTGGGAATACAAAATGATACAGCCATTGCGGAAAACTGTTTGGTGGCTCCTCAAAAAATTAAACATAAAATTACCACATGATCTGGTAATACCACTCCAACACATATATCTAAAACAACTGAAAACCGATGTTCAAACATAAACCTATACGTGGTACCTATAGTCAACAATAATATATTGTACATTTTTTTAATTTTAGAAGGTAGATCTCATGTTAAGTATTAACACAATAAAATTTAAATTTTTTAAAACTTATACACAATGCTCATAGCAGCACAACTCACAATACACAAAAAGTAGAAAAAAACACAAATGTCCATCTACCGATGAATGGATAAACAAAATGTGTCATATACATACCATGGAATATTATTCAGACACAAAAAGGAATGAAGTACTGATACACGCTACATGATGAATCTCAAAAACATGCTAAGTGAAAGAAACCAGTTATAAAGGACATGTTATATTATTCCATTTATTCCATATTCCATTATGATATATCCAGAACAGGCACATCTATAGAAAGGCAAATCTAGCATATTAGTGGTTGCCTGGGACTGAAGGAGGGGGAAATAGGGAGTTTATTCTTGAATGAATATGGAGTTTCCTTTCGGGGTGCTGAAAATATTCTGCAACTACAGTGGTGATGGCCCACAATACTGTGAATATAATAGATGCCGCTGAATTGCACACTTTAAAATAGTTTAAATGCTGGATTTCATGTTTTGTGTATTTTATCACAATTTTAATAACCACAATGAGATACACTGCACACCTATTAAAATGATTAAAGTTTAAAAAGACTAAAGCACTAAAGTTTAAAAAGACTAATCATACAAATGTTGGCAAGAATGTGGAGGAACTAGAACTCTCCATGTATCACTTGTGGGAATGTTTTGTTACAATCACTTTGGAAAACAGCCTGGCAGTTTCTTAGAAAGTTCAACAAAAACCAACTACCACATGATCCAGCCATTCCTCTTCTAAGTATCCCAAGAGAAATGGAAGCACACACGCAAAGACTTGTATACGAACATTTATAGTAAATGCTAAAATCTGGAAACCACCAAAGTCCATCAGTAGAGGACAAATAAACAAATTGTGGTATATCCATACAACAGAATACTACTCAGGAATATAAGAAGAATGAGTTATTAACACATTAAACAATCTAGAAGAATCTCAAAAGAATTATACTAAGTTATAAGAAGCCAGACAAAAAAAAGAGCACATACTGAATGATTCCATTTACATAAATTTCTAGGAAATGCAAATTAAGATATAGTGACTACGGCAGATCAGTGGCTTCCTGGTGACTAGGTGGTGGTGGGTTTGGTGGGAAGGGATAGGAGAGAGGAGTTTCAAAAGGACACAAGAAAACTTTTGTGGAAAAAGCAGATATTCACTATCGTGATTGAATAATGGTTTCACAGGTATATACATATGTAAATACTTACCAAATTATACATTTTATGGGGACTGTACTGTACTTCAATTATATCTCAATGAAGCTCTTTTTTTTTTTTTTTTTGGCTTTTTAGGGCCAAAGGTGCGGCACATGGAAGTTTCCAGGCTAGAGGTCAAATCGGACCTACAGCTGCCGGCCACAGCCACAGCTACATCCAAGCCGTATCTGTGACCTACACCACAGCTCCCAGCAAGGCTGAATTGTTAACCCACTGACGGAGGCCAGGGATTGAACCTGCATCCTCATGGATACTAGTGGGGTTCAATTCCATGGAGCCACAATGAGAACTCCTTAAAAACATTTTTTAAAGTATATGTTCATGGTAGTCTCCCTGAGACCCAGGTGAATAAAGCTCCAACATCCTGGAATGCAGCCTCCTTAGTCAATGCAACCAATGAACTGCAGCTGTAACTCAGTGCTCCAGCCCACTTTTTTTTTTTTTTTTTTTTTTTGTCTTTTTGCCTTTATGTAGAGCACACCCGCGGCATATGGAGGTTCCCAGGCTAGGGGTCTAACAGGAGCTGTAGCTGCCGGCCTTCGCCACAGCCACAGCAACGTGGGATCCGAGCCGCGTCTGCAATCTACACCATAGCTCACGGCAACGATGGATCCTTAACCCACTGAGCAAGGCCAGGGATCAAACCCGCAACCTCATGGTTCATTAGTCGGATTCGTTAACCACTGAGCCATGAAGGGAACTCCCTCCAGCCCACTTCTAATCACATTTACTAGCTAAAAAAGTCACATGACCATGTTTTACCTCAAGGGGACTGGGGATTGCATGACCAAAGGGAGAAGTGGATATTGATGAACATTAATAATCTACCACAATTACCCATGACATAAAATTAATTCCACACCAAAAAATGGCAAAAGAATTGAAACAGAATGTACTCAAAGAACGGGAACTGTCTGAGCCAGAGGTTCCACCCAAAAAATGTACAACTCAATCCACACTTATAAGTCCTCTATTCTCTCAATGTTTCCTGAATGGAGAGCCACAATCCCAGATAACCCAGGGACAGCTGGGTGGCAACTCTTAAAAGCCTTTTAGCTACCTAGAAATCAAATCTTTTACACTTGCTAGGCCTGCCATCAAATACCTCCACCACTCACCCATACAGCAGCTTCCCCTTAGGCCCTTATCAGGTGGGGCCGATGCTCAAGAGGTCTAAACAAGCTGCTATGGGAACACTGAAGAGGGAGCAATGCATTTTTTAAAGATGTTTTCAACTCCAACCTAGCCCCATTTTTTTCTGCTTTTGTAATACCAATCTGGGTCCCCACCTTGCCAACTCTCTCGCTTACCAGCTCCATGGCCATAACCAAATCCCTTCACCTTTCGGAGGCTCAGTTTCCTCACCTGTAAAAAAAGGGAATAGTTAAGGCTTACCTCCCAGGGTTGTTGTGAGAACAAGAATGAGATCATGTCTGTGGAATTGCTTTGTAAACTGTAAAGTTTTATGTCAGGCTAACTTATCACCACCATCACCATCACTGTGGCTGCCTTGCACGGTCTAGAAGGGGAGCCCCCGGCTTGGGGAAGGCCCAGAGGAGAGAGGGGCTCCCAGCCTGACCCTGGAGTCAGGGCATCTCTCTAATTAACTCTTCCTGGCAAAAGTTCCTTGCTGGACATGTTTGCCTACCATTGAAAAGCCAGGTGAGGTTTCCAGGGGCCGCCCACTGGCCCTGACACACGAGGGAGGAATGATGATTCACCAGCCCTCTAACAGCCTCACTGACAGGCCTCTTGGCCCAGCCCCTGGGTGTAAGGGTGCAACAGGGCCAGTACGTTTTTAAGGAGAGAGAAAGAGGCAAAGAGGCAAGGGAAGAAAAAGGAGAGATAAAGGAAAAGAAAGAAGGGCTCAAAAAGGCAAAAGGAAGAAATGAATAAAAAGAAAGTAAAACGTGACTATCAGGAACTGGGGGAAGAGGGAAATGAGGAGTTGCTGTTCAACGGGTATAGAGTTTCAGTTTTGCAAGATGAAATCATTCCGGAGATTGGTTGCCCAACAACGTGAAATGTACACTTAAAAATGGCTAAGATGATAAATGTCATATTATGTGCTTTTTTTTTTTACCACCATTAAAAGCAGAAATTAAAAATTAAGGGAAGAAATGAAAAAGGGAGGAAAGAGAAGCAAGGAGAAAGGAAGGAGGGAGGGAGGGGAGGAAGGAGAGGAGAGAGTAAGGAAGGAGGTAGAAGGGAATACGGAAGGAGGGAGAGAGGACGACGTAAAGGAAGGCAAAGAGAAGAATCACAGGGATAGAAGGGAAAAGAGAGGAAAAAGGGAATACAGGGATGAAAAGGAGGAAAATAACGCCTTTCAGAAGACTACCTGGCAGTGCACTCCCGGCCCCGCCCAGCTTTCTCCCCCAGATACTGGGGTCGTGGAGGCAGAAGCCTTGGGTTCAAGGCTGCCGCGCGTGACGTCATCGCGCCGCGTCGTCTCCCCGCCTTCCGGCGCCGTCGGCCGGTAGTTGTGCAATCGCGTGCGGAGCTGGTGGCTGGTCCCACGGGAGGGTACCTCTCTCCTTGGGTGGCTGCGAGTCCCTCGGCCTTTGGCCTTCTGCCCAGGCAGCCCCGCCGCCGGCAGCGATGGCGGCAGCGGGAGGGCGGTAATTGCCCAGAGACGCAGCACTTATCCGGGTTGGTTGTGCAAGGAGCGCGGCAGAGAGGGCCCCGGGCAGCGGCTCTCACGCCTCAGCTGGCAGGCATGCGCGCGGGGGCGAGGGGCGGGCGGGGGTACCGGGGCGCCTCCAGGTGTTCCCGCTCTTCGGGAAAGAGCTGCAGAATGGGCCTGGAGATGGGGAAGACGAGGGTTCCCAACCAGGCTCTGCCACCTGCCACGGTGTGTGATCTTGGACAAGTCACTTTCCTTTTGGGCCCCAGGCTCCACTGTTCACTAGGAGTAAAATCAATACCTCTCCTTGTGATTATGAGAATTAGAAATAATGTAGGTGAGGCATAGAGCAGTGCAAGGCACATATTGAGTATTCAGTGAGTGGTGGCCATTAATTATTTTTCTTGCCACCCGCTGCAGGAGCTCACGCTAAGATTATCTGCGCTAGCCTCTCCCCCTGGGTCACACACTGCCCATCCAGACCTGGGTTCGAGTTTTTGTCTGCCGCTGACTTTCTGGGTGACCTTGGGGAATTTGTCTACCCACTCTGGTTTTCAGTTTCCTCTTTCAAAATGGCGTGATGAAGGTCCCCCATTTTGCCAATGTGTTAGGATTACATGAACTGACTCTTGAGAGGGTGTGAGGGACATACCTGTAGCAAACTCTGACAACAACTGTCCTTGGAAAATTCTATTCCCTAGGCTTTCATAACTTCAGGCACTACAGATTTTCTTCCAACTTCTCTGAAACCTGAGGGCCATCCTTATAGCTTCCCTATCTCCCATCCTCCTGCTATCTGTGAAATCACTATGTCCTCTACTTCCTACCTCTTTTATGTCCCTTCAGTCTATTTTCAATCCCCATTGTCACTGTCGCAGCTTTAGTCACTGCTGTACTACTTGCTTGGGAGGACAGCCTCCTAATTGTCACTGTCTCCATTACTGCCCCCATTCAATTCTCTACCTGAAGCCAAAGTGACCTTCCTAAAACACAAATCTTTTTTTAGGGTCTCAGGTGCAGCATATGGAAGTTCCCAGGCTAGGGTCAAATCAGAGCTGTAGCTGCCAGCCTACACCATAACTCAAGGAATGCTGGATCCTCACCCCACCAGGTGAGGCCAGGGATCAAACCTGCATCCTCATGGATACTAGTCAGGTTTGTTTCCTCTGAGCCACAACGGGGACTCACTAAAATACAGATCTTATCATGTCACTCCTCATGTTACTTGCCTGCTCTCTGGACTCTAACTGTAGAATTTATTTCTTATCTTAGAATGCAATGCCTTTGGGCCTTCTCACATGCTGTTCCCTCTGTTGGGAATGCTTACATTCCCACTTCGTTTGATTCACTCTTGCTTGTCCTACAGATCTCCACCTAGACACTTCCTTTGCATAGCTTCTCTTGCTCCCTTAGCCCCTAACTCAGGCACCCTTCCTGTTTGCTCTTAAAGTGGGAATACGTGAACCCTTATGGTGGATTCACTTTGATAGGAAAATAAAAATTTCTAGAAAGCAAATGGAAATGTGTATCAAAAGCCCCTTTTTTTTCTTTCTCTCTCTTTTGGCTGCATCTGCGGCATGCAGAAGTTCCAAAGCCAGAGATCAAACCCATGCCACAGCAGTGACCCAGATCCTTAACCCGCTGTACCACACAAGAACTCCTCAAAAGTCTTCAATACATCCATATTCTTCAACCCAGAAATTCCTCTTTTGAGAAATTTAAGAATACCTGAAAGATGTACTCAAATACTTAAGGACATTGATATTAATCAGAGTGGAAAATGAAAACAACCAAAAGGTCCAGTAAGAACTGGTTAAATAAACAGTATACCCATACATACAGTGGAACTTTTCAGCCATGAAAACAACCAAAAGATCCAATAAAGTATTGGTTAAATATTATACCCATGCAATGGAACTTTTCAGCCAATATTACATATATTACATAGGAATATTGTTCACAATATGTTAGGTAGGGAAAAGGAGGTTGCAAAGTGCTAGGTTTTCTCATTAAAATTTACATAGAAAGGGAGTTCCCATCGTGGCTCAGCGGAAATGAATATGACTAGGAACCATGAGACTGTGGGTTCGATCCCTGGCATCGCTCAGTGGGTTAAGGATCTGGCGTTGCTGTGAGCTGTGGCGTAGGTTGCAGACGCAGCTCTGATTCTGCATTGCTGTGGCTGTGGCCGGCAGCTGGTAGCTCCAGTTAGACCCCTAGCCAGGGAACCTCCACATGCCACGGGTGTGGCCCTAAAACGACAAAAGACAAAAAAAAAAAAAAATTACATAGAAAAAAACATCAGGAAATACACATGCCAAAATATTAATAGTGATCATCTCTAGGTGATGTGACTATGGGAGATTTTAATTTAGTTCATTTTGCTATCCATATTTTCTCCCATAAGCCTGTATTTGTTCTCTAATTATGTGATTTAAAAAATATATATAAAGTTGTTGGAGCTACCCTTGTGTTGCAGCAGAAACAAATGCGACTAATATCCGTGAGGATGTGGTTCCATCCTTGGCCTCTATCGGTGGGTCATGGATCCTGCGTTGCCATGAGCTGTGGTGTGGGTCGCAGACACGGCTTGGATTCTGTGTTGCTGTGGCTATGATTGGACCCCTAGCCTGGGAACTTCCATAAGCTGCAAAAAAAAAAAAAAAAAGGAAAGAAAGAAAAATGTTGGTTGACTGACTAGATATTTTCATCCAGAGGCCTGAGTTAACCTGGCTGGGATATTTGGGCCTCTTGGAGTTCCTCGCCAACTGGAGAGAGGAGGGACCTAAACACAAGAACAAAGTGCCTCTTTCCTGTACCTGATTCAAATACAAACAAATGCCAGTAGAGAAAAAAGTCGCTCTTTCAGTAGAATTGAATACTAGAGAGATTTTCATCCATTGAAGAACTTGGCTTGGGAATTTCTAGACAGGTAATGTTCACCAAGACCTTGGAGATCTTCAGATTCCACCCCCTCATCTTGGAACTGGGGAACTGGAAACGCAAAGATGATTGGCAACTTGCCAAACCTGCCAGATCCCACAGGAAGGCAGTGGCAGAGCTGGAATTTGAACGTTTCCCCACTCCCTGGTCTCTGCTCATTGCAACATATGTTCCCACCCCATCCCCAGCAATTGACCCCAGGCTCCTTTTGTAGACACATACACTCACCATACAAAGACAACCTGCTAGATTTCCATTCAAAGTCCACACATCCTGGTAGCAGTCCACCCTTGGATTCACTAAATTTTTTACAATCTCCCATACTAATCTTTGTGAAGTTGACCAAGCTTAATCCCCCATCAAGCTCTGTTCTAAAGCATATCCAGTTCTGTAACAATTACATCCCAAACTTCACCGTTTTCTGTAGAGCGCTTCCTCTGTGCCAAGTACTTGCCATAGATATTCTCTTTATTTTTTTGTATTTTTATTTTATCCTTCTAATAGTGCTGCAATGTAGGTATCACTGTCCTTTTGCCCTGTAAGGAAACTGAGATTCAAGGAGGTTAAATAACTTTCTCAAGGTCACGGCCATAAGCGTCACAGTTGGTTTTCAAACTCCTACTCTCAGGAGACCTGCTCTATACCAGTGTGGACTTGCTTCCGTGGTCTACATTGCCATACCAGAGCAAATGTCTCTTTTTGTAGTCTGCTGAGAAGTGTTTTTGAAACATGGGAAATCGGAGCTAAAGAGATCTTGGAGATCCTCATTTCACGATATGTTCCATTCTTTAAACAAACCATATTGTATGAATGGTTTAGACCATGAAATGTGGACAGAGGACCTGAACTGAAAACCTGGCACAGCCACATACTAACTATGTGACTTTGGGCAAGTTACATAGCCTCTCTGTGCCTCAGATCTCTCATCTGCAGAATACTATTAAATACTATTAAATAATACTATTTAATTCATAGACTTGTTACAAGGATTAAATGAGATACAATATGAAAGTACATAAAACTGTTTTTGGCACATGATAAGCTCTCCATAAACTGAGAACTTTTAGCATTATCATGACTATGCTATTATTACCATTACTAAGAGTTTATGATGCACCAAGTATGACACAGAACACAGTAAATGGGAAAACAGAGATGACATAGACACTATCTTTTCTTCAGGAACTCTTGGTATAGAAAGTGCAGAAACCATATGTAATTACAATGTAATAATATGGTAAATGCAACAACATATTTGTGTGGACACTCTGAGAGTGGGTGTGACTTGTCCATGGGAGCAACATAGTTAGGACTTGAGCCCAGGTATCATGAGCCTCCTTCTGTTCCAACTCATAGACTGGCAATTTGCCCAAGGCACAAAAGGTGTGACCCAAAGTCTTTCCACATGGCACCAAAAAGAGACTCCTAAGACCATGGCTGCCTCAGCTGAAGATGTTACTAACATGTAATAGAGATAGTCAATAAACATTTGCTGAGTGAGTCAAAAAGTGGGAGGTGGTGAGAAGACTGCCCACTTTCCCCTTGGCTCTCACCTCCTCAACCTGCAGGCGTGAGGCAGTGGCACAGGGCAAAGCAGTAGAGAGTCCTGTGGGACAGCTGGCCCCCCTCTTCATCCTCAAAAAGGTGGTTAACTGGGACACTGCCCTCCTTCATCATGGCTGTTTCTGCCATTTTTAGTGCACTCAATTTAATCACTCCCACAATTCTGTTATTTGTATGTGCCCAGCTGTGTAGAAAGGAGGTCAATTAGCCCCAATCCTGAATTAAGGTAGAAATTAATCATGATAAGTGTCTATCCTTCAAGGTAAAAAGTGCTTAGAGCCCCAAGGAAGGAACAGAACAAAGACAACCAGAATCCAGATAATAAGGGCTCTCACAGACAGTGTGGCAGGCTGAATAATGGCCCCCAAAGAGTCCACATGCTGATCTCTAGGACCTGTAAAAAATATGGCAAAGAGTCTTTATTAAATTAAGGACCTTGAGATGGGGACATTATCCTGGATTATCTGCTTAGGCCTTAAATGTAATAATAAATATCTTTTTTTTTTCTGTGCCTGCATATGTGCAAGTTCTAGGGCTAAAGATCAAATCCATGCCACACCAGTGACCCGAGCTGCTACAGTGACAACACCAGATCCTTAACCTACTGCACCACAAGGGAACTCCACAAGTATCTGTATAAGAGGAAGCAGAAGGATATTTGACTACAGAGGAGCAGTGATGATGAAAGCAAAAGGTCACAATGATTCCAGGAGGGGTCAGGAGCAATGGAATGTAAGTCACCTCCAGGAGCTAGAAGATAAAGGAAATGGAATCTCCAGGAGAGCCTCCAGAGGAACCAGCCCTGCTGACACCTTGAAATTAATCCAATGAAACCATTTCTGAGTTCTGGCCTTCAGAACAATAAGACAATAAGCCTAAGTTGTTTTTGGTTTTGGTTTTAGTTCTTCCTTTTTTTTTTTTTAATCTTTTTAGGGCCACACCCACGGCATATGGAGGATCCCAGTCCAGGGAGTGAATCGGAGGTGTAGCCCCTGGTCTACACCACAGCCACAGCCAGGCCAGATCCTTAACCCACTCACTGAGTGAGGCCAGGGATCGAACCTGCATCCTCATGGATTCTAGTCAGATTCGTTTCCACTGAGCCATGATAGGAACTCCAAGTTGATGTTGTTTTAAGCCACCAAGTCTGTGGTGATTCATTTTAGTCATAGGAAACCAATACGAATAGATTGCTGATTATATGTTAGGCATTCTAATCAGGTTTTACACATAAACTCTGGAGCCATACTGCCTGAGTTCAAATCCTGGCTTCACCATTTTACATCTGTGTAGTTTTGGTCAACATACCTGTCTGGGCTTTGGTTCCCTCATTTACAGAAGAGAAATAATATCTAGTAACCCTCCCTTAGGAATGGTATGAGGAGTAATGTATAAGTGTTATCACTAAGGCTCACGATTATTTGGTTCTCCTCTCCTACCTTGGGAGTCTATTACTTCCTGTCCTCTTTCAGTAAGGCAGTGTCACATGACTACTTCTGGACGTGAGCAGTGAAAACCCTTGTGGAACTTGGGCCACATGACCACTGACTCATATGTGCCTGTGAGCAAGTTCAAGCTCATTCAGACTCATTGACATGTTGAACCTCTCCAATGTCCCTTCCAAAACTCACTCTCCAGGACTCTGAGCATCATGTAATGAAATGGACATTAAATAAGAGAGGAGGAGAGGAGTTCCCATCATGGCTCAGCGGTTAACGAATCCGACTAGGAACCATGAGGTTGCGGGTTCGATCCCTGATCTCACTCGGTGGGTTAAGGATCTGGTATTGCCCTGAGCTGTGGTGTAGGTTGCAGACACAGCTTGGATCCTGCGTTGCTGTGACTGTGGTGTAGGCCAGCAGCTATAGCTCCGATTAGACCCCTAGCCTGGGAACCTCCATATGCCATGGGTGCGGCCCTAGAAAAGGCAAAAGAAAAAAAAAAAGATATCTTTTTAGGAGTTCCCATTGTGGCTCAGCGGATAACCCGACATAGTGTCCATGAGGATGTGGATTCGATCCCTGGTCTTGCTCAGTGTGTTAAGAATCCAGCATTGCCACAAGATGCAGCATATGTTGCTGATGCGGCTCAGAGCCCACATTGCTGCGGCCGTGGTGTAGGGCAGTAGCTGCAGCTTCATTTCAACCCCTAGCCTGGGAACTTCCATATGCTGCATGTGAAAAAGAAAAAGTAAATTAAAAAATAAAAATAGGGAGTTTCTGCCATGGCTCAGTGGAAATGAATCTGACTAGTAACCATGAGTATGCGGGTTCAATCCCTGGCCTTGCTCAGTGGATTGAGGATCCGGCGCTGCTGTGAGCTGTGGCTTAGATCACAGATTCAGCTCGGATCCCATGTTCCTGTGGCTGTGGTGTAGCCCAGCAGCTGTAGCTCGGATTGGACCCCTAGCCTAGGAATTTCCATATGCCGCAGGTGAGGCCCAAACAAGCAGAATAATAATAATAATAATAATAATAATAATATTTAAAATAAAAACTTTTAAAAATAAAGTTTTTTAGAATAAATTTGGGTTTTTTTTTTAAAGAGAATTGACTTAAGGAACAAGTATTCTATAATCTCACAGGTGGTTTGTGGATATGGCACAAATTGTAAAGAAGGAATCAAAAGACTAAAATACAGCAACTTCCCTAGAACAATGGAAAAGAATGGCTGTGAAATCAGGTCAGGGATTGAGTCCAGTTCCTTCACTTGCTGGCTGTGTGACTTCAGTCAGCTAACTCAGGCTCCTTGGGATTACTTCTTTATTTTTTGTAATGGAGATCATTATTCCTACCTCATAGGGTGATATGAGGATTACAACTTACTTCCACCATTGCTGACCTCGTATTCTTCCTTCTTATTGCTACCTACGAGTCCTGAGCCAATTTGTATATTGGGAGCCAATCCAACCCACATTCCCAGAAGACCCAGCCAGGCTCTGGGGAAGCAGGGCCCAATCGAGCCAGCTTCCTGCCCTCCAGGAGCTCCTAGCCTCATGGGGCAAGTGACAAGTTCAGAGAACCACAGTCCACAGATTAAGTGCCATGGGAGACAGATACAGCTGAGGCAAGGAAAGCTACAGTGCCAGAGGTGGGACTCGAGCCCCAAGTAATATTTCAACAGGCAGATGTGGGCAGAGAACGCACACTAGGTTGCCTCACCTCTCTGAGCCTCAGTTTCCTCTTTTGAAAAATACAAACAATACCACCTACCTTTTGCCTGCTACTGTGAGGATTACATGGGATAATGTGAGGGAATCACCTACCACAGTGTCTGGTTCTTGTTAGGCACTGAACAGACGGAGGCAATTACTTTACTATTATGCTAGACAATAAAGTCCCAGTGGGTGGCCCCCTTCTGTAATGGAATTATCTTCTCTCTCCCTGTGACTCACCTCCAAGGGCTGGCCCAGGGGCTGGGGTGTCCCAGGCTTCTGGGCAGGTTGGAACTATCAAACTCTGCAAAGTAAGGCTTTCATTCTAAAGACATCAATGTTTAGAAGAGCTCACCTCATCTCACACCCCCATTTTGCAAATACAGACCCCTGATCTCCAAGAGAAAGAATGTGATGTTTAGCCCCAGTGTCAAACTGGGCCTCAAGTCCAGCTTTCTATCATCTCAGAAGAGGAAGACCCATCCTCCAAGTCAGCCCAGGTCCTCCCAGCCTCGTCCTCAAGAGCCTGCTAAGCAGGAGCCCAGAGAGACCTGCTGGGAAGAAGCGGGAGCATGGCGTCCTGAAGACCTCGGTTTAAATCCACCTATGTTCTGTCTAAACCAGGGCTGCAGCAGTTTCCCCTTCTAGGTCTCTGACTTCTGAGACTGGGTGAGGTGAGCTGAAACTCCCACCCATGGCTGCCTATCAAAAAACCACCAGGGAGTTCCCATCGTGGCTCAGTGGTTAACAAATCCGACTAGGAACCAGGAGGTTGTGGGTTCGATCCCTGGTCTCACTCAGTGGGTTAAGGATCTGGCCTTGCTGTGAACTGTGGTGTAGGTCACAGACACAGCTTGGATCTAATGTTGCTGTTGCTGTGGCACAGGCCAGCAGCTATTGCTCTGATGTGACCCCTACCCTGGGACTCTCCATATGCCATGGGTGCGGGCATAAAAAAAAAGCAAAAAACACCACGATAGAACAAGCCATACAGTGCAGACACTGGCAGGGTCCTGGTGGGCCCCTCCTGGGCTGGGTATGAACTCACTGCTTTGGGCAAAGGTATAAAATGTGCAGCATGTGCAGTTTGTGTTTCCCAGAGTGAAAATGGTCAAACACGCATCTCCCTGCCCTTCCACCTCCTCCTCTCAAGCACCTGGCACTGTGTCTGATACATGCTGGCTCCACTTCAATCTGTCCCGCGTGTGTCCTGCAGGTTCCTCTTCCTGAGGAAGGTCCACATCACCAAAGAAGGGGCAGGAACCTCATGATTTTTGAAAAGTTTTTATTGAAGTATACTGTATACACCATAAAATGTACCTGTTTAAGTGTACAAGTCAACGATTTATAACATAAATTTACAGAGCTCTGCAATTACCACCATAGTCCAGGTGGAGGATATTTCCATCATCGCCCTAATTTCATGTCCCTCTCTTGCCATCCCTAGCCCCAGGCAACCACTAATCTGCCTTCTGTTTCTATAGATTTGCTTTTCCTGGACTTTTTCATATAAATGGAATCATATGCTATGTGGTCTTTTATGTCTGGCTTCTTTCACTTAGCATCATGTTTTTGTGGCATGTGTCAGTCAGTACTTCATTCCTTATCTCATTCAGTTCACATCGCTAGTACCCTACCAGTGTCAGCACATAGCAGGTACTCAGTGAGGGGCTGAGGCATCTCACAGGGGACCAGAGGCCCTTCCAAAATGAGAGCAGCTACTGGCTAGAGAAACTGCAGTCAGCATTCCCTGGTGGTCTAGTGGTTAAGGACTTGGTATTGTCACTGCTGTGGTGTGAGTTTGATCCCTGGCCCAGGAACTTCTGCATGCCACGGGCATGGGAAAAAAAGAAAGCGAGAAGGAAAGGAAGGAAGGAAGGTAGGAAGAAAGGAAGGAAGGAAGGAAGGAGGGAGGGAGGGAGGAAGGAAGGAAGGAAGGGAGGGAGGGAGGAAGGAATGAATTAAGAAATCCCAGTCAATCCCTAAGTTGCTATGGATGAGGCTCTGTTCCCCATACCCACTGCTAATGACGCAAATGTAGGAATTTATTTTCACATTCATGATTGTACACCAGTTGACCTGTCAGGCCCTCAACTTCAGAGGTATGCTACAGCATCCATCCACTTATTCTGAATTTGCCCAGATTCTCCCTCATCCTGTCTCTGAAAGCCATGGTGACTCACTGCTCTGCAACTAACTCTCCTTCTTCAACCCTGAATTGCCTGAACTAGTTGGAGAATAGCATTCCAAATACAGCAAGTCTCCAATTATTACGGCAGCATTGTCTCTCTCTCCCTTCAAGTCTATCAATTTTTTTTGTCTTTTTGCCTTTTATGTAGAGCCGCACCCACGGCATATGGAGGTTCCCAGGCTAGGGGTCTAACAGGAGCTGTAGCTTCCGGCCTTCGCCACAGCAACGCGGGATCTGAGCTGCATCTGCAACCTACACCACAGCTCACGGCAACGCCAGATCCTTAACCCACTGAGCAAGGCCAGGGATCGAACCCGCAACCTCATGGTTCTTAGTTGGATTCGTTAACCACTGAGCCACGAAGGGAACTCCAAGTCTATCAATTTTTGCTTCATGTATTTTGGTACTCTATTTTCAGGTGCTCTATTTTATGTTTACAGTTGTTACCTAATTTAATACCTATTGATGGATTAAATTTTTATCAATATATATTGCCCTTCTTTGTCTCTTGTAAACTTTTTACTTAAAATCTATTTTATCTTCAAAAGCACAGGTAACAAAAGCAAAAATAACAAGTGAGACTCCATTAAACTAATAAGCACAGCAATGAAAACAACGAAATGAAAAGGCAACCTGTGGAATGAAAGAAAATATTTGCAAATCATGTATCCGATAAAGAGTTTATACCAAAAATATATAAAGAACTCATACAATGCAATAGCAAAAAAGCAAATAACCCAATTTTTTAAATGGGCAAAGACCTAAATAGACATTTCTCCAAAAAAGACATGCAGATGGCCAACAGGTACATGGAAAGATGCTCAACATCACTAATCATCAGGGAAATGCAAATCAAAACCACAATGAGATAGCACCTCACACCTGCAGGATGGTTATTATCTAAAAGCCAAGAGATAACAAGTGTTGGTGAGGATGTAGAGGAAACCAAACCCCTGTGCCCTACTGGTGAGAATGTAAATTGGTACAGCCACTGTGGAAAACAGTATGAAGGTCCTTCCAAAAATTAAAAATATAATATGATCCAGCAACACCCCTTCTGTGTATATATCTGAGGGAAATAAAACCAATACTTTGACTCTCAAAGCAACAGAAATCAGAGCAAAGATAAACCAATGGGACCTAATCAAGCTGACAAACTTTTGCACAGCAAAGAAACCAAAAAGAAAACGAAAAGACAACTTACAGAATGGGAGAAAATAATGTCAAATGATGCAACGGACAAGGGCTTAATCTCTAAAGTATACAAACAACTTATACAATTCAACAGCAAAAAAGCCAACAACCCAGTTGAAAAATGGGCAAAGGACCTGAATAGACATTTGTCCAAAGAAGATATGCAGATGGACAACAAGCACATGAAAAAAATGCTCAACATCACTGATTATTAGAGAAATGCAAATCAAAATTACCATGAGATACCACCTTACACCAGTCAGAATGGCCATCATTAATAAGTCCACAAACAATGCTGGAGGAGGTGTGGAGAAAAGGGAACCCTCCTGAACTGTTGGTGGGAATGTACGCTGGTAAAACCACTGTGGAAAACAGTACGGAGGTACCTTAGAAAACTATACCTAGAACTACCACATGACCCAGCAATCCCACTCTTGGGCATATATCCAGACAAAACTTTCCTTGAAAAAGACACTTGCGCATGCATGTTCATTGCAGCACTATTCACAATAGCCAAGACTTGGAAACAACCCAGATGTCCACCGACAGATGATTGTATTAGGAAGATGTGGTATATATACACAATGGAATACGACTCAGCCATAAAAAAGAATAAAATAATGCCATTTGCAGCAACATGGATGGAATTAGAGACCCTCATACTGAGTGAAGTCAGTCAGAAGGAGAAAGACAAATTACCATATGATATCACTTATACCTGTAATCTAATATACTGCACAAATTAACCTTTCCACAGAAAAGAAAATCATGGACTTGGAGAACAGACTTATGGTTGCCAAGAGGGTGGGGGAGGGAGTGGGATGGTATGGGAGTCTGGGGTTAATAGTTGTAGACTATTTCCTTTGGGATGGAAAAGCAAGGAGATCCTGCTGTATAGCACCAGGAACTATGTCTAATCACTTGTGAAGAATCTATATATGTATGTGTAACAGAGTCACCATGCTACACAGTTGAAAAATTGACAGAAAGCTATAAACCAGCTATAATGGGAAAAAAAATCAATACTTTGAGAGCTACCCCCATGGCTCAGCAGAAATGAATTTGACTGGTATCCATGAGGACACAGGTTCAATCCCTAGCCTCGCTCAGTGGGTTAAGGATCCAGCATTGCAGTGGTGTGGGTCGCAGATGCAGCTCAGATCTGACGTTGCTATGGCTATGGTATGGGCCAGTGGCTACACCTCCAATTCGACCTCTGGGAACCTCCATATGCCTTGGGCGCGGCCCTGAAAAGACAAAAAAAAAAAAAAATCAATACCTTATAGCGATATCTGTACTGTGTTGTCCACTGCAACATTGCTTACCACAGCCAAGATACGGAAACAACCCAAGAGTTCATCAGTAGATGAACTGCTAAAGAAAATGCTGTATATCCATGCCGTGGCATATCATTCAGCCTAAAAAAAAAAAAGGAGAAATCTTGCGACTGGCAACAATATGGATAAACCAAGAACACTATGTTAAATAAAATAAGCCAGACATGGAAAGACAAATATCACATGATCTCACTTACATGTGGAATCTTAAAATAACAATTACAACAAAAAAGTAGAACTGATAGCAACAGAGAGTAGAATGGTGGCTGCCAGAGGCTGAGGGATGGAGGAAAGGAGAGATACTCATCAAAGGGTACAAACTTTCAGTTATAAGATGAATAAGTTCTGGAAACCTAGTATACAGTATGGTGTCTGTAGTTAATAATAACTATTATATACTTGGATTTTGCTAAGAGAGTGAATCCCAAGTGTTCTCACCACACATGTACAAAGGTAGCTATGGGAGGTGATGGATATGTTAATTAGTTTGTGATAATTATTTCATATTGTATATGTATATCAAAGCATCATGTTTTATGTCCTAAACATACACAATTTTTATTTGTAAAAAAATAAGTAAAAATATTTTAATCTATTTTGCCCAATAATATAGTCATCCCAATTCTCTTTTGCTCATTATCTGCATAGAATGTCTATGTTAAAAACAGCAGGTGCCTGCTGATGCAAGACAACTGACAGACCGATTGTCTCCAGAATGATGCCCTAGGTCTCCATGAGTCTTGATGCAGTGACTGTTAGGTTTTCTGTTTCTGTTTCCCTTTTCTATGAATCCTCACAATAGCCCATCAGCAAAGCAATAACCTAAATGCCTCTTACCTCCTGGAGTGAACTATCAAAGAGCCTAGTAATAGAGATGAGAACAAAAAAACTGTAAGTTAGGAGGCAATGCATCCCATAAAGATACACATTGCGCATCTAAGATGCTGTAGAAGACTTTCAACTCGATTCATTCATTCCTTCATTTTACAGCCCCTGAGCACCTATTCTATGCCACAGCCTGAGCTGGACACAGCATGGAGGCATTCAGGGCCCATGCACTCTAGGACTTAGAGGATGATGTGGGCAAGTGGGACCATTTTGACATTCAGAGGCTATACCTAAGTTTCTAAATCTTTGAAATGGGAGTCATAGCACAACCACATAGGACTACTGTAAGGGTTAAATTACTTTGAAATGTGTAAAGCACTTAGAATAGTGCCTAGTACAGGCAAGCAGTCAATAACTGTTACCTATCATCATCATCATCATCATCAGCCTTAATTACTATTTCTTTGGAAGCTGTCTCCAACCAGGCAAAATTTTTAACAAATTTTTACTTTAAAAACAATTTTTGGAGTTGCGATTGTGCCTCAGTGGTAACGAACCCGACTAGGATCCATGAGGATGAGCGTTCTAACCCTGGCCTCACTCTGTGCGTTAAGGATCCAGCATTGCCGTGAGCTGTGGTTTAGGTCACAGACACCACTCGGATCCCGCGTTGCTGTGGCTGTGGTGTAGGCTGGCAGCTGTAGCTCCAAATGGACCCCTAGCCTGGGAACCTCCGTATGCTGATGGTGCAGCCCTAAAAAGAAAAAGAGACAAAAATAAAAAATTAATAGGTAGCACTGCACCTAGCTCATGGAATTCCTCAATACACCTGAGTTACCTTCCTACCAGTTCCACCTTCCTGAGAATACTCTGACAGGGGTCCATTACAGCAGCCCCTCCTGGAGACAAAGGTGTACAAATTAGGGATGCATTCACAGTTGCTCAGGCACAGTCAAATATTTCCTGGGTATCAGCTACATGGAGGAAGCTGCAAGACTACTGAAGTCCAGAGATGGATTGCCCATGCACCCTACCCTCAAGATGCTCTTTCACATAATGAAAAAGTGTGATCTTTGCTTTCCCGGACCTACAAAATAGCCATAATTAATCTCTCTCCTCTCTACTCCTCCCTCCATGCTCTGGAAGATTTGCTCAAAGAAAACTGCAGTAATTATGAATTTACCACCACCACAACCACCCTTTTTTCTTTTTGTCCTTTTTTTTGTCTTTTCCAAAAATATGGTACATTTCACGAATTTGCGTGTCATCCTTGCCCAGGGGCCATGCTAATCTCTGTATGGTTCCAATTTTAGTATATGTGCTGCTGAAGCGAGCACCACCCTTTTTTCTTTTAAAAGGAAATATATTTAACCTTAGCAGACTTCCCATATTCGTTTACCCACAGAACACCTTACAAAAGATCTTGCCCAACCTCCTCATTTTACAGATGGGGAGGGGAAAAAGCTTGTTCATAGTCACAGAACATGAGAAGCAGAAACCAGACGCACACCCCAGGCATCTGACGGCTCTCCAAGGCTCTTTTCCTTTGAACAAGACATTGATGACACAGGCATCTTGTTTTCTGAGAGAGACCAGTCTCCGATCACCTCTGTGCTCCTCGGTGCCACAGCAAGAGAGGCAATGTGGAGGAGCGGTCAAGAGCATGGACCCTAGAGCCAAGCTGCCCGGGTTTAAGCCCTGGCTCCACCCCCTAGCTGGGAATCCTAAAGATAGTTAACTGAATCTCTTTGCCCTGATAACCCCATCTTCAGTGGGGAAGGCGAGACTAGAACCTCCCTCACAAGGGATTGTGAGGATGAAGTGACTCAAGGTACATAAAGTAATTAGCATAACTTGCCTCCAAGTACGCCTGGTAAAAAGGAAGGAAATTCTGACACAGGCTACAACACGGATGAACTTTGAGGATATTACGCTGACCGAAATAAGCTAGTCACAAAAAGACAAATACTGTATGATTGATTCCACTTATATGAGATACCCAGAGCAGTCAAATTCGTGGGAAATGAAAGCAAAAAGGTAGTTGCCAGAGCCCAGGGGGAGGCGGCGATGATGAATTATTGTTTAATGGGTACAGAGTTTTGGGGCTGCAAGATGAAAAAGCTCTGGAGCTACACTGCCCAATAATATGACTATACTTGGCACTACAGAACAGTACACTTAAGGTGGTAAAATTTACCTTATGTGGGATTTTTTTTCACCAAGATAAATTTTTAAAAAAATGCATTCCTGGCACTCAGGGAGAACTGTGAGCATTTACCATCCAGTTCTGATGAGTGAAAGTGACAGGGGAGCCAGCAGACACTCACCCTGGGTAGCTGTTTTAGGTCTCCTGGAGGCAAAATGTCCTTGTACAGAAGTTCCTCCTTCTCCAGTGTTGCTGCAGCTGCACCATAGGTCGCAGATGTGGCTCGGATTCAATCCCTGGCCTGGGAATTTCAAGATGCTACGGGTGGAGCAATGAAAAAAAAAAAAAGAAAAAGAAAAAGAAGGGGAAGGAGAGGAAGAAGAGGAAGGAGAAGGAGGAGGAGAAGGAGGAGGAGAAGGGGAGGAGGAGGAGAAGGGGAGGGGGAGGGGAAGAGGAGGGAGAGGGGGAGGAAAAGGAGGGGAGAGGAAGAGGGAGGAGGGAAAGGAAAAGAAGGAGGGGGAGGAAAAGGAGGGGGAAGAGAGGGAGACGGAGAAGAAGTTCCTCATTCTCTACCAGGACTTGGACTTGTAAGGATTGCAACCCAGCAGTGAAACATATTGTCGTCCCCCCGGCATTGTCCATCCCAGGGGGCTCCCATCAGATGTCTCTTCCAGCTGTAAATTCCTCCAAGACTCCATCTTCCTTCAGGGCTGAAGCCAGAGCCTTGCGCTCAGAAGCCTTCCTCCAGCTCCTGGCAGGCTGCTGTCACCAGTTTCCCGCTTCTGAGAACAGCTGACACTCTCTCTGTGGGATTAACATCCTGGTTTTACACCTCAACAGTACGTGAGCTCCGGAGGGCAGGATGCAATCCCGCATGCAAGCAGAAGGGCTTAGCACGTTGGATGCACATCTAAATGGATGAATTGAACTTCCATGGAGCTGCTAGGTCCACAAATATTTCCTGCACAGTAATGGCTTCCTTTCACTTCAGGTATTTGCTATCTGTTCCTCTCTCTGAAGGCCTTATATAACTGACAGGTGTGCCCGAGGATTCTCTCCACTGAAGACCATGAACTCCCTGAAGAAAGGGACCAGGGTGAAGCCACCTCTGTATCCAGAGTATTTATCACAAGATTTTACACAGGGTTGAGGTGGAAATATGTTGAGCTAAAGTTATTTTGCTGTGTTTTTGTTTTGTTTTGTTTTGTTTTGTTGCTTTTTAGGGCCACAACCAAGGCATGTGGAGGTTCCCAGGCTAGGAGTCCAATCGGAGCTATAGTTGCCAGCCTGCACCACAGCCACAGCAACACCAGATCTGAGCCATGTCTGCAACCTACACTGCAGCTCATGGCAACACCGGATCCTTAACCCACTGAGCAAGGCCAGGGATAGAACCTGAATCCTCATGGATCCTAGTTGGGTTTGTTAACTGCTGAGCCATGATGGGAACTCCTGTTTTGCTGTTTTTAAAAAATAGTTTATATTCCAAAATATTAACCACAGCACAATTTATACCAGGGAAAACCAAAAAGTAACCTAAATAGCCAACTATAAGAAAATGACTAAATAATTATAATGAAGCTTCATAAAAGATTCTGCAGCCATTCAAAATAATACATATAAAAATGAGTGACAAGATAGAAAATTTTATGAAATGAGTTATGCAGAGAAAGTAGGTCATGGAAATGTGTACACATCTGACTACAGCCACAATTATCAACATGTATTAAATGCTAAGCATTTTATAAATATTTTTCTACCTACTTCTTATAGTTCTTTGGGTTGGGTACTATAGACCCATTCTTACAGAAAAGAAAATGAAGGTTTGTACAAGTACCATGCTTAAGGTCTCACAGTGGGTAAGACATACAGGCATGACCCAGACCCAGCTGGTCTATGCTGGCCCCAAAGTCCAAGCTCTTAACCACATTATTGTACTGCCTTCCAGCAAAATCAACTCTATAAGTATAGCAGTATTCTCAGAGAAATGAGAGCTGAAAGTTCAGGCAAGCGATGATGAATATCCTATTAATAATAGTATTCAACATTACTTGAGTAGTAATTTTTAAATATTTTAAGGATTAAAAAACAGGATGCCAATGACAGAATTTCCTGAGGACATCAAGGCAGAAGGATATCTGGAGACAGGGCATGCAGCTGAAAAAGCATCTAAGAGCTGGCTAGATTGATGGGGAAGTGCCTTTGATGAGCAGGGAAGCACGATCTTTTCAGTTCAGTGAGGTCAGCACAGGGCTTAGGAAATGCTGGGTGAATGAATGAATGAATGAGTGACCTTGAGAGATGCTTTGGTGGCTCCTGGTACTACCTATTGAAAGAAGTGATGGGACAGAGTAATGTGAGTCTTGAGTGAGTGTGTGTGTGTGTGTGTGCGCGCGCGCGTGCACGCACATAGGTGTAGGTAGGACTTAGAAGCAGGAGGAAGAGACAGGAGGCTTGGAGAGGCTGGGATTGAAGCAGCTTGGATTTGGTCCTTCTCCCAGCTCTAAGCTCTCTCAGCTAAGGGTGTGGGACTCAGTCGGAGATCACCACTAAGTCTGTGGAGCGTTCAGCCATCCATCCCGGCTGCCCTATCCACCCCCACCCCCGGCTTTACCTCATTCCTACCCATTCCCACCTCAGCATTCAGCCTGTTCTCCCTTTGCCTGAAAGGTTTGGGTTTCCTGCAGATGATTTAGCTCCACTATCTCACTGCACCTCTCCAGCAACCCTGCAGGTAGGTTCCATGATTATTCCTTGAGATATAATGGTAAGTATATCTTTGGTGTTTGCCTCTTATTTCCTGGGACAGAGTTCCTCAAAACTTTGGAATTTCCTGTTGTGGCTCAGTGGTTAATGAACCCCACTAGTATCCATGAGGATTCAGGTTTGATCCCTGGCCTTGCTCAGTGTGTTAAGGATCCGGCGTTGCTGTGAGTTGTGGTGTAGGTCTCAGACATGGCTTGGATGGATCTGACGTTGTTGTGGCTGTGGCGTAGGCAGGTGGCTACAGCTCTGATTGGACCCCTAGCCTGGGAACCTCGCATGCCACGTGTGGCTCTAAAAATGGCCAAAAAAAAAAAAAACTGGAATTTCCTGAGTGATAGGTGTGACAGAAGTATCTTTTGTTATTCTTTTAACCAGACCAAGTACCTGCTAATGAAATTACTCTTGAGACTTCCAGATAACTTCAAGAGGAAGACTGGTCACCCAAAAGATCAAAACTTGTACAGAGGATTGAAACTTCCCTCCCCTGACCTGGAAGAAGGAAATTGAGGCTGGAGATTGAGTTCAACCACCACTGTCCAATGATTTAATCAAACATTTGTAATGAAGACTTTATTTTAAAAAAACCTAAAAAATGAGTTCAAAGAGCTTCTGGGGTGAGGGACATATCAAAGTGCTCGGATGGTGGAACGCTCCAATCCCATGGGGACAGAATCTTCTCCATTCGGGACTCTTGGATCTGACCCTGTGTACCTCCTCATCTGGGTCATCATTTATATCCTTCCTAATAAAACTGCGATTTTTCTTTTTTTTTTTTTTTTGTCTTTTGTCCTTTTAGGGCCGCACCTGCGGCATATGGAGGTTCCCAGGATACGGGTCTAATCAGAGCTACATCTGCTGGCCTACACCACAGCCACAGCAATGCGGGATCCGAGCTGCATCTGCAACCTACACCACAGCTCATGGCAACACCACATCCTCAACCCACTGAGCGATCTCAGGGATCAAACCCACAACTTCATGGTTCCTAGTCGGATTCGTTTCCGCTGCACCACAATGGGAACTCCAAACTGCGATTTTAAGTATAGTATTCTCTGGAGTTTTGTGAGTTATTCTAGCAAATTATTGAACCTGAGGAAGGGGCTTGTGGGAACACCCTGGCAGAAGTGCAGGTAACTTGAGGACCCACTGCTTGAGAAGTGAGAGCAGTCTTATGGAGCTGAGTCTTGAACCTGTGAAGTCTGACTACCTCCAGGCAGTCAGTGTTAGAATTGAATTGAATTGCAAGCCCTCTAGTTGGTGTCAGAGAGTTGGAGAAGGCGTGTTGGAAAAGACACTATGTATTTGGTGTCAGGGGAAGAAGAAAACTCTCGCTCCTATTTTACAGATGAGGAGGCTGTGACTTGGAGAGGGAAAGCAAACTATCCACAGTCACACCCCTGGCCTGGGGTCTGCTGGACTGGGTCTAAGTCCTAAATTTGCCACCCTCACCTTCCACACGGGATTAGGGAACCCTGCTCTCTTCCTTAATGAGTGGATTCAGGGAACCACTGAGATGATGAAGGCGGAAACATTTTGTAACTCGGAGAGAAAAGAATTGGAGAACAAAAGGGTCTGATGTGGGTTCAAATCCTAGCTTCATTGCTCATTTGCTGGGTGACCATGAATAGTTAACATCTCTGGACTTGTTTCCTGACGTACAAAATGAGGGAAATAGCACTGAGCAGTGAGCATTCAATCAGATGTCAGATGTCAGGCACTCCACACACTGCCTGACACAAGAAGCTCTAGTAAATAGGAGCGCTTAATAATAATAATAGTAATAACAACAACGACAACAATAATAGTAGCATGTTAAATCCAGGAGCTCACCAACCATAGTATTTATTTTTTTAACCAAAAGACAGGAAGGAACAGTGTCAAAGCCAGATTGATATCAGGGAATGTGATTTACATGGAAATAAAAAAATTCTGAATAAACAAAACTAGCCAAGCCAAGTGTGAAAATAAGACCCTGAGGCTTTGGTATTTTTAGAAGCCATTTTGCCTGCCATTCTTAATTCATTTCCCTAGCTCTCTGTGGGGATGGGTTTTTAAATAATTTGACTGCTGATCTGCAAACAAATTTTCATTCAAGGTGATCAACAAGTACTCTCATTACCTTTCATTCATCCAATTATCTGTCCATTTAGCAAACATTTACCCAGCAACTTCTTTGGGCCAGGCACCGCAGCAAGAGCTGGTGACACTGTGACAAACCCAGACACATTCCTGGCATAAAGGTACATCTAGTTTAGTCCAAAAAAACAAATACATCAACCACCTGGTACAGGAAGGGGACAGCTTCCCTGAAGATGTGGCACATGAGAAGCCACCTGACAAAAGGCAGGGGGAGAGAGGTGAGGGCAGGTCAGGACCAGGTAAGAGAAAAGCCAGAGAGATGTTTGGAAAAAAGGGCAAGTAAGGAGTGTGGTGGACGAGGAGCCCAGAGAGACAGGACAAACCCTGACCTTGAAGGAGGGTGCTGGAACTCTGTACCAGATTAAACATCTGCATGAACCAGAAAAAGAGGGCAAGGGTAGGCGGTGGGGAAGATTCATCATGGCCACCCAGGAGAGTTTTTGTTTATTTGTTTTGTTTTTAGTCCTAGGGTTTCAAAGGGACTAGATACTGAACCCAAGTCCATACTAACGTCTTATTTGATCTTGGCAAGCCTCTCTCTAAGCCTCATTTTTCCTTTTTTGTCTTTTATTTATTTATTTTTTTTTTTGGCTGCTCCTGTGGCCTGTGGAAGTTCCTGGACTAGGGATCGAAGCCAGGCCACAGCAGCAACACAGGCCACTGCAGTGACAACACTGGATCCTTAACCCACTGCACAAAAAGGGAACTCCTAAGCCTCATTTTTTAAAAATTTAAGTAGAGTTGATTTACAGTGTTGTGTTAGTTTCAAGTGTATAGTGAAGTGACTCAGTATATGTGTGTGTGTGTGTGTGTGTGTGCGTGTGCACACGCGTGTGTGTGTGTCTGTGTATTCTTTGTCAGATTCTTTTCCATTATATGTTATCACAAGATACTGAATGTAGTTCCCTGTGCTTTACTATATCCGCTAAACCCAAACTCCTAATTTATCCTTCCCCCGCCTCCCCCTTTAGTAATCATAAGTTTGTTTTCTATGCCTGTAAGTCTATTTCTGTTTTGTAAACAAGTTCATTTGCATCATTTTTTTTTGGATTCCACATATAAGTGATATCATATGTTCTTTGTCTTTGACTGACTTCACTTGGTATGCTAATCTCCAGGTCCATCCAGGTTGCTGCAAATGGCATTATTTCATACTTTTTATTTTTATCACCTCTAACTACAGCTAAGAGAGGAGATAAAGTCAAGATTACAAAACTTGAACCCCAAATCTAGATTCAATGTGCATTCCAATTCCTCAAACTGATCTATTCAGATCTGATTCCACAGAGAACAGTGCTTATCACACTGAAGATCACTGAAAAGATAAACTGTGTAAATAAAATAAACAGTGTGAGTATGAGTAGAGCTGTGGGTAAGGTTAGTGTCTGTGGCAGGATGACACAGAGCTTAAGGGTTTATAAATTCAAAATACAGATAGATGTATTTGAATAAAATTGGAATGTGAGGCTACCTAACAAAATCAAACACAGCCAGCATTCACTCCTCTCACTCCGAAAAGGAACCACCTTGCCCATATCCTTTAAGATTATAAGGATATGGATAAGCAGGAAAAATGAAGCAGTCATCAACATCCTGGTCTCAGAGGTTTCAGCTATGAACTGGTTTCTATCCAATTCCTGACTAAAACCTACCTGAAATTTGGCATATCTATTACAGACTTAAAATGTAATGCCACCTGCAACAACGTGGCTGCAACTAGAGATTTTCGCACTATGTGAAGTAAGAAAGAGAAAGGCAAATACCACATGATACCACTTAAATGTGGAACCTAAACAATGGCACAGATGCACCTACCTACAGAATGGAAACAAACTCACAGAAATGGAGAACAGACTTGTGGTTGCCAAGGGCGAGTGAGTGGGTTGGACAGAGAGTTTGGGGTTAGTAGACGGAAATTATTACATTTAGAATGAATAAGCAATGAGGTCCTGCTGTATAGCAAGGGAACTATATCCAATCACTTGTGATGGAGCACGACAAAAGAACATGTATGATAGAACATGATACAACAACACTTGTGATAGGAGTTCCCACTGTGGCTCAGTGGTTAACGAATCTGACTAGGAACCATGAGGCTGCAGGTTTGATCCCTGGCCTTGCTCAGTGGGTTAAGGATCCAGTGTTGCC